>CM035806.1:170885081-171237581 GCA_020466095.1 Chlorops oryzae | reverse complement strand
GTTGGTTAGGTTAGGTTAGGTTAGGTTAGGTTAGGTTAGGTTAGGTTAGGTTAGGTTCGGTTAGGTTAGGTTAGGTTAGGTTAGGTTAGGTTAGGTTACGTTACGTTACGTTACGTTACGTTACGTTAGTTACGTTAGGTTAGGTTAGACTAAATTAGGTTCGGTTCGGTTAGGTTAGGTTAGGTTTAGTTAGGTTAGGTTAGGTTAGGTTAGGTTAGGTTAGGTTAGGTTAGGTTAGGTTAGGTTAGGTTAGGTTAGGTTAGGTTAGGTTAGGTTCGGTTCGGTTAGGTTAGGCTAGGTTAGGTTCGGTTAGGTTCAGTTAGGCTAGGCTAGGTTAGGTTCGGTTAGGTTCGATTCGGTTAGGTTAGGTTCGGTTAGGATAGGTTCGGTTCGGCTAGGCTAGGCTAGGTTAGGTTCGGTTAGGTTCGGTTAGGTTAGGCTAGACTAGGTTAGGTTAGGTTAGGTTAGGTTAGGTTAGGTTAGGTTAGGTTAGGTTAGGTTAGGTTAGATTAGGTTAGGTTAGGTTCGGTTAGGTTAGGTTAGGCTAGGTAAGGTTCGGTTAGGCTAGGTTAGGTAAGATAAGGTTAGGTTAGGTTGAGTTAGGTTAGGTTAGGTTAGGTTATGTTCGGTTCGGCTAGGTTAGGTTACATTAGGTTAGGTTAGGTTAGGTTAGGTTAGGTTAGATTAGATTAGGTTGAGTTAGGTTAGATTAGGTTAGGTTCGGTTCGGTTAGGGTAGGTTAGTGTGGCTGCCACCAAGGGTGACACATTAACACCTCACATGAGCCCGTTGTGATACCACGCATTATGGGAAAACAAAGAAAAACAAAGCACAAAATAGAAAATCCCTTCAAAAGCTGAACATTTTATTTAGAAATAATGTTTCAAAAAGTTTAAAATATTAACAATCAACCATCTATAAACCGCTTTCAAAATTCATAATCTCAAAAATTTGTGTAAAAAATAATACAAAGAAATGTAGTCTCCTGAAATAGAAAACTGGGAGAGAATGGGTTAATGAAAATAATAATTTTCATAAGAATTTTTTATAAACATACCAATTTTTTTTTTTAGCTCACGTAGTTACAGTCCGGTCTTCAGTGCAGTCAGAGTCGGCCAGTAGGTAAAATTCACACAATTATTTTTGCTATAAATTTTCTTCTTAAAAAGAGAGCTTGAGTTTTAGTGGGTGTGTTTTTGTGGTGTGGTCTACCGTTCACTTCGATAAGATCGATATATGATTGTTTTGGCTTTAAGGACAGAGCAAAAAAATCAATAAAATATACGACTTTAATCTCCTTAAACTTCGCTTTCAGGTCGCATATAAAAGAGTGTAATAAAAAAAAAATTTTTTTTTGAAGATAAAAACAAAGCAAAAATTCCCAAATGGCACAAATGGTTGTAAACCGAAAGCAGTATAACTTGAAAGAGCAATAAAGATGAATTAAAAGCAAAAAATAATTAATTATTATTAGATGAACTCAATAAATTTGTGCAATAATTATGAATTAATTGAATTAATGAATAAAAATCTACGACAATGTGTGATATTAAATGGAGTTAAGTGCTAATTCCAAGTGATAAAGCCTTCGAAGAACTTGTCCCTGCTAACCGACCTTAGACCCCTTTTAAGTCGCAGAACACAATGCAGTCGGTCAAAATTAGCAAAGTTGATTTTATAATGACGCTGGAACAATCGAAGTAATCGATTCGGTAGACAGAGTTCAGAGTGCCGCGTATAAAATAAAAATAAAAATTAAAAAGAGCCAACATCGCATCGCGTAGAGAAATGTCAACGTGAAAGGTTTAAGTGTTTGCTGCGCTTCCCAACAAAAGCCCTCTTGGAAAGCCACAGCACAAGAAATCGCACGACCGCAACGCGACGCGACGTCTACATATTAATTAAAAACTTTTTTTCATTTATTTTTATTTATTTATTTATTAAAAAAAAAAAAATCAATTGTTAAGCTACGCTGATGATGGGCTACATTATGGGGTGTGCTTGTTTTAAGGGTAAGTTTACAATAAAAAAAAAAAAAATAAAAAAATGGGTACAGTGTACTCTCTCTTATGCGGACACCAACGGAAAATATGTCCCCTTAACAGAGGTGTTCGCTTAAAAGGAAAATATTTGAGTGGCAGGATCGCCAGACCATTCGCAAAAATTGTCCGTTTAAGAGGAGTGTCCGCAAGTAGAGAGTACACTATTTAAGATGTCAATTTCAATGTCATCCGAAGAGAAAAAAGAGTTCTGAATATCTCCATTTTCTATGTGAATAATTGTAATTCGAAAATAATTTTCATCGGGGACAATCCTAGGTTAGGTTAGGATAGTGTGGCCGCTGCCAAGGGGGACACACTTACGCCTCAAATTGGCCCGTTGTGATACCACGAATAATGCCCAGCGGGAAATGTCCCGCGGACATCTCCTATGAAGTCCTAGTGACTTCGGAGCCGGAATGCATGCTATTTCCGGTGACACTTTGTATGACATTTACACAGCAGCTGACAGGGACTTCAGCGGTGACAATGTCATGTTAGGGGATGCGATGGCGAAAAAAGCATTTGAGAGCACCACATTGTGCTCTTTTTCTCTTTAAATTCTATTTGAATGTTTCGAAAATTTTAAAAAATCTATTTTTAACAATTTTTGTTCGCCTCTGCCAGAGAGATCGAACCCGCGATCTTCGGATTCTGAGTCAAGCACTCATCCACTACGCCACTTCATGCTAATGTTCAACTGACGCTAAAACCTTATTTAAATTTCAGTAGCCAATGAGATTCAAGCACATGAACAGAATCCCTCCACGATGACATGTCCTCCAAGATGTCATGCATGACAATGTCACCTATATGTCATCGATGACATCATTGGTGACTTTGTCAGGCAGGAGATAATTTTCCGCTGGGTGGGAAAACAAAGAAATACAGAGACAAAAAAAAAACAACACAAACATCCACGACCTCAGCTGGGAATTGAACCCACATCCTGTCGCTTTGTAACTTGGCAGAGAAGTATAAATACACAAATTTTTTCACGAGGCCCCTAGAGTCGAAATAAATTTTATTATGAGCTGAAAGAATTTACCAGAGCCATCCATCATACGAGTAGAAGCATAATTCAATACCACTGTACGACATTTTAGAGGTCATGTTTTGTAAACAAAAATTTGACGACTGTTTTTGAAAGTGCTCGTTGAGTATAACAACGCCTCATACTCAATTTTGTCAAGTCACCTCTACTTTCTTTTTAAATAGACTTCAAAAAGTGGGGCCGAGAATTAAATTACTCACTTACTTATGGCTATATCTTGTAAACCGTTCAATATTTTAATTTCCTTTCTATCACAATTTATAGCTCTGAACTCATTTTAAATAGTTTTAGTACAAACCGACCCGAAAAAACTCTACCTAGTAGGTGCAAATTGCAAAAATTCCAAAAATTTGACGTATTTTTTATCATATTTTATTTTGTATGGCCTATAGCTCCCTAGGCAATAAACATTTTATCAAAAATTGTTGAAGCAAATATAGAAAAATTATAACTAAACAACTTCTTCATAAACACGAACTGCATTCGAGCACTACTTGATACCGTTTTACCGCTGCAAAGTTGAACAATTTTTACCAAAAATCGGAAGAAAAAACGCAAAATCACCCTTTGGGTATGTACGAAATTTTTCAATCCAAAGCAAATGGTTCAGAACCTTGAAAAGAATTTATAATCAGTGTTGCACTGTTTTTTTTTTCTTCTAGATAATCTGCCAAGGAAAAAACTCCATAAATCCCTTTTTGCCTTGGCAGATTATCCAGAAAAGAAAATAGTTCAACACTGATTACATATTATTTTCATGGTCTGGAACCCCATTTGCGTTGGGTTGAAAAATGGATGTCCTTATGGCGAATCGAAAAACCATGTCAATGATCGGCAATTGATTCTTAATTTTGGTGAGTGTGAATATTCAAAAATAAGTAAAAATTTTGGTGCCTATCAAAAAAAAAAAAAAAAAATTCGTTATGGCTTTCAAAATTCTCATATGGTTTTTGATGAAATGGTGGGTCCAAATGTGAGAAATTCCTTCACACTCAATATTTTAATAGTACCTGATTACAAATTATATATCCGTAGCTAGTTTTGTGCTTTAAAGGGTTAAATGGAAAACATATCTTCTACTTCTTGATCAATCAAAAGCACTTCATCAACATATTTCACCCTTTTTTCCGGCTCACTCGTCGTATGTGGAACGTGACGTTATCATTTCAATTGAGCCTATCGATAAATAGATTGAGATTTTATTTTGTTTTGACATTTCATTCGTTGAGGTATGCCAAAGATAAGAATATTTTTTTTTTTGGTTTTTTTCAAGTTTTTTTTCGGAGTTAAAATAAACAAAAACAAGTCTATTAAGACCTCCTTGTGTTAACTCTTGACGTTCGGTAAGAATTTTAATGCTTCTTAGCTGTCGCTGGTTTTCTCCTACTTTGATGCTTTAATGACATTTTCCTTGCATTTAACACTTCAATTAGTGGCAGGTATTTCCTTCTCCTTTATTGTATTCTGGTTTTAACTATTTTAAGCATCCCGTTTAATGCGCTACAGGGATAACGGTTTCACGGTGTGGAATGCCGCTGAGCCTGTTGTCGCTGATGGCGCCGTGTCTTTACTTTCTTATTGGTACTTAAATTTTATCAGTTTGTTGCTTTTTGGCTTCCGCTTTGGCGGTGATTATCACGCCTTTCTACTGACGGGTTCTCACGCTCTCTCTCTCTCGCTCTCTTTCTTTCGTTGTAGTTTATTTCCGGCTTCCGTATTTTCTTTATTTTCTTTCATTTCTTATTTTGTTTACGTTTGCCTTTTTCATGTTCGTGCGCTTCGTTCGTTTTCCTTTTCTACCTTTGCCTTGTCTTCAATATGTAATTTCGTTTGCTTGTTAATCCTAATTGTGCTGACAGCCAACAATGGCAAAAGCAGCAAAAAACAACAACAACAATAACAACAACAAATTCATCACTAGCAAGCAACAACAAAAAGTATGCAATTGACGTATGACTTTCATACCCTGCAGGAAATGTCAATAGTGAATCTATACTCTTTCTCTACTGACTGCGTCAACAGTACTACTGACCAGTTATACCCGTCGCAATGCTTTGCGTTATTGACATTTAACATTGAGTTGTCATTGAATGTCAACAGTAGACCGAAAAACTATTGACTTCGCTACTATTATGTAGACAAAATGGAGTACACTTTCGCTTTATCAGGAGACACGTTGTTGACATGGTCAATAAAGATGAACTATACCTCTTGACAGTACAGTTTCTATAATGACACCGCCTATAAATACTGTTAACGTTGGAATAAGTTCTCTTGTCTATATAGACATGGGGTCATATGGCGACAGGCTTCCTGCAGGGTACTTACAAACACACATCCACCCACTTGCATTCATATGTGTGACATGTATATGAGGACTCTTGAGCTTGATTGTGGTGCAAGTGTCTCACTATCGCACTGTCGACTTGTCGCACCAAGCCATTGTCGCAGCACATAAAGAGCACATATGCAAGGTGGCCTAATCTCAGTTGTGGCTTCATCACGCGGTCTAGATGCAAAGGATCACCTTCGAAATTCATGATTTCATATAAATGTTTCGTCGAAATGACGATGAGTGAGCATGTTTTTGATGCAACAGAAATGAGGATAAGTCGGTCCTTCGTTCTAACGTTGTTGTTGTGGCTTCTTTGGAAATCCCCCTCGCAGCAACCACAATGAAATTTTGTTCCACGAATTTTCCTTGGAAATTTTCGTATAACTTACACAAACATACCTTTGTCGTTGATATCTCAAGAGAAAAATTGTTGTCATTGTTCTCTTTGAGCGTCGTTCTGGCTGTGGGATTTTTAATGTAATTGAAAATTTCTTAAAGGATTCCGCGAAGTTTATAAATTTACCTCAGATTTTGCTACTTTGCGGGTTAATTGCTATAAGCTAATTGTTAAACCAACGTTCAATGGTCATGGAAAAACAGGATGGGAGAACAAATTGTTGAAAACATTGCGATGGAATATCCCTAATGGCAGCCAATGATAACAATCATTGTATTGTATTGAAATTCGTAATAATATTCTCAATTACAGCTATCGATCAATTTAATCGGGAAATTGAATTTGAATTTGAAATTGACCTTGCGAACCTTATGATTGTTTGCATATCGAATAACGAATTTAATTACAATAATTTCAAACAGTTGCATGTTCGTACAACGCTGCGTATGTGGAACGTCGATTGATGCGAGGAATTAATCGTTGCTCATACGTCGTGAGTGTCCAATTGATTTGACAGAATGTGCGCTTGCATTCATATTCATATGGCTGAATCTCAAAATAAACCACTCAATCAGCCCCGTATGCACAGAGGGTTAATGGAAATGCATTTAGTCATGAAAGGATATCAATTTGGGGCATAATTTAATTACGGTCTTTTTAAGTGAAACAAAAATTTGCCCCTTCTTTTTTACATGTTCATGTGCCTTTGACGTCTTTTCGGCTGCTGAGGACCTTAAGTGTATTTAATTATTAATATAAATGTATGTATGTATGTGTGTAAATGCAGCTCGAAATGTAGCTTCAGTCCAGATTCGAGCCATTCGTCCATTCACCATAGTAATCAAAATTTCTTCAGTTCTCGTGTCATAGGCTCACCATCACCAGACCATACATATAAGTTGAGATATTCCATTTAGTGTGGTTTCGTGACAAACTCCTGTGTTCGACTTAAAGGAAGAAACTCATTTCGTTATTAATTTTCGTCCTTAATTGTGTTAAAAGATTTTTGCTTCCGACTAATGGCTCTATTATTAGAAATAATAAATGGCTAGTGGCAATATCAATATCAATATCGATCCTTTATTGCTAAAGCTATTTATATTTACGTACGACGTACGAGTATACTGGCAAAGGAAATATGAATTGCTGCTTTTGCTTTTCGTTCTCCAGTAAAATTTCTTGAGTTTTCTCTTAAACTGTGCGTCGTTTGTTTCGCGTATTCTTCCACTGTATGTGTACCTACGTGTTGGTATAAGTTTATTGAGCATTCATCCTTAAGTGCCTTTTGGATTGTTTTTGTTATTATTTTCTTTTTTTTGTATCTTTATTGTTGTGTGTTTGGAGGAAACCGCGTTTGGCATTTTTTTTTTTTTTTCAGCCCTACCGTTTGAGGAGCAAGGTCACACGATAACGAGATTGCACATGTCAATTGAATGAAAATTGCTTTCAAATAATCACTTTCACTTTCTCTTCACTTTCGCTTGATTGTTTTTTGCGGTTTCTATTTATATTTATATTTATATATTTATATTTTATATTTTTATATTTTATATTTTATATTTTATATTTTATATTTTATATTTTATATTTTATATTTTATATTTTATATTTTATATTTTATATTTTATATTTTATATTTTATATTTTTATTTTATATTTTTATTTTATATTTTATATTTTATATTTTATATTTTATATTTTATATTTTATATTTTATATTTTATATTTTATATTTTATATTTTATATTTTTATATTTTATATTTTATATTTTATATTTTATATTTTATATTTTATATTTATATTATATTTTATATTTTATATTTTATATTTTATATTTTATATTTTATATTTTAATTTTATATTTTATATTTTATATTTTATATTTTATATTTTATATTTTATATTTTATATATTTTATATTTTATATTTATATTTTTATATTTTATATTTTATATTTTATATTTTATATTTTATATTTTATATATTTATATTTTATATTTTATATTTTAAATATTTTTATATTTTATATTTTATATTTTATATTATATATTTTTAATATTTTATATTTTTATTTTATATTTTATATTTTATATTTTATATTTTATATTTTATATTTTATATTTTATATTTTATATTTTATATTTTATATTTTATATTTTATATTTTATATTTTATATTTTATATTTTATATTTTATATTTTATATTTTTATATTTTATATTTATATATTTTATATTTTATATTTTATATTTTATATTTTATATTTTATATTTTATATTTTTATATTTTATATTTTATATTTTATATTTTATATTTTATATTTTATATTTTATATTATATTTATATTTTATATTTTATATTTTATATTTTATATTTTATATTTTATATTTTATATTTTATATTTTATATTTTATATTTTATATTTTATATTTTATATTTTATATTTTATATTTTATATTTTATATTTTATATTTTATATTTTATATTTTATATTTTGTATTTTGTATTTTATATTTTATATTTTATATTTTAAATTTTTTTTTTTTATTCTTTTTTTTTCATATATATTGTACATTTATAATGTTTGAGGCCATTTAATGGAAGAATTGAAATGTGGAAGGAGCAGAGAGGATATTGAATGTTCATTTTGAAAAATGGAAAAAAAACCGACCATAGATTGTGGTGTAGAGAAATTCGTAAGCCATGAAAACTGTAGCCTTATGTGCCGTATTTAGACTTTTGATGATTATGTCAAGATATTTTTCAAAATATTCGTCAACAATAATTATAAACAAAAAAAAAAAAAAATCGATTTGGATGTCGAAAATTTTGACGATTACTTTTCTTGAGAAATGTTTTCACAAAATCATCAAAAGTGTTAATACGGCATTAGCGATCGAAATCGATTTTTTTTTTATTGTCCACATGTTAGAGGTGTCTCTGTAATACTACACTGAGCGGAATTTACCATGATTTTTTTAAAAGGGCGCATTGTTATTCACAGTCTTTTTGATTTTCGAGCAGAACAAAAATTTCAAAAGGATGGATGAGTCAACAATATTTTTGGTTGATTTAAAAGGAAATATGTTTAATTACATTTCTTTTCGTTCGTTATAATTCTCATTTGCTTTATAAAATAGGACATATAAGATATGTATTCATCTTGGAACGTTTTAAGCATTGCGAACAGGGCTCGGACTTCTACCACTTTAGTGGTAGATCTACCACTATTTTCACTTTCTACCACTTCTACCACGCTAGGTCCAAATCTACCACTTATTTTTCTACTTATGTATTTATTTGTTTTAATTATATTATGTTCATTTAGGATGGTTGAGAACATAAAAAATGTGATTTAATGTTATGTATTATTGAAAACCATGTTGGCGGCTTCTTATTGTCAAAAATTTTGTCAAGAATGGCAGTATTGGCGCTCAACGACATCCAATAAATATTGACACATGATTTAACAATATGGGAAAATGCCTAAGAACATAATTTTCTACATGATCAGATATTGTTATATTTAAAAAAATTTTAAATCTACCACTTTTTCAAAAATCTACCACGTCTTCTTTAAAAATCTACCACTTTTTCTTTAAAAATCTACCCCTTTTTCTTTAAAAATCTACCACCTTCAAAGATTTTCAAGTCCGAGCACTGATTGCGAAAGCAGTCCCGACAACGGAGTGACGAAATCAGATGAAGTCCATTCGATGGCTATTTTTGGGGTGTTATGTTCAGCAAAGGGCTCTGTGGCCATTTTTTATTTTTTTGAATTTTTATTTTTTATTTTAAAAATCATTTCAATTATGTCCGTGCCTAGTTCAACAATTTAAATTTAAATCCATTTTTGAAAATTATCATTTCAATTCAACCTGAAATATGGTCGATTCAAAAGGAAAATCTTTATTTTTTCCAACAAGAAAAATTGTTCAAATAAAAATATTCCGCGTTGAAGCCGTTTTGTATGTTTTTCCTTTTGATTTAACCAGTTTTCTGGTTGATTTTTTTCTCTGTGTATAATAGACAATTCTCTGTAATACTATAGTAGACAATGTCATCTGAAGCTTGAGCATAAAGATGGAATAATTTTGTTTCCGATAACCGATAAATTATCCAGTATCTACGTGAGAAGCCTCAAAATCGTTTGATTAAGAAGTTTAGAAATTTAATCAAATTATTTTTTATTGTTGAAAAATTGATGATTGCTGTTAAATGAGAGAACCTTTCAGAAACAACACAACAGAGAGAGAGAGAGAGAGAGAGAGAGACAATTAGGCAGACAGACAACCAAACAAACAGAGAGGCAATGACTCCAATAAACGACTGTGCAATGTTTTTGAATTATAAATTTGAAAAAAATTCAAATTATTAAGCTTTCCGCAAAACCGAAAAAAGCTATTCTCGTGTGAGCTTTCCTTCCTTGGCTATGGTAAAAGCTCAGCAAAAATGAAAAGTTGTTCGCAAGTTTTGGCATTTCAAAGTTTTTTTTAGTCGTGACAACGGATTTGTGAGAAAACTTTAATGAGCTTTCCTTTTTTTTTGAAGAAGCTTTCATAAAAGCTTCTATTCCATTTAAGACAGCTAAGCTCCCGGTATTTTTCTATTTTTTTATCTTAGACTTTATATTTTTTATTATTGAATGGATTCTTCGAATTCGTTATGCAATTCGCACGCCCGCATCAAGTTCGACGGCTCGTTGTAAAATTCAGCAAAGTCCTTGAAGCTTTAATCAGTAAAAGCAATAAAATTGTGTGCTTACACAAAACTCGAATAGAAATTTAGCAGAATTTCAATGCCACCGAAGCGTTGAGTGGGCATTAAATTTCGATTCTAATAAATCAAGTGTCTTCGAACGTTGCTTGGGTTCTGGTTCGGATTCAGGGTCGGGGTCGGGTTCTCAGTAAGGGGCTCATCTTACGCTATTTGCTGAAAAGCTAAACAATTCTGAAGGCGGTCATTAATTTTGCTCGTCAGCTTTTCGCATAAAGGGCGGCGCAACGCACACCAAGATGAAATTTATACTCGATGTGAAAATAAAAATCCTAAATGTAAACCAAAATTCTTTCGAATGCATCAATATTTCTTCTTTTTTCGAGGCTTATTTTCCTATGCACACAGTTAATGTTCCCCATATATATAAGGGGGACAATATACCATAGATGAGAAGATTTTGTGGGCGTTGCGTTTGTAACTGTCGGCCATACCTATATTCCAATCTGATCGCCCGCAAGGGGAACCATTATGGTTTACGGGCTTAGCAAACCCGCGGACCCTAGCTAACAGTTTAACAGCACTGAAGATTGGGTATCGCATCGAACTGGTAGTGGATTTAGGATAAAAAAAAGGTTGATTGAATGACGGGACTCAGGAGCAGCACGGTCTGAACACACCCATGCCTAATCGTTGGGAGGCCCCATTGTGGGAGGTCTCGCTGCGGCTGTGATTGTTGATAAGGAAGGTGAGCTAGCGCCAAATCTCGACCAATGAAGTTTGATTGTGGCTATTACCCCCCCTGGATGAGATAAAATTGATACACTGCACAGTGGGATTTCAGCGGCAAAAAATGGGATTTTTCGACCATCCTAATTTTATGATTTGTCGATTTAATCTAAAAGAGAAACCTCTAGATAAGAAAGATTCAAAACATAATTTTTTTACTAGAGCTGTAAAAATGCTAAAAATTACACTACTCGAGTGTATTCGTTATTTTTCGTCAAGTAATCGTTACGTAGTACTCGTTACTAAGTACTCGTTACTAAGTACTCGTTACTAAGTACTAGTTACTAAGTACTAGTTACTAAGTACTCGTTACTAAGTACTCGTTACTAAGTACTCGTTACTAAGTACTCGTTACTAAGTACTCGTTACTAGAGATGCCGCGGATAGTGATTTTGCCGGATACCGGATACCGGATATCTGGCAAGCTGCGAGGCCGGATAGCCGGATATCCGGCAACCGGATAGTTGAATTTTTTCCCAAATTCAAAAGTAGCTTTATTCAGGCATGCTCTAGAATCCGAATCTGAATAAAAAACTCGAAATTTATGCATTCCTTTTCATTCACACACTCAAATACTGAATTATTATTTTTCAAATGAATTTCGACTTGACATGGCAGCCACACGTTCAAGTTTTCATTCAAGACTGGAAAGAAATAAATGACACAAGCCGAAGTTATTGCATCTCCGTCATTCTCACTTGTTTCGCTCCAGTATCTAAGGATTTTGTACGTTTTTTTTTTTTGATTTTTTGAAATACATAAACACATAAAAGTCGTCATCATTACAAATCGTTTTGTTCTACTTAATTATTTCATAAAGGGCTTCCTTCAAGGAGATTTATATGAAAAACTGTGAAATTTTTTAATATCCGGTATCCGGCCGGATAATGAGTTAGTATCCGGCATCCGGCCGAATAGTTCATTTTATGCCGGATACCGGATAGTAACCGGATATCCGCGGCATCTCTACTCGTTACTAAGTACTCGTTACTAAGTACTCGATACTAAGTACTCGTTACTAAATACTCGTTACTAAGTACTCGTTACTAAGTACAAGTTACTAAGTACAAGTTACTAAGTACTCGTTACTAAGTACTCGTTACTAAGTACTCGTTACTAAGTACTCGTTACTAAATACTCGTAACTAAGTACTCGTTACTTTGTACTCGTTACTAAGTTACTCGTTACTAAGTACTCGTTACTAAATACTCGTAACTAAGTACTCGTTACTTAGTACTCGTTACTAAGTGAACTAAGGTGAACCGATTTCGATAAATTTTAGTTTATATCTAATGACCTCAATTTACATCCGCATACCAATTTTCATTGTGATAGGACTATTCCTTCTATTTTTATCCGCACGATGTATGGAGCCATCCCACTGTGCACTGTGTACACGCAGTGGTGGAACCCTTAAAGGCAAGTGATGCCTAATCTAAGATAATCCCAGTCTGTCGTCGAAGTCGAGTCCTAACACATTTGCCCGAAAAGTCCGAAGGCGTCCTGGTATATTGATATGAATCTAGATATTCCCTCAGATGCCCTGTGGCGGCGCCCTTTCCGGTGGCCATCTTTTGTTCGCTTACTCAAGAGACCTAATTGAGTGGCGGGGAAAAGGCCGTGACTTCGATACCTCGTGAAACTTATTACCCCAGATTCGAAGCGTTCGACTTATCGGGACCTATTGTGCTATCGTATGTTATGCCAAAAGCCACTCGAGAAAGAGCGTACGCAGGACATGTTCAGCAATGATGATGAGGAATGCGTTTAGGATAGCAAAGGAAACAAAATTCACCTTTAGTGCGTTGTGTACCCACAGAAGGAAAGGCAAACAAGGAACAGCGTAAATCCTTGGAAAAGAAAAATGCTTAATTTTCTTCAATTAAGTCCATTATCCTTCAGTTATTTTCGCTTCTTTATTTTGCAGTCGGATTCTTGGAAGCATCTCTCCTTCGAGGGACAGCACCTTTGAGGTGGAATCCTATTTGTTGTGTAGCCTGTCGTTGTGAGGCGTCAAACTGGCTCGGATGCTTGATTATCATCCGTTCATTACTCGGCAAAGGATTTAATGCAGCTGATTTCGTGGCAGCAGAAGTTCCCTTCAAGCAAACATTTATTTGGCATGGCATGCGACTATCCTTAACCTTGATAGTTTCTTCTTTGACCTAGAGCAATAGCTGCGAACGTGTTCGGAGCTACGTGCTTGGGCAATCTTCTTTTTTTTTTCTCGAGAGATTCCCCACTTTTGAAAGGCATTCTTCGTGCTACGCGCTGCCGTGTCTTCTTTCGGGTGGGGGGAAATGAACAAGCGCTGACTTCGCAAGTATTTATTTCAAGGGTCTGTCCTTTGCGGTGTTGACTAATTTTTCTTGCTTGCGACCACCCCGATGGAACTGCTGAGCTGCTGAGCTTTTGTTCGACTTGTGGGCGAGTGGGTCGGCTGTGAGTTTGGGCGGTGAATGCATTAAGGACTGAATTAGCGTAAGAATGCGGATAATGTGTGCGAGTGCGTCCATTGAATACGTAATGGCTGAGTGGGCCTCGTTCCGGAGTGCTTTCAAATTCAAATGCATCCATCGTAAATGCTTGACTGCCCCGAAGGTATCGTTTGCAATCGCAACCTCCTTTTTTCGGGAGGTTTTTTTTTCTATTTTTATCTTTCGATTTTTTTTTTTGTTGGCCACCAATTTTCAAGTTTGCTACTTTTACCTCCGTCCGTCCTCCGCTCGTTTTCCTCTTCGCTGCTCTCCGTTACTCTTCATTACATGTCAGCACTTGTCATCTTTATGCTTGCTTTCGGTGCTTATGTGCTAACTTGCCTCTTAGAGGGATGCCAACATCGAGACAGCATGCTTTTATGTGTTGAGCTTTTTTGCTGGCGGAATTCATGTGAAGACTTTCCCTATTCGTGGCTTTGGTTTTTCCTTCTGTCTTGCATTTTTTTTTTTTTTTTTTTTTTTTTTTGGCGCAAAAGCATCTCCATTTTCAAAGTGGTTACACACTTAACATTCATCTACATTCACATTCATTCGGTGTGTCTGTCTGACAGTGTATGCCCTGCAGGAAATGACACTAGTGAATCTATACTCTTTTTCTACTGTCCGCCGTCAACAGTACTACTTTTTTTAAAGTAAATAATAGTTTAAAAACCAAAAAGCTTTCAGGAAAAATTTTTATGGTAACAAATTAAAAATTTCTTCAATCCAAGACATGATTTTTTGAAAGACTTTTATGCATATAATTTGCTTTTTCATCCCAGAGCGTAGGAATTGTTTTATTTAAAATTATTTTTAAATTAGTTTTCATGCAACAGAAATGCTATATATATTTAATATTTACTTTTCTCATCATATTTTCAAAAAATTTATTAGACATATGGCGTACCAAATTAAAGGAAATCGATTCAGCATTTTGAATAAAATAAAAAATTTGGGTGTCAATTGGACCGTTTTCATATCAAAATGGATCTCAAAGTCAAA
This sequence comes from Chlorops oryzae, assembly GCA_020466095.1. Classification (NCBI taxonomy): domain Eukaryota; kingdom Metazoa; phylum Arthropoda; class Insecta; order Diptera; family Chloropidae; genus Chlorops; species Chlorops oryzae. Next base: position 171,222,772 of record CM035806.1, on the reverse strand, counting down.
ATATGTTTAAAAAATTTTTAAAATTTTGACTTTGAAGGCTCAAATATCCTTGAAGCTGCAATAAAGTGTAAGAGTATTTTATACGCCTAGAAAGGTCGGACAATTCTCTGTCGAATTGCATTAAAATTTTTATCTTGCATTTAAAAGTTTAGGCGTGAAAATTTTTTTTTTTCTGAAACAACTGCAAATTTCTTTCGTTCCCTTATAACTCTTCAGGGGTGCATTTTGGACCCCCCCTCCCATACGATTTTTTTGTTCACAATGACCTTCTCTATCAACCCTATAGAGGAAAGCACTCAGCTACGGAACACCCTGTAGACTTCTTGTTGACATGGTCGACAGAGATGAACTATACCTATTGACTCATTGTAGACATTGGGTCATGTGCCGACAGGCTTCCTGCAGGGATATGTGTGGCCGAGTGCGGCTCTCTGTGTGTGTGTGTGAGTGTGAGTATGCCACGTGTCGTAATAGTTTGTCTCCACTGCAGCTGGTGGTCTCCCCACATGGCATTCATCAAAGTATTCTCATATGAAATTAGAATTCCGTTCTGGCTGGCCTGGTTTGCATTTACATAATAACTGCTCTTTTTCCTGAGTGCGTCTTTTTTTCGCCTCTTTTTTTTGCAGCCCCCCGCTTAGCTGACTTATGCTGCTCTCACCGCAAATTGTAGCCGCAGTCAGCTATGACTTTATGGAACTATTTTAGTTGTTCGCCCGTTTTGGCCTCTTTGCAGTTTTTCCAATTTTCCTCTTTTAGTTTTTTTTCCGTTCTACCGTTCTGACGTTCCTCCTCCGTTCTTCCTTTCCACTCATAATGGCTACGGAACTGATATTTTGTAATGCTTTGATGCGGTGTTATGTCAACTTTTCCAAAGAATTTCGATAATTTGTAGAGTGCTTGGCATTTAGAGAGTCTCTGCGAAATGTGCTTGCGGTCGTGAAGACTTAAAGCGCGTGGATTCTACCGATATGCAAATTCGAAATTCAGGAGTGGCTTTTCACTTCGACTTTTGCAAATCTCCTTGCCGCGCATCTACTTACAATGTAGTATGTATGTTCATGTAAAATCAAACTGCGACGAAGTGCAGAGGGCCAAATGAATTGCTAGAATCTTCGTTCACCAACTCTCGATACCGAGAAAAAGAAATCCAACGCATTGCCTTGAGAGAAGAAACAGCTTTCATTTCACGTGAATTAATCTTTTCCATTGAATTTTTCCACTGAAAAGAACTTGACTTTCAAAGCACTCTTGAGAAGAATCAAAAATGAGAAAAAAAAAAATAAATAAAATAAATAAAACAATTGTTTTAAAATAAACTAACAAGGGAAGAAAAATAAAAGAGAAAGAAAAGAAATCAAAACAAACACAAGAAGCAACATCACGATTGACGTACATAAAAGTCCTTGATGGACTCTTAACTCGAAAGTTTCTTACATTCTGAGGAGTGCATAAAAAATTTTTCCCGGGAATTTTAATTGTTTTAAAAGCTGCTGTTTTTCCTTTCAAATATTTATCAACGTCAATTCGCTTGAATTCGTCCTTTTCCCCCCTTGAACTCGCAATCTTGATAGGTATCTTAATTTTTAATCATCTTACTCCTGAAGAAATTCCTAGAAATTTGAAATGATTGTCCTTCAGTGATTGCATTGCCGCAATGTTGCGACTTTGACTTTGGCTTCAGCTTCCGCTGCAATTCATTCGCTTTCTCTCTGTCTCTCTCTATCTCTCCGTTGCTGTCTTTCAATTGGAAAATTGGAAAAACTACGCGCGCTGTCATAGAAATAATTTCAGTTTTTCATAAAATTTATTGCTTAAGGAAACCAAACCGTTGCACAATAAATTTATAATATCTTTCTCATTCTTGCATAACGGAGTGAGATGTGTAGAAGTGAATAAGTGAGAGTGAGAGGGTTGGGGAGGGTGAGAGAGGGAGGTAGGGGGTATGGGTACTTCAGAAGAAATGAACTCAATGAACAATCCCCATCAGAGAAGCAATGACAAAGGGTGGAAGAGTGACGTGCCCGTAGGCATCATAAATTAATAACGACCCTCAGAAATGGTTTTCGAAAATTTTTAGGGGCTGCCAAGGCCATGGCTCGGCATTCGTTCGTTCCATCCGTCCAAGTCTCTCTCTCTCTCTCTCTTTGTGTGTGTGTGTGCGTGCGTGTGTGTGTGTTTTCTTTTCAATAATAAAGGCATTTTATATAAATATTATCGTTCAATTTTGCGGCGAATGCGATTATCCTTGCCAACACTGCGCCGCTGGATGCGGATAGGTGAGCTTGTATTGTATTCGTACATAAATCAAAGTTGCGGCTTTACTTCACTTCGTGCTGTGCAGAAGTAACCGAAGCGCACAGTGGTCCGATTTAAGTTAGTGATGTGGCAAAAAAAAAAAACCATGCCATGCTTGAAGAACGAGTGTTAAGTTGGAGCTTTATCCTAAACAACTATTGAAATTCAATGCTGCCATACAATTAAGTCAGTTTTTAAACGGTTTTTATTTAGAGGTTGTGCCCCTGTACCCTTGTTCGGCTGCCCTATGGTGCAAAAAGCAACTCAACTCTTAAAATTTTAACCCTTTATTCCATACGAGCACATAAATAGTTTCTGACGAAAAAAAAATTTTTTTTTTAATTAAAAAAAATTAACAAAAGTTAAAAAAAATTAAAAAAAAATTAAAAAAAATTAAAAATATTTAAAAAAAATTTAAAAAAAATTTAAAAAAATTAAAAAAAATTAAAAAAAAATTAAAAAAATTAAAAAAAAAATTAAAAAAATTAAAAAAATTTAAAAAATTAAAAAATTAAAAAAATTAAAAAAAAGTAAAAAAAAAATTTTAAAAACAAAAATAAAGACAAACAAATTACAGATTTTGATACCATTTGATGCATAATGAAAGCACATGTATTCATTTATCATGATTTTTGAAGTCTTCAAAATCCATTTAGTGCGATAAAAAAAAATCCCTTCCTAACTTCTTCATATATCATCCAGTTGTTAATAAAACCATTTTGAGCGGAAAATTTTTTATCAAATTTTTTTTAAATATTTCATGCAGTCAAGCGTTAATAAAACTATTAACTGCAGGGAAACATTTTTTCAGCTTATTTAATATAAAATGCAGTTTCATCAAATTAGGAAACATTTTTCTTTTCAGAGGAATTTAGATTTTATCTCGTTTTGCCCCACTGTCTCACTATGAGTGGGTTTCGATATATAAGTGAAAAAATGAAAAAAAATCCTTTATTTGATGAATTGAAGTTTTTCATTGTGTCCTTACATGATGAGAGCATGCATATTTTATTAATTTCATAAAAAAAAGAGTGAAGCCGCAAAATCAAACGGAAGAAAAAGAGAAAAAAGAAATACTTATGAAAAAAAAAAAACATATGAAAAGAAAAAACTCTTTGCGAAGGCCCTTTGATGGCTTCTGATGTAATTCGATTTCCCGAGCATCTCATCTTATCACAAAATAATATCTTTGAGCCTTTGTAGCTTAAGTGGGCACCCGAAATTAAAAATACGAAAAAAGCTAATTAAACATTTTCTTCTTCCTTTTTCCGTCCGTTGAGTTCGTCGTTAAAATCCTTTTGCAATTCATCGAATACGGGAAACCCTCATTAAATATTGGAATTCTTAAAATTTAAAATGCCTTAGGCCTAATCGATTGTCTATTTCATTTATCTTTTCTCTCTCTCTCTCTCTATCCTCTCGCTCTCTCTCCTTTCTCTCTCTCTCTCTCCTTTCTCTCTCTCTCTCTATCCTCTCGCTCTCTCCTCTATCTCTCTCTCTCCTTTCTCTCTCTCTCTATCCTCTCGTCTCTCTCTCTCTCTTCTCTCTCTCTCTCTTATCCTCTCGCTCTCTCTCCTTCTCCTCTCTCTCTATCTCTCTCCTCTCTCTCCTCTCTCTCCTTCTCTCTTTCTCTCTCTCTCCTCTCTCTCTCCTTCTCTCTCTCTCTCTCTCTCTATCTCTCGCTCTCTCTCCTTTCTCTCTCTCTATCCTCTCGCTCTCTCTCCTTTCTCTCTCTCTATCCTCTCGCTCTCTCTCCTTTCTCTCTCTCTCTCTCCTCTCTCCTTTCTCTCTCTATCCTCTCGCTCTCTCTCCTTTCTCTCTCTCTATCCTCTCGCTCTCTCTCCTTTCTCTCTCTCTCTCTCTCTCTCTCTCCTTTGTCTCTCTCTCTCTCCTTCTCTCTTTGTCTCTCTCTCTCTCTTCTCTCTCTTGTCTCTCTCTCTCCTTCTCTCTTTGTCTCTCTCTCTCCTTCTCTCTTTGTCTCTCTCTCTCCTTCTCTCTTTGTCTCTCTCTCTCCTTCTCTCTTTGTCTCTCTCTCTCCTTCTCTCTCTCTCTCTCTCTCTCCTTCTCTCCTCTCTCTCTCTTCTCTCTCTCTCTCCTCTCTCTCTCTCTCTTCTCTCTCTCTTCCTCTCTCTCTCTCTCTCTCTCTCTCTCTTCTCTCTCTCTCTCTCTCTCTCTCTCTTCTCTCTCTCTCTCTCTCTCTCTTCCTCTCTCTCTCTCTCTCTCTCTCCTCTCTCTCTCTCTCTCTCTCTCTCTCTCTCTCTCTCTCTCTCTCTCTCTCTCTCTCTTCTGTTCCTTTCGCTTTTAACAGCGTTTCCTAGACGGTGGTCCGCAGACATCTGTGACGTCTAGGATTATGGGATGCGGGATAAATCGAATTGGTTTGTGTGGTTACATTATCCCACTTTTATTACTTTTTTATTAGCAATTATTTCGTGAATGCGAAAAGTTTCGATTTGTCTATTTCGACTGTTTCGGCTTTCGGGCTTCATTTCCTTCCATTCCTTCATAGCTTCATAGCCTATCTATGCAATTCATTCAAGCATTCATTTCATTCGAATATATTAAATTGAAAGTTATTGCGATTCTATGAGAATGTCTGTCTGTCTTTGGAACTTTCCAAAGTTTTCGAATTTAATAACGAAAACCGCCAATATTGCAGCAGAACCAAACAAATGGACCATTTACTTCGAAAGTGGTGTAACTCCATTTTTCTATTTCAAGATATTAAGTGGCGCATGTCCATTACCCAGCACCGCCAACACCCAGCAAAACTGCGAAGTCCTTCGAACGGATAGCATTAAACGAATCCAGAAACAAGATTTACCCACGGCCTTCAATTTTCCCTCAAAGTCGCTCAGAACAGGAAACTAGAAAAATTGAGTTACACCACTTTCAAACGTAAACGCTCCAAAGGGATTCCTTACGTTAGCGTTTTCTTCCTTTATTTTCTTTCCAAGAACTTTCTTTTCGATGGAAAAGTTGAGAGCATTCGTTTCTATTAACCACTACCACCATCACCATCACCACCACTACCCTCTACGACTTCGAAAGCCACTGGCACTGCCATTTTCAATGTCACTACAACTACACCCACATGTACACAATTCGCAATTATGATCCCATATGGCAAAGAAGGACCCACTCAAGCGCAGAAACGACACCAAGTTGTCGTCAATCAGAATGTTCAGTCATCTACATTCGCATTCAGGATTGAGTTCCCCTTGATGAGGTTTCATTACTTTTTAGTTTTATTTTTTATTTTTATTTTTTATTTTATTTATTTTTTCTTCTCTCTTTTCGTCCCGATATGAAATTGCGATGTTTCGAATATCGTCTTTCATATATCCGAATGCCTTGGACGGTTTTAGGACAATACGAATTTTGGTTCTCAATTTTCCGAAAACTAAAAATAAAATATATATATCTAGGTAGGTACTGAAAACTTCTCCCTGAGGGACTATTTGAAATTACAATATTCCTTGAATTGTCGAACAATGCTAACCTCTTGAATCGATTCGATATAACGTTTCATTTCGTCGTTTGAAGCTTTAACTTTGGTGCCTCAACTACTTCATACACTGAAAAAAATTATAGCACCATGTGCTATATTTTGTTAACGCTAAGTGCTATAACCATAGTAGAAAATGGGATAGTAGATTTTTGTTACTGCGTCTGCTATAACATTTTATACGAAACTTTAATAGCTGCTATTACTATAATTAAATATAAACCGTGCTACACCAATAGCAGTTTACCGTACTTAAAGAATTTTTTCACTCCAAAAATTTTTTACTTGAAAATCAACCCATTACAAAAAAATAATAATATTATTATTAAATATAAACCTTAATTTAGGGGAACATTTTTGTCTTCCCAAACAACTGAACTTTGAACAAAAAAAAAAAAAAAAATGTGATTTACAAAAAAAAAAAGAAAAAAAATGAAGTAAATATTCTCGCTGCCAACATGGATCGAACCCCAAACCATTCGACTGTCGAGTCACAGATCGCACCACTGAGCTATCGAATCCTTATCGGGCATTTGATCAAAATGCGAACTTAAAGCAGACAACAGGGAGGAGCAGATATAAGGGAGCATGGCGAAAATGACAGCACATTTCAAGGCATAGCAGAGAGCGAGAGAGAGAATTTGAATAGAGAGAGAGAGAGAGAGAGAGAGATTGAAATGAATATCATTTACTCATTATAGCTGCATATGCTATGCAAATAGCCGTAGATGCTTTAAAATCATTCTCCATATAGCTGTAATATTCATTTACTAACAAAATATAGCTATGTATGTTGGCTATGTTTATTTCAAATCAAGACATTTCTCTAGCTGAAATTCTTATAAAATATATATTATAGCAAATGCAGTAATAACACTGTTGCTATAGTTTATAGCAAGCAAGTAGCAGTTCTTTTTTTTTGAGTGTAGAATAGGGCAAAGGTGCAGGCACACGTACATTGGGCTTATCATGGTGGACTTAATTTCTGGTGATCCCTTTTAAATTACTAGCAGCTGCCTTGCATCAAACTGATTTTTAATAGCCCAGCAGATTTATTGAACATCGAAGCAAGGACGATTTTGTATGGAAAAGGTAAAAATGGTACCCCTGGCTGTATTGATCCCCGGTTAAACAATGGAAGGAAATAAGTCCATAATTCGTAAAATATGCTCGTTTAGTGATGACAGTCTAATGATTGCTGTATCGGTGTGTCAAAATCGAACTCGATGTACACAATAGTGGGATTCAGGCAGGTGTGCAATTTCCGTACCCTCGCAAATTTTGCGTTTGTGCAAATTTGTTTGTATGACAAAAAAAAAAAAAAAAAAAAAAAAAAAATGCCACCACCGGGCAAATATTGCACATTGATTTTGATGGGCAAAATTTCCGCCATGTTATCGCACTCGTTCTTCGCAGGGTCGTTCATACAAAAGGGCAAAATTTGTTCCATTTATAAAAACTTATTCAAAGTAATCACGTATTTATAATTCCAGCTATATTGGTGGGACTCATGCAGCTTCGCAAATTATGGGAAATGAGAAATTTGTCACACAACTGTCAAAATTTATATGAAAATTTTTCGATGCGAAAAGTTGCGAAGGCATTTGCGAAGCTGCATAAGTACCACTAATCTTTTCAAATTAGCTAATACCGAGCCTAATTTACACACCATGCAAACAGGGTCTCGTTCATGCAAAAGTGGAAACTTTGCTGGTGCAAAATTTGCACACTCGAATTTGCACAGCTGCCTGAATACCATTAACATGTGAAAACTTTATTGTCACTAGAAAAAAAAAAAAAGGATGAAACAATTTTTCTTTAATTGATAATTTGAAAAATGTCTTCAACTAAAAATCGCTTTATTGGTGAATTATGACATTAATCTGACGTTTCTAAAATCGTTGAAAAAAATATATTTTATAATTATATTATAAAGTGTATAAGAATATCGTTTCCTTTATTATTCAATATCTCTTCTTTTGTTTCCTTTCGAAAAAAGCCTTAACATGAATTTTCTCTTTTCTTTTCAGGTGAGTAAATCGCTTTCAAATGATCTGATCGCTCGAATACCGTATGTAAAATAAATCGATAACAACTTATAATAACTTAACATATTACATTTGAACATACAATACTTGTGCAACATACATAATCATTGGAGACAGACCATACAAAATGTATATAGAAATGATCAGCGTCACCAGGAGATTCGATTTATCCATGTCCGTCCGTCCGTCGGTCGGTCCATCTGTCTGTTCGTCTTGTATACAGTTTTCTTATCGAAGGAGTTGAAGTATCTTCACGAAATTTGGTATGCGTGTGGACGCCGTCTTACTCATGTTGAACACGTTCGAACACGACCTTAATGGCCTTAAAAAATCCTTACATACCTTGTTCTAATGGAAGTGGTCTTGGAGCCTGTTTTAAAAAATGTTCAAACATACTACATGTCTCTGTCGGGTACATATTGTATTGACTATAACACCCTTACTTGGATTTATTATACCCGACACACTCTGTGTCGAAGGTATAATGCGTTTGTTGGCCGTGTGTGTAACACCCAGAACCAGTCGAGATAGACCATGCAAAATGTATATAGAAATGATCAGCGTCACCAGGAGATTCGATTTAGACATGTCCGTCTGTCTGTCTGTATACAGTTACTTATCGAAGGAGGTTGAGCTATCTTGACAAAATTTGGTATGCGGTTCTAACGGGACATGAGTAAGAACAAGTTCGAGAATGGACCCGATCGGACCAATTTTTAGGGGTACTCCAGTACTAGGGTCTGTTACGAAAATCACGAAGAAACTGCTCTAAACTCAAGTAATTCAAATCATGTGACAATTTGATATTTTAACATGTTTCAAGGCAAGTAATACGATTTCCAAAAATTTTTAAAAGTGGGCGTGGCAGAAGGGCGTTTTTCGAAAATGGTCCCCTAACCCGAACTTCAAATGGGACTTGAACGAAAGTTGGCACTTATGCTTCTTTTGTAGCCATAAACATTCTCCCAAAATTTCCTGGATCGGTCCATTATTAAGGGTACATCCAGTACTAGGGTCTGTCACAAAAATCTCAAAATGCCTCAAAATCGGACTTTTTCCAAATATTTCAATGAAACTTAGGATTTGAGCGTATATCTAAGCCTCGATTAGAATTCCAAAATTGGTAAAGTTGGGCGTGGCAGAGGGGCAGTTTTCATAAAGAAATATAACAAAAGTCGGTGTATTGGGCCCCAATATGGCCTTAAACACCTCTTGATGTTAAAACTTATTTAACAGTCTGTTTAAATCTATAAAAGGCGGTATTTTTTGTCGACTGACTATAACACCCTTACTTGTTTTTATTTGAACTATGTGTATTTCTGCCAAAAAAAAAAAAAAAAAAACGAATTCTTCCCGTAATGTAAGAAAAAGTTTCGAATGTTTTTGATATAAAAAATTTTTAATTTACGCTTTTCTCGGAAAATGTGCAACAAATGAGCAATTGCTGCTCTTTCATTTGACCTTGCGGAACATGAGTATGAGGCAAGTAAGGATTCCGCACTTGTCCAATCAAGGTTTTCATTTCGATTCTGACTATCAATAAAATTGTCGACGAGCAGCAGCAGCAATGAAAAACCAGTAAGAATAAAACTTTTCTGCAATGCCAACTTCTGCCATTGGAAGGAAATTTCATCTCGTGCATGTTGAAAGGAATGGTGGCCAGGGTGACCAGAGGAGAATTTTCTCATTGTGATATATCAGAAAAAAAAAAAACTCATATCTTCATAAAATCAACCAATGATCGAGAATATGTTGCCATCAAGGATAACAGATATTGATTCGCTTTAAACACCGGACACCATCACCTGGATGCCCTGCGGACAACAATGCGTCCTTTTCTAATACCCGACACACTTTTTTTGTGTGGTGAGATAGACGATACCTATAAAATGTACCTATATAGAAATGATCAAGATCACCAGGATGCGATTCGATTCGATTTAGCCATGTCCGTCTGTCCGTCTGGCGGTATACAGTTTTCTTATTGAAGGAGTTGAAATATCTTGACGAATATTGGTATGCGTGTTCTTGAGTAGGTCAAGTTCCAGAATAGACCCGATCTGACCACTTTTAGGGGTACCTCCAGTACTAGGGTCTGTTATTAAAATCATAAAAAGTGCAGAGAATTTTTTTTAAAAAGTATTTTGATGAGATTGGGTATTTTAGAATATTTTAGGTCACTAAATGAAATTTCCAAAAATTGGAAAATTGGGCGTGGCAGAAGGGCGTTTTTCGGTAATTGTCTATTACTCCTGAAATTCAAAAGGGATTTGAACAAAAGTTGGCATGTATGCTTTCTTTATACTCATTTTCTCAAGAAACTTTCCTAATAGGTCCATTATTGAGGGTACCTTCAGTACTAGGGTCTGTCACAAAACTTCCAAAAACTGCCCCAAAATCAAAGTTGTTCAAGATAATCCTATGAAATTTTCAATTCAAGGGCATTTATATCATTAGGGGTATTCACAAAGATGCACAGTGGGGCATCAGTGGAAAAAAATAGGATTTTTCAACTTTTGAATTTCAAAATTTTAATGATTCACTTTTGTAAAGAAATATTTGGATATGAGGAATTCAGCTTTTTTTTATGAAAATTGACTTCTTTTATTAAAAAAAAAACTAACAAAAGTCAAAGGAATGTTTTTCAATAAACTTCAGATTAAAATCGAAGTCCACATAGAGAAAATTTTTTATGTGAAAATCCAAAGCTTTTGCCTTTGTGTTATTTTTTGTTGGAAATATAGCAATTACTCTTTAATGTAGAAAAAAAAATTATTAAAATTGGAAAAGTAGAATAATTATTATAATTTTCCAGAAATTAGAGTAAAAAATATCAACTTTTCATTTTTTGTTAAAAAAAAAAAAAAACTTTATGTGCTTTGCCTTGCTTAGCCCTCTCAATTTAAACAAATAAATTCACCTTCTCTAATACCTTTTCTGTAAGTAACATCGATTTGAATTTCAAAGGTCACAGCAATATTTCATACAAATGCTCAATAAGACAAAAAATGGGGCATACTTTTAGGTCTTACGTAATTAAAACATGAAACGATTTATAAATGAAACATTATTTTTGTTTACGAATATGTGGGCGTAACGAAATTGAATGACATTTATATTTATTTATTTATTTATTTATTTTATTTATTTATTTATTTTCAAAATCCTGGCACTGTGAGAAGAATTCTCATAATGAGTGCTAGTCAATGCGATTAATTATTTAATATATTGAAGAGTGAGAAAATATAATCTAGAATATGTATAATGGCTAACACGTATAAGATGATATTTCACATTTAAGTTCAAAAATTCAATTTACTAATTAATAGATCTACATATAATACACAGTTTAAAAATTCAACTTTTATCTTAATCTATTTACAAAAGTGTTGTCTTAAGCGCATCCTGAAAAGTCTAAAGTTGCTTGTAGTTTTCATTGTGTTTGGTAGTATATTCCAAAGGCGAATTGCATATACAAGAAATTGTCTTTCAGACGTCAAGGTTTTGTATTTGATCGGGACTATATTATTGTTTCTAGAAGATCGAGTAAATTTTAATCGTTGATAAATGCTATGAGGAACTTTCAAAAAGATAATTTTATGCAAGAGAAGGAGAGTTTTGAATTGCAGCAGATTGTTAAATGGCATCCCGTAGATTTATATGAAAAAAAAAAAAAAAAATTTTTTTAACATCAATATCTTTCTATGATACACTTTAATTTGGCATGCTTTACTCGAAGGCTAATATCGTTCGCGGAAGGCTGTTGAGGGTATTATCTTCTTTTGAATGGGAACAGCCAATGTTTAAGCTCTTTGAAGAAAATTAAAATTCTTTAATTTCTGTGAAAATTCCATACAATGCTAGATAGGAAATAAAAACTGCAACTTTCGATGGGCGTTAAACCCAAAGTAGGCGTGGCAGCCCCAATATTTTTACCTTTTTTTTTTGTTGTTGAGGAGAACTCAATTAAGAAGTGTCCCGAATTTCAAGTCCCTAGGTCCAAAAATAAAAATTTTGACTTGTGCACTTATATGGGAGGTGGGCGTGGCAGTGTGCGGATTTCCAAGATTTTTTCAAAATATCTTAATTAAGGCTACAGAAGTGTTTCTGCAAAATTTCAATGCTCTACGACCTGTCCTATTTTTTTTTCCAAAAAATATATGGAGCGGCCCCACTGTGCGGTGTGTTAAAAACGTTTTTTTTGCATCTTGCACAACTTTTTAAGCAGTTAAAAGTTCCCGATTTTCCGACTTTCCTATTTTCCGACGCCTTTGTGAATACCCCTAATGATTTAAATTCGAAAATTTGAAAATGAATAATGGTTGGGAGGGGGGCTAGAAGGGAGAGGGGGAAGGGGTAAACTCTAAACTCTTTGAAGGCTTCAAAAAATGTTTATTGGGTTGCTTCTTGCAGTCAACTTGTTATAAAATATCGTTGCATACTTTTTGAAGCTTTGAATGAACTTCCATATATTTTTTTTTTTTTTTTTTTTTTTTTTTTTTTACTTCATTGCCTGAACGAAGTTTTGGTTGAAAACTTGGATGGTTGGCCACTTTAGGGATTTCTTTGCGTCATACCTCGTACCATCGACCATGGTACTTTCGTTCACGTGCTTTTCGCTGCCACAACACGCTTACACACACACACTTGCACTCACTCATACATACGCAAACATAGAGCCAACGGCAATGACATGTAAGCGGCCGCACAAGCGTAATGAAAGCTCTTGTTGTATGGTATTTTCTGTAAAATCGTATAATATTCATTCTTGCCACTGTATGGGTGCTGCTTCCGCTTTTCTCCGCATTGCATTAATATGTGTGTGTGTGTGTGTGCGAGCGTGCGTGAGCGCTTTTCAAGTTCAAGCGAATAGCATTGGATGCTGTTCAAGTTCATTTCCATTCCCATTTTTGTTATGGTTTACATTTTCATACTCGCCTTAGAACGCCTTCGTGCACACACACGCACTGCCCCATACGAACGACAGCCTGAAAGTGTGCTTGTATTAATGTAAAGACAGTAACGCACACGCGCAAATGGCATTTCCGGTAGGGGTTGCTCGGTTGGTCCTACGTTGGTTTAGTTAGTGGCATAAGCCTTCTTTTGGGGGGCATTAAGACGGACGCAGCACGCAGCGGAGGCGCAATTCGTTTCATATTTGAGCGGCGAGAAGCAGCTTTGGGCGTTGTAACCATTTTCACTAGTCTTTGTTTTTCTTTCGATGTGTTTTTTTTTTTTTGTTGTTCTGCTATTCCTTTTTCTTCGTCTTGCTCTTTTAGGTGTGCTTAGTTGTGGCGTATTCTTGGTTTGATGATTATATAAGTGCTGCGCTTTAAGAGAGCTGCCATGGTTGGCTCTGTTCGGTTCGGTTCGACTCGGTTTGGTTTGTCTTGCTTTGTGGCAACGAAGCCGCAGTTGATGTGCTCTTTGCAGAGGGTTTATCCAGATTTCTTTAAAATTTTTACTAAGTATTTTGGTCGCCAATGCTCAGCGATGACCCCGCAGGAAGGTAACCATAGTAATAAGGAAAAACACGCACCATTTCGGGGGCGGTGGGGGGAGTCAGTTCTTTTAGTTTTGCGGCTGAAAAAAAACTGAAAAGATAAAAACTGACTTCTCCCTTCGCCCACTCCCCAAGGTCAAAATGGACTATCCCATGAGAGTCCTTCGCCTTTGCTGCTGAGAGAGTTGAAGAGCGTGGGTTGCGATTGGTTTTGATTGTCCGTTTTCATTTTCCAGCAGTCTGTTATTATGTACTAAAATGACCCTTTTTCCTCCCTCAATTAAGAGACCAAAATCCAGCTGTGCTCGAAATTAAGGAAGGAACAACCATTGTTTAAGCTGCCATCGGAGAAGTCGCAAGAATCATTGAAATCGTGATTCCATTAAAGAAATGGGACAGGAAAATATTCGATTCTCTAATCAGAAGATCAAATGTTTCGAAGAACTTGTTTGTCGGGCACAGTTGATGTCGCCGGTCGCACGTTGCCGTGGATAGTTCTGTCCGTAAAGAAAAATTTTACATTCGTAGTTCAGATGGTTGCTTTATTAAAGTGAAACCTTTTGAAGCGATTCCATTGCATCAAACATAGATGATTGTGTCTTATCTTTTTTCGTGGAAAACTGTTTTCCCCCACTGAGTTGGACTTCGGAATACATGAATTTGTGAACTTGTATTGTGAGCATATAGCCCAGCAAACATTTTCGGAGTGCTCGGAAGTATAAGTCGAAAATGAGTCAGGCATATGAAGAATATATGAGGCTCAGATTCATGAGTAGAGCTCGGATTTTGAATATTTTGAATTTTTCTGAATAATTTGAATTTATTGAATATTTTTAATTGTTTTTAATTTTTTGAATTTTTTTAAATTTTTGGATTTTTTGAATTTTTTGCATATTTTGAATTTTTTTTAAATTTTTTGGATTTTTTTGAATTTTTTTTTTGAATATTTTGATTTTTTTGTTTTTTTTGTTTGATTTTTTTTTTTTAATTTTTTTGAATTTTTTTTTGAGTATTTTGAATTTTATTAAATTTTTTTGAATATTTTTTTGAATTTTTTGAATTTTTTGAATTTTTTGAATTTTTTGAATATTTTCAATTTTTTGCATTTTTTTTGAGTTTTTTGCATTTGTGTTTGATTTTTTTTTTTTTTTATTTTTTTGAATATTTTGAATTTTTTGCATATTTTTAAATTTTTGGAATTTTTTGAATTTTTTGGATTTTTTTGAATTTTTTGAATATTTTGAATATTTTGCATATTTTTTAAAATTTTTTGGAATATTTTTTGAAATTTTTTTGGTTTTTTTTTTTTTTTCATTTTTTTACATAACCAAATTAGGAAATTAAAATGAAATTCTATTTGATTTGAAATTTATAAACGAAGAAAAATCCAACCATTTCCATTTGGCAAACACCACGGTGTCGATGGCTGAGCACATGACCAAAAATCGAGACATCCGAGGTTCGAATCCCACACAATAGACAGGGGCGAGAAATAAACATTTACAAAGCAAATATTTGAAATTGTGAATATGTAAAAACCGTGAAATTTGTATCGAGCAATTCATTTTTTCAAAGCATGCGGTTATAAATATCACTCGAAATTTTTGAGTCTTTCTGAGCACATAAATATGAATGCGGAAGGAGTCATTTATGATTCTAAATTGCGATCCTTCGCGATTCGATATGACTTCGGAACACCCTAGCAAGAAGGGGGAATATACGTTCAATTTTGGGCTCATAAATGGGCTCCCATTCCGAATAAGGATCCATAAATGACTCGAAATGTTTGCTGGGTTCAGAATCTTAATTAAATTGGGTACCACGATTCCGAGAAACTTCAATAGAATTTTCTATTGTGTGTTGCTTTTGCTCTGAAAGATTTCATAAAAATAAAATTTTCTGGAATTTTGTTTTTTTTGGTTTTTACCTGAAAAATAACCCTCACGGGATTAAGTCTTTTTTGTTGATTACATATTACTTGGAATTTCCAAGTGGAGCAGCTTTTGAACTTTCTAATTATTGCGGGTCAGTTTTACAAAATGGCCAAAGAAGATTATATGAACCTTGAAATTGAAACGCAAAAGGACAAGAGAAAATAGCTCGAGGTTAGAGGAAAGACCTCTTTTTCAAGGTATTGCAATGAAATTGAAATTTTTATTAAAAAAAAAAAAAAAAAGAAAAAAAGCCAAAAAAAATCTAGGATGGACTGCTATCGCAACTTTCAACCAGGGGTGTCACGGATGAGGTTTTTTTTTGACATACGTCGATGCAGATGCGGATTAGAGCTGGAGAAATATCGATAGTTGCGACCATCGATAGTCTGATATATCGCTAGTATCGATAGTACTATCGGAAGATATATTTTAAAATTCAAACTAATTTCATTGGCAAATTGCAAGTGATTTCAATTAAGCAAGTTTGAGCTGTTAAACATTTAAATATCCACCATTTGAATGTTTTAAATTTAAACAATTAATGGTGGTCCTACAATTTAATAAAATACTATGCAAAAGTATCCCTCCTCATTTAATATCACGTGGTAATAAACAAGAAGCCGAATTTGAAAACCTTTCTTACTCAATTCTCCATACTTTGTAACCAGCACTGATGCTAGGCAGTATTTTGGTGACTCTTTTCACTTGGATATTGAAAAAAATCCCTTCATTTCCGGTTTCTTTAGGAAAGTGATCAGTGAAAATCCCTTGTAAACATTTGAAGTAATTTTTGGTTAAAGGTAAAATCGAAAAATTCCATCAAAACGGGAAAAATCCCTCGTTCTGGTATCACTGTATAGAATAGAATGTTAGCATGACGCCTACAATTCTCATTTGGTTTATAAAATGGGACACTTAAGAATCGCAGAATTTCTGAAGACTTTTCGAGACGTGGTGAAGCAAGAACACCATTAACACCATCAACACCATCAACACCATCAACACCATCAACACCATCAACACCATCAACACCATCATCACCATCATCATCATCAACACCATCAACACCATCATCACCATCATCATCATCATCAACAACCTCGCCATCATCATCTTCACCATCATCATCATCATCACCACCATCATCATCACAAACCTCACCATCATCATCACCAACCTCACCATCATCATCACAACCTCGCCATCATCATCTTCACCATCATCATCACCATCATCATCATCACCATCATCATCATCATCACATCATCATCATCCATCATCATCATCATCATCATCATCAACAACCTCACTATCATCATCACCGTTATCACTATCATCACCATCATCATTATCATCGCCATCATTACCATCATCACCATTATCACCATCATCTCCATCATCATCACCATCTCCATTCATCATTTTTTTTGCGCCAAACTATACACTATAAAGGGTTAAGATTTAGAACCGATTCTTACAGATTGAAAATCATGTCATCCATAAGAAGGCACGACAAATTACGATAAAAGAGTCACAACTGAAAAATGAAATTTTCTTTTCTGTCCCCCACAGCAAATGCACTAAGAGCTTTAACACTTTTCAAGTGGGCTTTCCGATGTGTGTTGACTGGCGAAAAATGAAAAATCTTCGATGTAAACAATCATGAATTGAAAAACTCACTCATTCCTTCCAAAAAAATATCAAATATTGCCTCGTGGAAACGACGATTAGACTCGTATATCAAGACGGCAAATACTTGTCACCAAAAAAAAAACCTTGTATCCTCGAATAATTTTGATGAAATGAAAAGCGCTGGTCTTTTCAAACGAACACTTATTCCCGAATATTGGACAGATTCAACTCTTGAGCTTTTATGTAAATACCTACCTACGAATTTTTATTAAATACAGTAGCGTAGTGAGGGGGAATAGTCGAAGGGGTGCCAAATCATATTTCAATTTTTATGAAGTTATTTTTAGTCATGCAAAAACAAAAAAAAAATCATGATTCGAGTTCGAAAAAATGACAAAAAAAAGACGTTAAAATCAATAGAAAAAATGCTGGTAAAAATGTCCTTAAGCTTTTTTTTTAATAGTTCAAATCTCATAAAAAATAATTTATTTTCAAGGAGATTCTTCACATTCGTTACAATTAAAAATTCCATGCAAGAAAATGTTATTAAAATGGATAAAAAATATTAAGTATTTGCAATGATTTTTTGGGCAGGAGTCAAAGATTTGAAGAACATATTCCAGATACATTAAATTGGACAAATTAACGGCAATATTTTCATCGATTTTGAGGCAATTTTTGTAATTTTTTTTGAATTTTTTTTTGATTTTTTAAATACTTTTTTGACGCCCTAATCATTAGGGTTATGAGATCTCTTCATTTAATGAGAAGAAATGCAGTGCGTGTTTTATTCTGAAGAGACCTTAGGGGGACCTTCTGGTCTAGAATTTTTTGAAAATCGATTTTAAAAAAAATATATTTCGGAAGAACTTAAACTTAAATGCAGTTTGAAAGCCAATTGAGTTTGCTTTTAGGAAAAATTATATTGATGGTAAAAATTTGAGCCATTAAGGAAAAAATGGACGGTCGAAATGAAAAATTCTGGAAAAAACTTTAAATTTTTTTATACTTTGGAAGCCATTTTGGTATGAAAAGTATGCAATTAACACCCAAATTTTTTATTTTATTCAAAATGCTGGATCGATTTCTTTTAATTTGGTACCCTAAATGTCTAATAAATTTTTTGAAAATAAGATAAGAAAATTTAATATCTAAATGAACTCTCTATCCGACTGGTATCAGTGAAGTCGAACTCTTAGATTTGAAAGCATTCACAAAATTTCATTCATATTTTTTCATTAAAAAAATGGTCGAAAAAAGGGCGTTTTTTTGATGTGTTTAATTAAAAATTGCGCCATTTTGTCAATTTTTTTTTTTGGTTTTTTTTTTTTTTTTTGTTGTAGCTCACCCGATAGCAGCATTCATTCTGATTAATAATACATTTTTTTTTTCGGATAACCCGAACTGACGAAATCGTGTACGCCACGGAGGTACTTTTTAAAAAAGCGTCTATTTCGCCGCCATTTTTAAAATAGAAATAAAAACAAAAAAAATACAACAAAATATTTTTCGGATTGTCAATAAATTAAACAATAATCCTGCAAACTTCGAAACCCGTTTTTATTTGGCTTAATACCAAAAAATCATGAAAAAACCCTTAATTTTCGTGCTCTAGACCAGAAGGAGGTCCCCTTAAAAAAAAAAAAAGAATTTCTTAGCTGGATGGATTATGATTATCAATGTCAATTAATTTTCGCATTGTATATATGTATATGTAAACTACTTGTCATTGGCGGAGAGAGAGCAATGAAGATCAACTAATGAATGCCCTCGAAAGTATGCAACGATTTGCTGCAACAGGCAGCATCCCCTAACAGCAGCGCAGTCGACGTAAATACAAGACAACAGCTGTTTTTCATAAACCGAACTCACACTTTGTCTTCTAATTTATGAAAGCACGCGTACAACTACAGACGTAAACATTCACACACACCCACACACACACAGGCGCCCGAATGCACACCAATACGAGAGACAACAGAAGAACACATACACACACACACATTCAATTCGAATTGGTTTCGCCTACCGTCGTCCGTTCGCATTGTGGCCGTCAGGAAAATTTTAATTTCAAGTTCGTTTCTTGCACAAGACTAAATCAAACGATGGAAAGCTTCCATTGGAAAGCTCTTTCGCAATGCCAAAAATTTCCCCTTCGCTCGTCATCGCCGTCGCCGTCGCAGTCGCCGTCGAGCAAATTCAAAGGCTGTAAACTGTTTTTCTTTATATTGTTTTATATGGCTTTCTTCTTCTTTTTGCTGTTTTTGTGATTGATGCTTTTGTTGTTGTTGTTGTTATTGTTGGCGTTGTTGTTGGTGGTGAAGTCGTTGGTGTTGTTGTGGGCTTGATGTGCAACAACGTGATTTGTGTGGATGCGAAGAAAAAAACACGCCTCCACGTTCTTGCGCACGCACATTCGGATGTACGGCGGATGTACGGCGTTACAGCGTACAGCGCACAGCGCACAGAGTACAGCTGTCGGTAAATGTTCGAATGAAAACAAAAAGCTCGATAAATGCCAAAGCAAAGGCGAAAGAAACGCACCAGCAACATTGCCATTGCCACATTGATTGTCGCCTACGAGATGATTCATATTCAATATTTTGCCATCGATATTCAATGACGCGACGTTTACGTTTGAGAGAAGTAACAGAAGTCAAAGATTTAACCCTCTAATGCCAAAATTTTTTATTTTTTCCGCTGAAAAGTTCAGATAAGACTAATTTAGGGTAGAGAAACATGAATCTGAAATGATTTTTTTTTTTTTTGGTAATTTGTTCGAAAAAATGGAGCCAGGAATTAGAGGGTTAAGATTACATTAGGTATGAATATGCTACGATTATGGTCTAGTTAATATAGCATTTAATGGATGTGGTGTGTGAAATCGAGAACTCGAAAATTGAATATACCCTGCAGAAAATGTCAATTGTGAATCAATACTCTTTCTCTACTGACTGCGTCAACAGTAGGTACTACTGACCAGTTATACCCGTCGCAATGCTTTGCGTTATTGACATTTAACATTGAGTTGTCATTGAATGTCAACAGTAGACCGAAAAACGATTGACGTCGGTACTATTATGTAGACAAAAGGAGTACTCTTTCGCTTTATAAGGAGACACGTTATTGACATGGTCAATAGAGATGAACTATACCTCTTGACAGTACAGTTTCTATAATGACACCGCCTATAAATACTGTTGACGTTGGAACTAGTTCTCTTGTCTATATTGACGTCAATATAGACATGGGGTCATATGGCGACAGGCTTCCTGCAGGGTATGAATCTATAGGTATGTATATGTATACAAGAATAATAGATTATAAGGTTACGACAATTAGAGTTCAAAATTTGATTCTTCTGCGCATGTGCACTTGTGACGTAGAGTTTAAAGTATTCTGATTGGTTGAAATTATTGCAAATTTTTGACAGATGAACATTTTCAAGGCAAAAAATTTAAATAAAAGAATTTATGTGTTTTCAGCGTTGCCACTGACTTTCAAAAAACATACTACCAATTTGAAACTTTCACAAAACCTGGTTTTTACATACATACATCGTCCTTAAAATAAGATATTCTTGTAAAATGGCCAATTAACAAAACCAAACACATTCAGAAACTTGAATTAATAGTAAAACTGGAAAAATGTTCAAAGAAATATTTTTCAAAATTTGTGGCAGCACCAAAAAAAACGTCACAAGTGCTCGAATGAAACTAAAATCTGCGCATGTCGTAATCTTATATTCTATCATTCTTGTATGTGTACACATTTGATTTTATAATTTTTTTTTTTTTTTGTTTTATTTACAGTGTACTCTCTCTTAAGCGGACACCTGCGGGACTGAAAAATATGTCCGCTTAACAGATGTGTCCGCTTAAGAGGAAACTATTTAAGAGGCAGAAAAACTAGAACATTCCCAAAAAGTGCCCGCTTATGAGGAGTGTCCGCAAGGAGAGATTACACTATATATTAGAGCTGTAAAATATCGTTACTATTCGGTAAAAAGTAACGATTACTCTAGCCTGTAATCAATAACGTCTCGTTACTGATGGAAGTATCTCGGTACTAGAACTTTTTTTGTTACTAAATACTGGGTGAAGATTCAAAGAGCATGAGAGATTTTTGATTACTTTATCAACATTGAGTTATTCATGCAACGTCAAGCCTGAATTCCAATAGCCAGGAGCTGCAGGAAATTTCCTGCTGCAGGAGGGGCAGGAAAAATGCAATTTCCAATAATGCGCGTGCATGAGCATGTCAGTGCTGCGGTTTTGAATGTGAACTTGACTCAGTACATTTTTAGCTACTCTTGTACTCGTCTTATTTTCTATGAACGGAATGTAATATTCCCTTTTACTAAGCAAATAAGTTATAGAAATCATAAATATAGAGACCGATCTTAAAAGAAAACATAATTTAATGCATATTAATTGATTAACGAAGAAAAGGATACGTCCGTAGTACCAAGTACCATAAAAAAGTACTCAATAGTTTCTACAACACTGTTATATTCCTTTCTTCAACTGTTATACTCAGCTGTCATGTTGCTCACGCGCAGGAAATATTCAATTTTTCGAACTTTTGCGTGTGCAGGAAGTTGATTGGACGTCGTTCCATATGTTTTCAGGTGTTGAACATTTACAGGAATTCACGTTACGCACCTCCTGCGCTATTGGAAATTCAGCTTCATGCGTTCGTGAACGATATTTGAAAAAATATAATGAGTACTTAGTAACGAGTACTAAGTAACGAGTACTTAGTTACGAGTACTTAGTAACGAGTACTTAGTAACTAGTACTTAGTAACTAGTACTTAGTAACGAGTACTTAGTAACGAGTACTTAGTAACAAGTACTTAGTAACGAGTACTTAGTAACGAGTACTTAGTAACGAGTACTTAGTAACGAGTACTTAGTAACGAGTACTTAATAACGAGTACTTAGTAACGAGTACTAAGTAACGAGTACTTAGTAACGACTACTTAGTAACGAGTACCAAGTAACGATTGCTTGACGAAAAATAACGAATACACTCGAGTAGTGTAAATTTTTGCATTTTTACAGGTCTACTATATATATACTCGTATTTCGACCCCACATTTTTTACGAAATTTTGCTTTTGATGCAAATTTGTTGTAAGGCCTCCAACTCATCTTCTGGCAAAATATTAAAACCCTAAGCACTGTAGCTATGGAGATAATGCGGAATAAGTTGATAATTTCGCTAAAAGGGGGGGGGTCGATATGTTCATTAATTCCATATATGTATGTATATAAATTGGTACGTTATGCTTTAAAGATCGCTTACTCTATCCTTAGAGGATTGAGCAATTAGGCACTCCAATTACTTAGGCTGAAAACACACCCAAAGCCAACAAAACGTTGTTTCATGTCGAATTCGACAAAAGTATATTGCTTCTTGTCTAGCAACACACACCGTTTTGTTGGTCAACGCATTTGTTTGAATGCCGTTCATACATGGCACTCCATACAGCCAACCCACACCGAACTCGACAAAACGTTGCGAACGCTCGGCGACGTCGATAATCTCATGTAAGCTTACGTCGCAACGCACACTGAAAACGACACGAGCAAAACAGAACGCTTCGACAAAAAAGCATGCAGAAAGCTGTTCGCTTGGATTTTGTTTGAGCTCGACAAATTTGTTGGCGTTGGTGTGTGTGTTATGTCGAAAAGCGTTTTTTGGCTGTACGTCAAAAAAAAAACGTTTTGTTGGCTTTGTCAACCCCCTAGCGCTCCTATTACGCTGACCACATATGTGAATATGTATAATTTCAATCGCGCCATCAGTTGTGTTTTCAAAAACAAAAATATATTTCGATCAGCCCTCGTAAAAAGTTGTTCATCATAACTTCTTCGCCCGACGGTTGTCAATGAATCCCTTGACGATCCGCCAACGTGTCCCGCAGAAGATTCCGATGAGTTCTCGCAAAAGCGCAAATTTATCGAACAATAAAAAATCAAGAGGTAAATAGATTAAAAAAAAATAATAAAAAATTACAACAAAAAAAAAAATTAAAATTAAAAAAAAATGCAGAAAAGTCTGCAATCACATGTGAAAACGGAAACTTAATCAAACGCGTCGAAAGTCGTAATGACAGAGGCGGAGAAGAACGGAGAAAAGCGACAAAATCGGCCTGTGTTAATACAGTTCGTGTGGCCAGTCCGCCCGCCAGTTGGGCAGCC
This sequence comes from Chlorops oryzae, assembly GCA_020466095.1. Taxonomy (NCBI): domain Eukaryota; kingdom Metazoa; phylum Arthropoda; class Insecta; order Diptera; family Chloropidae; genus Chlorops; species Chlorops oryzae. Next base: position 171,199,642 of record CM035806.1, on the reverse strand, counting down.
AGCGTGCCATGCAGTCAGTGGCTCAGTTGTTCAGTTGTTCAACGCAAGAGCAGCAGAAAGAATGAAGCAGGAGCCGAAGCAGGAGCAGAAGCAGAATCAGAAGCAGCATCACATTCAGAAGCAGTGGCAGCGCCAGTCGCTGTCGCTGTTGCCGTCGCTGTCGCAGGCAGAAGAACAAGAAAAGCGTCGCGAAAAACATTTTCCCGAAAACAAAAATTTTCAGTTTGTTGGCAATTCTCAAGCGCGAAAGTCGCCAAGAGCGGCAAAAAGAAATTTCGGTTTTTTTGTTTAAATAAAAAATAAAAAAAATAAAACAAAACAAAATCAAATTAAGGCAGACAAAAGACGATTTCATCGAGAAAAAAAATAATAAAAAATAAATAAAAATTTAAAAAACATTTTTTTTTAAATAAAAAATTATTAAATTTCATCATTTTTCAACGGCAATAAAATTCAATAATAAAAAGACACAATTCATTAATTCACTGAAAATGTAATTTCAAACTTAAAGCCGCTTTGTAAGAAATTTCTACACATTTATTTTTATTTTTTTTTAAATATTATTATTATTGTTTTTTTTTTTATATTTTGTAATAAAACTAGCAGCTGTGATGGTCATAAAAAAATAAATGAATTCAATTATCTGCGCTCCCGCCCTCAATTTTTTCTTCTCAATATCGTTGCGCGTCTGTTAAATAAACCAAACAAACAAACAAAAAACACAACAAACTCTTCCGAAAGCCGCGGATAATTGTTTACTTGACACTTTCCAGCGCAAATAAATGGTCTTAAAGTAAACAAATAAATATATTTTAAAAAAATTAAAAATAAAAAAATTAAAAAAAAGAAAGAAAACTGCATGAAAATGCATTGAAAATTTTGTCTTCATAAGAGAAAATGATGCGAAAGAAAGAAAATTTCTTTTTTCAATAAAAATCCATAAACAGCAGACTACATGCAAATGACATGACATTGAAGTAATAAAATATTACATACATAAATAACTGATTTAATGATGTAAATTGCTTCGAAATAAATTCAAACTATCAACTCTCTCAACCGAACTACTATGAATTTAAATTAATAAAAAAAATATTTATAAATACAAAGAGAGAATTTATTCGGAAGGGAATTCGAAGAAGGCCCTCCCCGATGTCAACGAAGAAAATATAGAAAAATTAAAAAAAAAATTATATATAAAAAACAAACTCAAACTAAATCAAAACATTGAAACAGTCGAATTTCCTTTTAAACTAATTTAAAGTCAATAAAACAAAATATGTTAGTGTGTCTATGTTTATTCAAAAAGAAAAGAAAAGAACAGAGAAATTCCTGAAATTCCTTAAGAAATATTCTTGCTAAGGAGTTATACTATTTACATAAAATATATTTATATATACATATATCTATGTTAACTTATTAAATAAAATATTAAGCGCTGAACTAAATGCAAAAAAAAAAAAAATCTAGAGTTGTTAAAAACAATTAAAAAATAAAAAATAATATAATCAAAAGAACTTTTTTTTCAAATCGTAAGTCAATTAACAAAATTTTCTTTTTTTTTCCTTCACTTCATTCCATTCTTTTATAGGCTTTGTTTGATTAATTTTTTTTGCATAAAAAAAAAAAAAATTATAATAATAATGGCATCACTTAACATTTAACTCATTAACGACTGACCCTAGATTCCGTTGTCCGATTTTTACAAAACTTCACACAGACATTACTTACGGTGTTTATATTGACAAAAAAAAAAATTTTTTTTTTTCCATGCCACCCCTGAGCCTACAGGACATGGGTATTTTTCTACCAACTTCGCTGTTAAAGGGTCAATAAAAACACATTTTCGTTCCGATTAGATGGAAAATCGTAAAAAAGAAATCGGTCAATTGTTGGTGTGTGTAAAAAGGGACTTATGAGGAGGGACATTCCAGAAAAAATTTCGATTGTTTAAAAAAATTTTGAACATTGCAAATTTTCCGAAATTTGACTCGTGAACAACCCCTCTAAACATGGCTCTATATGACCCCAAAATATTTTTAAAGTAGTCTGATCTCTCCTCTACCTACACATTAAAAACAATTTAAGATACCTTTCACCTACCTCAAGCTAGATTTTTTTTGTTTTAATGGCTTAATTTATGGGTATTTAAATACCCATCCGCCGTTAATGAGTTAGTAACAACCATTTGGATCTTCATACGATCGTCATACTGTGTCTTTAACCCTTCCACTGCAGGTTTTTCGCATCTCTATTTCAGTGCAGTTAGGCTGTTCTTTTCTTGTCTAAGGCACACCGAGAGCAAGAGTGCTCATATTTGCCACAGTGGTATATGGAACAATTATAAGACATTAACCCAAAAAAAATTTTTGGGGGGGCTAGAGAAAGTTTAGAGAGTTGTGGACGAAAAACCCAAAAAATCCGAAAAATTCATAACGTCCGATTTCGATGAAAATTTTAATAGAGAATAATTGAAAAATTCTAAGAATTTTGACGCTAACTTTTAAAAAAAAATACTGATTACAACTAGTCTAGTTTGGGTCTAGTTCCAAACTGGTCCAAAAAGGACCAGTTAAAATACTGATTACAATTAGTCTAGTTTGGGTCTAGTTCCAAACTGGTCCAAAAGGACTAGTTGTAATAAGTTTTTTGAAAAAGTTGTAGTAGACGCTAACATTTTAAAAAAAAAACTGATTACAATTGGTCTAGTTCCAAACTGCCTCAAGTAAGCCAAAAGTTGGTTTTTTTTTACATGTACAGTACACGTGGGAAAACGTCAACCCCCTATTCCGTTAACATCCCAAAACGTCAACACTTTTTTATTTACATTGACTATTCTAAAACGTCAACAAAACGTTAAAAGCTCCAAAAGGTAAACTCTGCTTAATAGAAAATTTTAGCTGGAATTACGTAGACGGGGTGTCCCGTTGACATATGGGGTACCAAATTAAAGGTAATCGATCCAGCATTTTGAATAAAATAAAAAATTTGCGTGTTAATTGGACACTTTTCATACCAAAATGGCTTCCAAACTAAAAAAAACAAAAAAATTGAAAGTTTTTTTCAGAATTTTTCACTTTGGCCGTTTATTTTTCCCTCAATGGGTCAAACTTTTACCATTAATTTAATTTTGCCTAAAAGCAAATACAATTGGCTTTCAAACTACATTAAAATTTTTTTTCTAAAATTAATCATTGCTGTGGGAGAATTGTTAGTGTCAAAAAACTTTAAAGCCTCATATCTCCCCTCAGGGATGCACCCTCACATACGATTTTTTGTTCATCTTGGACCCCCCTACCATCCCTTTTAAGGAATGTAATTCCCAACGGGACACCACCCTGTAGAATACGAATTCTCATAACCTCAATTCTCAACTCCGGGAATCTCCCTTTTCATCAACAAATGAAAAGCAAATTTTTGAAATAAATTTTTCATTTTTATTTTCAGTTTAAAAAATGCGTTCAAAAAATTTAATATTAAAAAAAAAAAAATTCTTATTGCCGAGCATTAGGTTAGGGTAGGTTAATGTGGCTGCCATCATTAAGTTTGACACACTTAGTCCTCACTGATGACTCCTCAGGGGCCCTTTGTGATATGTACTTATCACGAAAAATCAAAGAGAAAAACAGAAAAACTAAAAAACATCCATGACCTTAGCTGGGAGTCGAACCCATGGCTTCACAGAAGCCGGCCTGCTGAGCATTATTACAAAAAAAAAAAATTTCTTTTTTCAAAATCCATCACGTCCTACTCGAAGTTAGAGCGAAAAAGTAACAGAAATAGACGACAGGACAGACAGACAGGAGAATGAGCGAACGAACTATTTTCTCGTCAGCAATTTTCGTCGCCAAAGGGTTAAATAACCGAAAAGAAACTAAATGGAAAATAGAAAGAAAGAAAGAAAAAAATTCTCCCGCACGACAAATTAGTTTAATGGACCTGAAAGCTGGCCGCTGTGCTTTCACAAGCAAAATAACCAGCAAAGAAATCGAAATCTTCTTCCTTTCATACCCAGTTTAGTGGGTTAATCGGTTGAGTTTCCCCCATGAGAGAAGAAATGCAAAACTTTTCTGGAATTTCATTTCGAAAAAATTGAAAGAATGCAGGAAAAAAAGAAAAAATTCATTGAAGAGTTTTCCACTTTTCTCAATGAACTTAAATAAAGAAGTGAAGAGGAATTTATAAAAAAAAAAAATATATAAAAAATAAAAAAAATTAAAATAAAATAAATAAAGAACGAGAACGGAAGAAGGAAATAAGCAAAGCGATATAAACGACAACGCCAGTTGGAGCGATTAACTTTTATCTCCAAGGCATTGGTGAGCCTACAAGAGGAGCAGGCGTAGATACGAACGGCTGGCCTTCGGGCATGTCCATGCGTGCACACTCCGGCTCGGCTTCTCGTTGTCTTAGGCGAAATTTCCATTTTGGAATTCGAGAATAATGATGGCCATCAATCAAAATGCAATTCCGAACGATATTGACAGGCAACAATTCAACTAAATCGAAAAAGAAAACAATTGCTCAAGCAAAAGAGTCTGAGGACGAGACATTTAAATTACTGAATTTAAAGGCAACGAGAGAAGATAGAAAATTGCAATTGTTTCTTTTTATTTTTTTTGAAATCTTTGAAAGGCGAAAATTTTTCAATTGAAATTAAAATAATTAAAATGCCAGGAAAGAGAAATGATGAATCCTTTAAGAATAGTTATCCTAATTCGCTTTGAGACTCGCTCGACGCTTCGAATATTTAATTCCTGGTCATAGAATAGCGATTGATCCTTTCCCACTTGCAACTTTTCGGACTAGCCTTCGTTTTTCTTCACTTTGAAACTTCAGCATTTCGTCTTGCACGGCAGCCGCCCAGCCGGAAATTTTCTCATAAATGACCAATTCATTAATTTTTTCACCAAGGATATCAAGCGGGAAATTTTGAGTACTTCTCAATTGCAATGGCAATGGATTCGATTTACTTCACTTTCGATGACCAACTCATGACATATCGCACCCTGACAACTAAACTGACACAACTCAAAATTTCTGAAATTCGAGTTATGCTATGAATCTTGTTCCCAAGTCATCCGTCTACCTACAGGAAAAATTCCATTCCATTTTTCTCATTATAAAAGGTCGAAAAAAAGCCGTAGTGTCTTTTTTTCTGCTTTGATCGACACTGCGACGAATTTTGTTTTTCGCGTTTTCTGAAAAATGGCAAATTTTGAGTTGTGCCACTTTAGTGGATCGGGTGCGATATGCTCTTATGACTGCCAATGCCGCTTGTGTGTGTTAATTTCATTAGAAAGTTGGAGGAGTCGCGGCTCTAATGTCATGCTAAAATCATTGATTGTTTCACCGGGACATTTCCGGCTGGGCGACGCCGCCGCAGCCGCAGCACACCCTCTTTTCGCTTAATTTATGAGTTTGATATAAAATTTTCATCTTCTTATCGTCTTTTCCTTTTTATGAGAATTATTAATATTTATAGCCGCATTCACACCCAAAAGTTTTACGTCGACTTGAACATGAACATGCACGGTGCACTGACCAAAAAACATAACAAAAAACACAGGAAAAACAAAAAGCAAAGCAAAATACTTAACTGTTTTACCCCCCCAACAACAACGACTAAATGTGAACTTTTTATTATACCAATGCCAGTCCGAACAACCTACACATACACGCAAACCCTAAACATACACCTACTACACAGGCACCTACAATCGAACGCAATCCTTCCCTGCAGGAAGCCTGTCGCCATATGACCCCATGTCTATATAGACGTCAATATAGACAAGAGAACTAGTTCCAACGTCAACAGTATTTATAGGCGGTGTCATTATAGAAACTGTACTGTCAAGAGGTATAATTCATCTCTATTGACCATGTCAACAACGTGTCTCCTGATAAAGCGAAAGAGTACTCCTTTTTGTCTACACAATAGTACCGAGGTCAATAGTTTTTCGGTCTACTTTTGACATTCAATGACAACTCAATGTTAAATGATGTCAATAACGCAAAGCATTGCGACGGGTATAACTGGTCAGTAGTGACGTTGACGCAGTCAGTAGAGAAAGAGTATAGATTCACTATTGACATTTCCTGCAGGGTTGGCACATGTGTAATACGTACACAATCACGTATCCGCTTTCGGAGCTCTCAAGCGCAGAAACAAACAGCGGCGAGTGCCGAGTGGCTTAAATGAAGAACTGGCAAGACAACGGTATAGTTATGCCTTCCTATTCGGAATCAAGTAGCGAAACTTGTTCTCTTCACGCCACCCAGTAAACCATAAGCATTCGATGAGCAAAGTTTGCAAATCGATTTCAATGAATTTTTGAATTTATTTCTCCAGCTTAACCCGCATCGATGATTGACGGACGGCAATGTGTGTGGCACAACATTTCATTCGTCTAGCCTCTGGAGTGTCTCAGAATTTTCTAAATATTCCAACTTCTTATACGCGATACGAATCCCGAAGAATTTTCGAAAATTTGTAGCCAAAAATAATTTGTGGAAGCTTATGAGATCTGGTGACAATCGGTTGGCAATTATTTTATATCTCCAAATCATAGAGAGATATAAGGAACTCACTACCTTAAGAAGTTTGAATAGCGATACACTGCGACTCACTGATTAAAGACGACATATTTCATTCACCCCTCTTTGCCATCAAATTTGATGGTGTTCTCAGAACTGGTTTACTGGGTTTCCACCAACCACTGTATGTAGGTGCAAAACACGTTTCGAAACCTGTCAAATTTTCTCTCACAATAAATGATCTCTTTAGAAAAATGATGCACAAAAAAAAAAATTAATAAATCGAAAAGGAAACAAAAATCGAATGGAAAACACATATTCACATAGCAATAGAAAGGACGAAAACTTCAGCACACATTCTCGTTCGCTTGCCCCACTCGAATAGGGAAATCTGTTACGTAATTTCGCCATCTGGAGATTTCCTCCGTTAAGATGTTGTCGAGGCCAAACAGAGAAGGCTCATTTGATAGATTCATCACTCACTCAATCCCAAAAATCCTGAAGCCTTCAGCCGAAATCACACACACACACACAGAAAATTACAGCGAATATCAAGATATCGAACCCCCCGCCCGCTCCGATGATGTCTGTCTGTATCTGGTGTTAAGTGACGAGCCAAGAATTTTGTCGAATCCGTTCGTGCGAACGTCCTTTTCCGGATACTTTTTCCCATCAGCTTATGTCACTCGATTATAACGAAATTAGTTCGCTATGTGTGAACCGAATGCCTATGAGTGCCTTCGCTCTCCTCTCTCTCTCTCTCTCTCTCTCCCTTTATTTCGTATCTCCCAATTTCTGAGGACTACTCAAAAAGGATTTATCGACAGTTTAAGACACATTCTTGGGCACTCTTCCTTTCAGAAAATTCAATGAGAAACTGTATATTAAATGTGGAGTCACAGGGTTCTTCCTATGCCTTCCTATTGGAATTAATCCTTCTTTTGAAGGCCAAAAAACATGAAACAATAGAAAGAAAGAAAGATAAATAAACTGAGGCTTACACATAAACAAATATCGTTCGATAGGTACACTACTTAGTTTTTCTACCATTCCCTTTGGCTTCCACTAAATAAAAGTTCATTAAAGTTTTGCATGGGGGAAACAAGTTTACGCAAGTTCTTCAAAATAATTTTTAAGCTAAAAGCAAACGTCTTAGTCATTTCAATTATGAAGCATGAACAGTTTGACGGGAATACTCAAAATTCATTAAAAATATATAAAAAAATTCATTTCATTTTAACATGCCCCACGAAAAGTTATTACCAAGGCTCGGATTTTGTTGACTTTTATAAATTTAAAGCATACTTTATGGAGTAAAAATTTTGTTCAACTTACGTAAAGTTAAGATTCAAATCGATTTTTAACTTCAATATGAAATTTTTAAAGTTAGAAAATCGGTTTGAATTTAAACTTCGATAAACTGGCTCGCAAAATGTTGGTAAGAAAAATTTTTGCCCCACAAAGTATGCTTTCAATTTATAAAAGTCAACAAAATCCGGGCCCTTTCATAATTTTTATTTTTATTATTTTTTTTTTCTCAACCCGTCAGGCTCCGGCGTTCTCATTTGAGAACAAGTAAATGAGACTCTCAAAAAATATCAAAAAGAAAATTAAAATCCGTTCATCGGAGGTATTCAGTGGTGTCACAGAATCCGATAGCTGTCGGAATCGGAATTAAAACCGATCGAAATTTCATATAGAATTTAAAAATTTTGTCGTTTTTGGCTTTCAATCGGATCTTAATTGCATAGAATCATATTTTATCCGGCTGTTTATCAGATATATTATAGAAAATTCAGTCGACTAAAATTCCAATCGGATTCTGTGACACCCCTCCTGATTAAGAAAATGTTTTCACATCAAGACGCTGAAGCTTAATGGACCTTAATTGAGAAATTTCTAAATTTTTTGACAGAAATTTGTTAAATACTCGTCTACCTATTTATGAAAAAATATAAAATAAAATTAATTCCATTGAACTAAAAAATAAAAAGAACTCTTGACTCAAAATTGGTCACACAGACAAAGGATCTTCGAGGATCAATGCAACATAAGTGTTTCTATATTGTTTACTCAACAAAAAAAAAACAACAAACAATACTTCAAACTAAAATAATTCTACATATGTACAAAAATCAAAAAAACTCAAAGTGAAAAGCAAAAAGCTCAATAAATCAACATCGTGATTAAATCGCTTCAGCAGAGCAAACAAAACGACGCTAATATATATAAACTTCCATGGGCACTTGAGTTACTATTTTTCAATAAAAAATTTACATTATTCAATAAATAGTATACGTTCATATATACATACGTATATATACACTTGTATATATATATAAAAGAACGTATATATAAATAAACCTGCATAGAAGCTTTCAAAAGCCTCTTCAAAGACATTGCAACTAAAAGCAAAAATCAAAACAAAAATCAAATCAACAAAGTGTCTCACGTCAAATCGGAAATTTTATCAGCTAGACGACAACAAGAATTCAATTGCAAATCAAAAAAATATATATATATATTCATGAAGAAAGCTTCCGATTGCTAAAACTTCTTTGAATATATTCAAATATATTGAAAAACAACCGTAAACGCTAAAAGTTAAAACTCAAAAACGAGCTCTCAGCTTACAAGGACTCGTGCTAAATGTTACATTTTAGTCAGAAGGAACACTATCCGCAATTGCTACCTGTACAACAGGAACAAGGACAGCACCGAAAGCAACACAACAGCACAAGCAACAGGAACAGCAGCAACAGCAACAGCAGCAACAGCAATTCCAGAAGCACAATCGGCACCAATTGCAACGCACAAAGGACTCTCATTTAGAGCCGAAAAGGCAAGAGGAAGACGCTGACGCCGATAACGAAGAGAGGAAGGACGACGAGCGCGAGGAAGGGCGCGAAGAAAGTTTAAGGAAAAAACGGCAACAGCTGTTCCAACATCAACGCTATCATCATCACTTACATCATCACCATTATCAGCCTCAACATTCGAACCATAACCATAGCCAGCAGAAGCAGCAGCAGCCGCAGCAGCAGCAACCGCAGAAGGAACAAAAGCCAACTCCAACGCTTCGAGTTCATTACGTACGCTTGAATCCCGCAGACGGCAGTGGTCATTTGAAGAATCTAAGTCTGAATAGGACAAACGATTGTGGTAATAATTCAACAGCAGCTGCAGCAGCTGCAGCTGTAGCAACAAGCCCAATCGAGAATGCACATGAAAGCAATGAATACAGAATGAAAATGATTGCATCGAATGCCAGACGTCGCCGTCGATGTGACAAACATCATGCCGAGGCAATGGCAATGCCTCCACCGCCGCCGCAGAAGCCACCCCAATTGCGAGGCGCCACACCGCCAATAATCACCATTGCACGCAGTGCTCCCACAACATTCGCGGGTGGTGGCCGGGGCGGCTCAGCTGCAGCAGCACCCATTGTTGATATCGATTTCGATCTGGAATTGGATATTCCAGCGCCTCCGATAACACCGCCGCCGGCATTTCTACCCGTCGGCTATAAGCGTCGTTCCAGTTCAAGTAACGCCAGGAGTCCCACAGGCTCAACAAATCGTTGCTTAGGTGAGTTCGATGTTTCCTCCCTCCCTCGCTCGTTCTCTCTATCTCTCTTTCACTCACTTTCGGGTGTCTTAAATATTAAGGCCACCGCAAAAATATTTGTGAGAACTCCTGTAGCCATTTTAGAAATACAAATTTTTGCGCCCGAGAATAACTCATGACCCTGTCCGGGTCATCAGAGGGCATCAGAATTCATCGGAATTCAAGAGAAATTTCTAAGCAAAATTACAATTTTCTTTTCATTTTCAATGGAGCACGCTGCTTGCTTTGATCTCCTCTCCTCAGCTCTGTAGCTATTTGCATACGGAAGGATTTCCGAAATTTACTTTTCCCTTTTGCTTCATTTTGTATTTTCCATCATCACACAAATGGAAAAAAGGCTAAAAAGTTCTCGAAAGTTTGAACGCCCTGTCGAAGGGATGCCGACACCACCACCACGGCCCCTCACAGGACGTGTTATTTCTAGTTTCGTTTTAATGAAGAAAAATTCCTCGGAAACTGTAATTCCTAAATTAAGCAAATGAAACTAATTGAGTTTGCCTTGTTTTTGGTTTCCGAAAGTACAATTTCAACGCCGCTTCGATGGTAGATGGTGGTGATGGTGGATGGTGAAAGGCATGCGAACGAGATCGCTCCATCTTTGAATCCATCATTGAAACGGTGAATAAATTAACATAATTCTTTGGATTTCTTTTCAAGGTTTCTTCAAGGAATTTTTCAGATTAGCCCGAGAGCAGCAAAACCACAAAGATTTGCCCCTTTTGAATTTTTTAATTAAAAAAAAAAATAAATAGCAGAAAACTTAAAAAGGATTCAGGGAGAGAAGAAAAAAGTAAAGGGAGCGGTCAAGCTCGACTCTATGGTTCAATGTCTATCCAACTGTGTTCTTGTAAAGTCTATGGGGGAAAAATGCTCCAATAGGATAAATCGATTCTTCCGGATGTGTCGAATGTCAATCCATCTGTTATTTTTCGTTGCATAAAAAGAGCTATTTTCGTATGGAAGTAACAAAGGGATATAGCACTATAAGCAGGGCCGGATTTTGTTGACTTTTATAAATTGAAAGCATACTTTGTGGGGCAAAAATTGTTCTTACCAATATTTTGCGAGCCAGATTATCGAAGTTTAAATTCAAACCGATTTTCTAACTTCAAAAGATTTCATATTGAAGTTAAAAATCGATTTGAATCTTAACTTTACGTAAGTTGATCAAAATTTTTACTCCATAAAGTATGCTTTAAATTTATAAAAGTCAACAAAATCCGAGCCCTGACTATAAGCATAGTGAATCTGCCCGATTTCAACTTTACCTGTCCTACTGTTAAGGTAAATGCAACAAACTATTTAATTTTCGCGAAGTTTTCGCTCTCGATCTCCTTGAGTATCCTTCAAAAAAAAAAAAAGAAAACTTTAAAAAAATCATATCTAAGACAACTATAAAGATAGAATGTTCATTCAAAAGCCCATATATAGAAAATTCCTCAAAAAATCTTAGAAAAATATTTTTCGGACAATTTTGTAAAAACCAATACATGCTCCCGTGGAAGGATATTTTTCCATGGCAATTTTTTTGTTGTTGGAGGTATGCGACTAGCTTAATTAAAATTACCAAAAATAGAGTTTTATACCAGGATTAAGCATGCTGGGTTTCAATACGCTCAGTCGGCTGGAACATCCTTAAAAATGTCGAATTAAAAAAATTGTTGCATACTTCTCGGGTGTACATGTGATTGATATGCATCAATATGATTTTTCTGTATAGTAATATCATGTGAATTTGTGTAACAAACAACAAAGAAGAATGAAAAAATGCATAATCCTACAGAAAAATCTAACCACAGGCCAAATTTTCCCTAAATTCCACTGAAAAATCCAACCGAAATGAAAATTTCAAAACAACTAATCTATGAAATATGTCTTATTTAGGAAGCTATATATGTGACTAGCTCAAAATGGTTCTAGATATAGGTGTTCACCTCTATGGAGTATCACAACGGATCTTAGGTCCAAGTGTTGTGACTATTTAAGGCAGCCTCGAGGTCCTCATTTCCGTTACAAGATCCTCCCGCTGTTCGTTATGGACGAAAATAAAATCAAAAGAGAAACTATCATAAAAACCGCTTCACTTGCAGCAGCATTCGAATCATTGAATGTTTATTCAATATTTGATGGCACTCGTTAACCAAAAAGAAAAGAAAAATAAAATTATTAAAATAAATAAAAATAAAAAAGAAATTCAATTATGAACGATGTAATTGGAAAATCCATTTATGGTCTACCCTGCGTATGAGTAACGTCGGTCGCTTGGCTTTATATTTCAGTGCCACGAATTCTTCCGGATCTCGTTATTTGTGTTCATAATTAAAGCAATTTCGATATTTTCACGTGGATATTATAATTATGTCGAGTGCAAAGTTTTTGCAAATTTTCATTTTTTACACCTATTTCTTTATGCTATTTAAGGGGGGACCCTCTGGTCTAGAGCATGAATATTAAGGGTTTTTTCATAATTTTTTTTTTTTTTTTTTTGTATTAAGCCAAACAAAAAACGGGTTTCTAAGTTTGCAGGATGATTGTTTAATTTATTGAAAATCCGAAAAAAATGTTGTTGTATTTTTTTTGTTTTTATTTCTATTTTAAAAATGGCGGCGAAATAGACGCTTTTTTAAAAAGTACCTCCGTGGCGTATACGATTTCGTCAGTTCGGGTTATCCGAAAAAAAAAAGAAAAAAATTTATTATTAATCAGAATGAATGCGGCTATCGGGTGAGCTACAACAAAAAAAAAAAAAAAAAAAAAAATTGACAAAATGGCGCAATTTTTATTTAAACACATCAAAAAAACGCCCTTTTTTAGACCATTTTTTAATGAAAAAATATGAATGAAATTTAGAGAATGCTTTCAAATCTAATAGGTTCGACTTCACTGATACCAGTCGGATAGAGAGTTCATTTAGATATTAAATTTTCTTATCTTATTTTCAAAAAATTTATTAGACATTTAGGGTACCAAATTAAAAGGAATCGATCCAGCATTTTGAATAAAATAAAAAATTTGGGTGTTGATTGGACAATTTTCATACCAAAATGACTTCCAAAGTAAAAAAAAATTGAAAGTTTTTTCCAGAATTTTTCATTTCGACCGTCTATTTTTCCCTTAATGGCTCAAATTTTTACCATCAATTTAATTTTTCCTAAAAGCACCCACAATTGTCTTTCAAACTGCATTTAAATTTAAGTTCTTCCGAAATATATTTTTTTAAAAATCGATTTGCAAAAAATTCTAGACCAAAAGGTCCCCTTAAAGAAGCGAGGACTCTTTTGTTCGAGAAAATGGATTCCGAACCCGCTCAAAATCGATGAACCGATTCGCTAATCGATGTCGATTTGTGGTTTTTTTTTTTTCCTCAGAATCGTAAAATTTCCTTCTAAAGCAGTCGATCCATCGCATCGGTGAGACCCAGCTTAAATTACAATTGGCTTGGGCCATGAAATCGCCACATGTTCCTTCGGCAGGGCAACTTAATTTAGTCAATTTTCTTGCCACGCGAATCGTTAATTTAAATCTAGAAACACAAAAAAAAAAACTTTTTTTTTTCACTGAGCTTTGTTGGTTTTGTGTTGTTGCTCCTTTGGGATTAAACTTTTCAATCGAAAATCGCAATGGAAGAAAAAAATCTTCAAGATTTCTTCGAAATTTCTCGAAATCTTTTCAAATTTCTTTCCACTTTCCGATGGAAAAACTCGAGCGCAACACGAATTCTTGTGAATCCAATTTTTAAGGATTATAAGTCATAACCGGGAGCGAACTTTTTTCGTCGTCAAACGGAAACACAGCCATTAGAAAATTAAAATTCATTTGAAAAACGAATTCAAGAGAAAAATTCCAACGAGAAAAGAAAAACAAAAAAAAATTGAAGAAGAAATAATTGAACGAATTCTGGGATGAAATTTTCTTTTGCGGATTATCTTCGCCGAAAGAGTTCGATGGAAAATAAACAATCGAAAAATGCCATAAAGCAGGAGAACGAACGAGCAATCAAGAAGAGTGGAATGCAATGCCAAAAAGCAGACGCTATAACAATAATCTGAGATATGTAACGCCAGCTGGGACATGAGCATTTTATACTCCGATTGCCTTGTCTAGACTTTCGCACAGGATATTGAAAAAGAAAAAAAAAAGAGCCATAAAATGATGTATTAAGGACACCATAAAATAATGTCTGCTATTTGGTTTGTGTGAGGTCAACCACAAAGCATGTGTGTGTGTGTGTGTGTGGTTTTTTGGGCAATTTAACCTTTTCTTTATTCTGCGCCAATGCGTTCAATTACAAATATGATTAATGCATAACCCTCCCTCCCTCCCTTCCGAGGTTACATGTAAAATCTTTTGTTTTCTCGTCAAATCTGAAAATCCCGAGTCACACACGACCACACACTCACACGCTCGCACGCAAGCGATAAGCACACTCTTGCATGCAACTGAAAATTCAAGAAATAAAAAAATCCGATTACGTTGCTCATACGCCCGGTGTACCATAGGAAAAATACTAGGAAATAACTCTCTTAAGGGGACCTTCTGGTCTAGAATTTTTTGAAAATTGATATTTTTAAAAATATATTTCGGAAGAATGGACTTCTAAGAATATGCTGGCAAAGTTTCGTGAAGATATTGACAATATTTTCTTTGCTACAGCCGTTTTAGTAGGTGGAGACAGCAGGCAACGCGCTTCATCGAAGCAACTTTGAACACTTTTTTTCAAATGGCGTACATGAAATCAAAAAACCATCGAACCGATTCGTCTGAAATTTTTATATGTTATTCACAACATCAATGGCTATCGGGTGAGCTACAACCGAAATTTTATTTCATGAACTTCATTATTTTTCTTAAGTTTTTTGTATGCATGTGCATACAGAGAACGGTTTGTTTGCAATAACTCTGTGAGAGTATATGAGCTAAACTTCTCTTTATATAGCGAATCAACAGATTCCTATATTTTGTTGCATTTTTGGTCCCATTTTGGTGACTCTTTTCTGCAACGAAAGCTTTTTTCCTAGAATAACAATAATTAATTTATTAATGTGAAATTTAATTTTCAAGCGATGCTTGAGAAAGGCATCCATAAGCGACTATTTTGGCTGACGTACGTTTCGACCTGCCGTCAGGGGTCTGTCTCATCAGAGCAATTTTTACGGATTGGGCTGACTATTGGAGTCAAATTTCGGTTTGCGTATTAGAACTACCTTTGACTGCAATTCATACCCTTGAATTGAAGCATCAGAAATGACTCTTAAATGGAAGATCTAACTAAAGCTTTGAAGCTTGAAAGCATTCACTAAATTTCATTCATATTTTTTCATTAAAAAAATGGTCGAAAAAAGGGCGTTTTTTTTATGTGTTAAATTAGAAGTTGCGCCATTTTGTAAAATTTTTATTGTTGGTTTTTTTTTGTTGTAGCTCACCCGATAGCCGCATTCATTCTGAATAATAATAAATTTTTTTTTTTTTTCGGATAACCCGAACTGACGAAATCGTGTACGCCACGGAGGTACTTTTTAAAAAAGCGTCTATTTCGCCGCCATTTTTAAAATATAAATAAAAACAAAAAAAATGCAAAAACATTTTTTTCGGCTTGTCAATAAATTAAACAATAATCCTGCAAACTTAGAAACCCGTTTTTTGTTTGGGTTAATACCAAAAAAAAACAAGTAAAGAAGTTTACATCGGCTAAGCCGATTGCACACATACCTTTTCCTCACCCGAACATATGTTAAAACATTAGCTTAACAAAAATTCCTGCCGTTTTCGTTGTTCTAGCTTGGATATCTATTTATACCTTATCTGTACTTCGATTTAGCTTCTAAAACTCGAGATTATTATTAAGCACAAAATTTTCGCGAATGGTGGTCATGGTCAAATTTTAACCGTTAGAGGCCATTTTGTCTAGCTGCGAAATACTCAATTCAAAATAGTGTAAATCAAATTTTTGCGAATTTTGCGAATGGTGGTCTTGATAAAATTTTAACCCTTAGAGGACATTTTGTCTTGCAGCGAAATACTCAATTCAAACTAGTGAAAATCAAATTTTTGCGAATTTCGCGAATGGTGGTCTTGATCAAATTTTAACCCTTAGAGGACATTTTGTCTTGCAGCGAAATACTCAATTCAAAATAGTGAAAATCAATTTTTTGCGAATTTCGCGAATTGTGGTCATGGTCAAATTTTAACCGATAGAGGCCATTTTATCTAGCAGCGAAATACTCAATTCACAATAGTGAAAATCAAATTTTTGCGAATTTCGCGGATGGTGGTCATGGTCAAGTTTTAACCCTTAGAGGACATTTTGTTTAGCTGCGAAATACTCAATTCAAACTAGTGAAAATCAAATTTTTGCGAATTTCGCGAATGGTGGTCTTGATCAAATTTTAACCCTTAGAGGACATTTTGTCTAGCTGCGAAAACCTCAATTCAAAATAGTGAAAATAAAATTTTTGCGAATTTCGCGAATGGTGGTCATGGTCAAAATTTAACCATAAGTGACGACTTTATTTGTTGGCAAAATACACAATCGGAAGAAGCAAAAAAAAATCATTTTTGTATACAGATATGAGAATAAGAGAAAGAGTGTTTTTCTCTAATGTGTAGGATGATGACCATAGTTTTAGCGATGTCACAATTTTTTTTCAGCGAAAGCTTAAGTCTACATAGTAGCTATACACACACCAAATTTCAATAAGCTGGGATGTAAAGTCAAAAAGATATCCACGAAAAACATTAAAAATCGTGATTTTTGAAACTTCTGAACCACTTCCCACGACCCAAGAAGGGACTACGAAAAAAATTTGTATGCAGTTTTTCGGACATTTACCTGGTTCATGTCCATGCCGAATTTCAATATGATGTCTTTAATGGCTTAGGAGTAAATTACGAAAAACTAAAGTGTGACCGACAGACAGACAGACAGACAGACAAGACAGACAGACAGACAGACGCACATGGCTAGATCGACTCCTCTTGTCACCCTGATCAAGAATATATATATATGTCTATATCTATCGCGACTCCTTTGGTATGTTACATACTCCGAGCCAAACTTAATATACCCTTTCCTTCGGAAAAGGTATAATCATGAAAATACCCTTAACCCTCTAATGCCACAATTTTTTTTTTTTTTTCACTGAAAAGTTCAGATAAGACTAATTTCGGGTAGAAAAACATGAATCTGAAAATATTAGGAATTTTTTTTTTTTTTTTTTGGTAATTTGTTCGAAAACAGTCCGTCTAGAGACGGAGCCAGGAATTAGAGGGTTAATTTTCGTGCTCTAGACCAGAAGGAGGTCCCCTTAAGAATCAATACTTGCCGTCTTCCTCCTGTGGATCCATTTAACTACTCTTATATAAAGGCCTCTTTTAATTTTTGCCTTTAATCTAATTGTATTTCTCTTTCTTTTTCAGGTAAGTTTCGGAAGCTGAAATCCACAGCGCTTGAAAATAACAAAAACAACAAAAGAATATATACCTATATATATGCAAAAAAAAATATCCGCAAGAGGTAATCGTATTTATTAAGCATACATACATACATCTGTGAAATGAGGAAAATTCTGCATTCTTTTAATGACTTCCTGTGAAGTCCTCGCGTTCCAGTGCCCGCAATTTGCGAATTTCTTCTCTCTGCTTTGAATGTTTGAGATAATTTTGAGAAATTTGAAATTTGCTTAACTTAAGGAGGCAACTTCAGTTTTAAGTATTTCCGTTATTACAATAATCTTGAATGCACTTTCCGCTGGCTGAACGACCCAACGAGGAGGACGACGAAGACGAGGACAGCATCGAAAATTTGCCCGTTCTCAATGTGCACGCGAATGTGCGACGTGCTATGTGCTTGGCGAAGCAATTAAAAAGTCGCATGGGTGCCTTTAAATTGTGGAATTTGTAGTTAGTGCGCTGCGCTCTCCGTCCCCATTAGTGGGGCGACGCGACGCGACGCGGGGGCTTTCCAATTCGAGTTTTATTTAATTCAGAGAATTCGCGAGAAAGTTTTTTATAGTCCTCTCCATTTTCTGCTGCATTGGGTTAATATGCGAGTTAAGAGTTCAGAGTTAAGAGCTCCCGTGTGCGTTTGTAGATCCGTCCGTCCGCTCCGCAACTGCGACCCGCTTTTATTTCTATTTTTATTTTCATATTTTTTTTTATTATTTGTTTTCACTTTTCCAATTTCCTGGTCTCCTTAATCGTTGCTATTATGAGGCTATTAAAATATTTAAAGTTCATGAATAGCTTGCTAATTTATTCGACTTGGTGTTGGAAACTTTAATTTTTTTTTTTTTGTTTTTCATTCCCTTTTTATGTTTTCTAATTTGTTTTTTTTTTCACTTTTTCTTCGCTTTAAATGATTTTCCGTAAATTTTCATGTCGCTTGTGTGCGAAGTTTTAGTTATAATGACCCAGCGGGAAATGTCCCGCGGACATCCCCGATGATGTCCTAGTGACTTCGGAGCCGGAATGCATGCTATTTCCGGTGACACTTTTACACAGGAGCTGACAGGGACTTCAGCGGTGACATTGTCATGCTAGGGGATGCGATGGCGACAAAAAGTATTTGAGAGCAGCACGTTGTGCTCTTTCTCTTTAAATGTCAATTTATAGAAACCAGTTCGATAACTCTCTTCTTTGTCCTCTCTTTGAATGTTTCGAAAATTGTTAAAAATCTATTTTTAACAATTTTTGTACGCCTCTGCCAGAGGGATCGAACCCGCGGTCTTCGGATTGTGATTCGAGCACTCATCATCTACGCCACTTCATGCTAACGCAGAACTGACGCTAAAACCTTATTTAAATTTCAGTAGCCAATGAGAGTCAACCACATGAACAGCATCCCTCCACGATGACATGTCCTCCCAGATGTCATGCATGACAATGTCACCTATATGTCATCGATGACATCACTGATCCCTCCACGATGACATGTCCTCCAAGATGTCACACATGACAATGTCACCTATATGTCATCGATGACATCACTGATCCCTCCACGATGACATGTCTTCCAAGATGTCATGCATGACAATCACACCTATATGTCATCGATGACATCACTGATCCCTCCACGATTACATTTCCTCCAAGATTTCATGCATGACAATGTCACCTATATGTCATCGATGATATCACTGATCCCACCACGATGACATGTCCTCCAAGATGTCATGCATGACAATGTCACCTATATGTCATCGATGACATCATTGGTGACTTTGTCATGCAGGAGATAATTTTCCGCTGGGGAGCCCCGGTCGCCAGTTTTTTTCTTTATGCAACTTTTCCGTACTCGATTGCATAAATGAGAAGCATACTTTTGCGAGTTATCTCGGATGTTTTCCCAAGCAAAACAACTGTTTCATTTAAGAAGGGGAAATCGGACTATTATCTAGGGTACTTGACAGAACAGAAAGGCATTTGTCTTGCTGTCATGCCAGCATTCTTGCCGATGGTGTCGTTGGGCGAGTGGCTGCGGCGGCGGAGGGGTTGCATTTGCTTTTCGAAGGCATCTTTTACAAGACAAAGCTAATTTGTTTTCGGAATTTTTTTTGTTAGATTTCCTTATCTTAAGCCTTTAATGTAACATCGAGGGGTGGTGGTGGGGGTTGTGTGTGACATATGCAAATCTTCCAAAAAAAACCAGAAGGCGGACAAAAAGGAAAGAAAAAATAAATAAATAGATAAATAAATTGTTGTGCAAGGACACAAAAATGGCTGGTTGTGAAATTGTATTTGACTGAATTTTTATTGCATACTTTTGTGCGCATTGTCATTTCAATATGTGTGCCATACATAAAAATGTCATGCAGCATTCCTTTCGATTTTGCCTTCGTTTTGATTTTTTTTCTCTCTTCGTTTTCGATGTCCTTTTTCAATTTTTTTTAAGGGGGTGTGGGGGGTGAAAAACTCTCCAATGTGAATTTTTTTTTTTTGCAAAGTCTTGGCGCAAATCCAAAACGTAGCGAACGGGAAATCAAATATAAGTGAAAGTCTTTCTGTCTACGCTCAGATATCGTTATCGGGCGGTCGAGCAGTTTCGAAATGGAAACGGAAACGGAAACAGAAAAGCAAAAATGAAAATATCTCTTCCACATTACTGTTGCGACAATTGTCGTCGTTGCCGCTGCCATTGTTGCTGTGCTGCGATGCGCTCAAAGGGAAGCGAATGTTTTGACTGGGCGGCTTCTACTGGCGCTGGTGCAATTGTCGCAGCGTTTCCTTGATGAAGGCAAGGCCATTGTCGAGGCGAACGTTAAATACGTTCATGAAAATTGAGGATACAGCCTTCGCCATGAACTTCATCAACGTTCTTGAGGGTCATCTCATCAGCTGAAATGGAGAGAAAAAAAAAGAAGGAAAAAAAAACGAAGATTGATCTGTTGCTTTCGGTGAATTTTCACCAAAAGTTTCAACGCATCCAGCATCCATTTTGATAATTTTCATAACGTGAGCGCACATGAAGCTCAGAGCTTAATTTTTTAAAATAATTTTTTCGAATTTTTTCGAATTTTTTTTCTTTTGCCAAATCGCCATTTTAAGTGTTTTTCTTTTGCAAATAACATCATTCTTTCTCTCTCTGTTTCCCTGTCTCCCCCGGTGAGCAATTACGTGATGCACTTGGTTCGGAGTAGATTTTTTTTATAAAAACGAACGTGACCTGAAGGCTACAAATCGGTGAACAAAGTACACACATAATATTCATATTTACAATGCGGTCAGAGCACCCTCATAATAGTCTGATGCGCTTAAGGACCGACCCTCAGTAGTTTAATGTTTAATGAGTGGGGGGCCACAATTTGTGCAAGCGAAAGTTTTCTTTTATCCATGAAAGCCTCTCAGGCCCTGTTGAGACGCCGTCATTCCAATTCGGCGACAAACAATTACACAATGTCCTGCTAAGAATCGCTCTTTGCATACCAGTTTTTTCTCTCTCTCTCTCTCATTTTTTTCTTTTTACATTTCCAGCGCCCCCAGCTGGACATCTCCTTTGAATGTACATAAGGTTTTTTGTTGTTGTTGTGCATTGTTGAGTGCCTTTTGGACTCTCATTTGGGAAAAGAGGAAAGTGTCCTTAAATCATCTAAAGTACACAATTAGTTGATTCTGTTCCCATGAAGGACCTCTGCTTCCGCACAAAGAATTCTAACAATTTCTCACTTTTATGGTTTTTTTTCTTTTTTTTAATATCAAATATATACATATTTTTTATGAAATATATGTATGTATGCTTCATAAATAAATTTAATTAAATTATGAGATCTTCTTTCGCCCCACAACACTCCCAGCCATTGTCCTGCATCCTGCGAAACTCTACAGTTTTCTCTGTTGTGTGTTCATTAACAAAGAAAACATATTTTTCCAGCAAATGCTAATCTTTTAATTAAAATCTACTTCAAAAAAAAAAAAAAAAAAAAAAAAATTAGACCATTGTGATAAGAGGCTTTCATTCCTCTATGAAACACGAGTGGAACCGCACAACATCCACAATGGCTTCGGCATTTGTCTAAATGGCATCGGCATTGCTCAACGCAATATAATGCCCATTAAGAAGGGTCCGTTTTTTATTTTTTATTTATTTTTTGTGTCTGTCTGGACACCACGGCATGCGAACGTACGCAGGAGGGCAGGAGGTCCCATTCAATGTAGGCTCCCGAAAGTATGCTTCAAATTGCGAGCGTTTAATGTTCTTACGAGGGACTATAATAAGCTTGCGTAGGTGTGTCTCAGGAAAGGAAAGAGGAAAGAAAAAGATTCGTTCGTTCGTTGTTGTTGCTGCATTGTTGCAGGCCTGTATAATTATTTTGGGCTTTTTTTTTTGAAGCACTCTCGTATGGGGGCCCTCGCTTCCCAGCAGTTATTTGTAGCCGATGGTAATGCAAAAAAGTAATTCAAAAAGGCGTACTTTTTATGCATTACAGAATCGATGTATTTTTAACACGACGATGTCCTAGCGAATGTAATGCATTACCATTTGCATTACCAGTTGTACGAAAAGTAATCGAAAATACTTGATTTTGTAATGCATTACTATTTGCATTCTCAAGTAATGCAAAATAGATTATATAGAAATAGGCTACACATTACCTTTTCGATTACCATTCTTATTTCATCGATGGAAAAAATGCATTACTTTGGTAATGCACTTCCCAAAATAACTGCTGGGTTGCGCTTCATCTATCGAATCTTCGAACACCGGCGGGCAGCAACATTTCGTTTTCTCGACGAAACATACAAACGGATTTAATGCAATCTTCATGTTCGGTCTTGAATGCCATCAAAAAAATCTGAACTTCTTAAAAGCCTTTGGCCCCGATGGCGTCTGAACGAGGCAAATAGAAAAGGATCTCGAACGATTTTAGGGGGGGTGGCGAAGTGCGAAGGATTTTCATTGAATTCCTTGTTTTTTTTTGACAGCAAAGCCGGCGATTGATTTGGAATCGCTTGGATATACAAATGTTCGCTTTTATGCCCATCCGATTTGCTTTAGGAGCTCAGCCAAAAATGGATTTATTCATTTGATGTCGGGATTTTTTTTTTTTTCAATATTTATTTATTTTATTTTATTTTTTAATATCCTGAATGCAGCAATCGTACTCGAAATGTAGTCCTCAGCGAGAATGAAATATTGCAATCGAGGGTCAAGGACGTTTCCGCTTTTCATTTCTGTAAAATATGATATCAAAGGCGGCACGTGTTTCTTTGAGAGAGAGAGAGAGCGACAAAGAGAGAGAGAGCAGAAAGGGAGACCGAGGGTGACCGAGGGAGAAAGCTCCAGAGGCGCAGAGGCAGAAGGAACTGCTGCGTTGCGCTTCGAAATAATAAATAAAATCTCAATCGAAAGCGTGGCTGCAAGAATCATAAAATATTGGAAATTTATTTGCTCCCGCTCCGCTCCTCCTCCGCTCCTTCGATTTGAATAAAGTAATAAATGTGTATATGTATATTTTTGTACAAGTATGGACCACTTGAACTTTCAATAGAACTCTCGAATGGAGGCATCGAAGCCAGGTTGTTTCGAAAACGGTACAAAATGTGAGGGGGGAACCTCTTTTTTTTCGTTCTATTCTTTTGTGTTCGGCATCGCATCTTCGATTGGATCTAATTATGAATCACGTTTCTTTTCTTTTCGAATTTTCTTCTCATCGCTTCGTTCCATTTTCTTCTGCTTTGCATAAGATATCTACATATATATGTATGTATATTTTGGCGAATTTCTTTCAAGGATATTTTAAACATAATAAATCAAATCGCAGCACTTCATCTGGATAACTAACTTTGGATGATATTGAATTTGGATGATGTGGAGAAAGTTCACAAGAAGCGTTCGGAAGCACTCTCCACGGACTATATACATAGATATACATATATACAGCCCGATTCTAAATACTCCCTGGGAATTTTCCCTTGTGGATTTGAAAGAAATTCTGCCATTCTAAGCACACTGCGAAGGGAATATTAAGGATCAAGTACTTCAAACTATTTGAATTTTGACCAAGAAGATGTCCTTTCTCCGTGGAGAAATATTTCTATGGAAAAAACTTCCGCGGAATATTCATTTCGAATAGGTCTGATCGATATTGGGCCTGCTGTCCTTTAGATTGGATAAAGCGCCAACCTATACGCCAGTTTGATTCGACAGGCACTGAACTTGTTTAGGCCATTCGGAAGGCAAAAAGAATATTGATGTCATTAGCGGTGTCAGGAACACTGTTGCCAGTTTAGAGGAATCTCCCCTAAATTAAAAGATATTGATATCATCTTTAGTGAAGTCTTAGAGCAGAAAAGTGGTCGGGTAAAAAATTCCATGGGACCAAGTTTTTGTTTTAAGAAGATTTCAAAATTGAATTTTAGGGAATTTTTGGCCTTATTTTGAGACAGTGAGGGGAATATTCCCATAAAAAATCTGGCAACAGTGGTTTGGAACACGAAGACCTAGGGTCGAAGACCTTGCAACATCTTTGAATTTTTCTTGAATTTTTCCGTATGTCTGTCTCGTCTGTCTGTATACAGTTATCTTATCGAAGGAGTTAAGCTATCTCGACAAAATTTGGTATGCGTGCTCACGGGGACATGAGTAAGAACAAGTTCGAGAGTGGACCCGATCGGACCATTTTTTGGGGTACCTCCAGTACTAGGGTCTGTCACAAAAAACCCAAAAACTGCCTTAAAATCGGACTTTTTCGAACTATTTTAATGAAACTTAAAATTTGAGCGTATATTTAAGCCTCCGATTATAGTTCAACAAAAATTGGAAAAGTGGGCGTGGCAAAGGGGCAGTTTTCATAAACAAATCTATCAAATGTCGGTATATGGGGGCCCCTTATGGTCTTAAACACCTCTTGATATTAAAAATTATTTGAACATGTGTGTATGTGTCGGGTATTCTATTGTCAGGCTCGCCTGACTATAACACCCTTACTTGTTTTCATTGTTTTTCGACTATAGGTATACAGGGTGTTCCGTTTGTGAAGGTCAACCGGTCGGGAACTGATAGAGGAGGTCAGAACTAACAAAAAATCGTATGGTCGCAAATGCACCCCTGAGGAGTTATCGGGCCTTAAAGATTTTAGGCAGAAAGTCAATAAAAATAATTCCCCCCACGATAATGGTTCATCGTAGAAAAAAAAACTTTAAATGCAGTTTGAAAGCCAATTGTATGTGCTTTTAGGCAAAATTAAATTGATGGTAAAAATTTGACCCATTGACCAAAATATTAACGGTCAAATTGAAAAATCCTGAAAAAAATTTCATTTTATTTTACTTTCGAAGCCATTTTGGTATGAAAAGTGTCCAATTAACATCCAAATTTTTTATTTTATTCAAAATTCTGGATCGATTTCCTTTAATTTGGTACCCCATATGTCTAATAAATTTTTTGAAAATAAGATGAGAAAATTAAATACTCTCTATCCGACTGGTATCAATGATGTCGAACTTATTAGATTTGGTACAGTAAAACTACTTGAATTTTGTGAAAACATCCGTTTTCATTGATTTTTTTTGCATAGCTTTGGCCTTGGTCATTGATAGCAGTCTGATAGATGTTCATAAAAAAAAAAAAAAATAAAAAAATTGGCATTAGAGGGTTAAGGTTTTTTTTAAGCATTTATTTACTATTTACAACATTGCTTCAAATCGTCAAACCAATGTGGGGACAAATTATGCATTCAAGGGTTGAGGGTTTTTAAAGTGCGGCATTCTTGGGTTAATCCGATTATTTTGCAACAATCTTGATAAGATGGGCACCTTAAGGCCCTTTCATTTCGTCAATCGATCCTGATGACACACAACATACGATCATCGTTCATACGGTGGCTCCGGTCGCTCATGCAGTTGATTCCCTTCAAAAGCCTTGGTCCCATTTTCAATTCAAAGAAAAGTTTTCAGTGATTCGATTATGCCATGATAAAAATTTTGAAATTCACATTTTAAATTGATTTTTCTCTTTGATGAGCGGCACGACTCCCCTTTTGAAATACATACATATATGGATGTATTGTATGTGTAGGTACATTTGAGGCTTGAGTTAAGTTAAAATCAAACGCGCAATACGAAAGTTATTTTCCAGTTCATTATCCTCTGACATGGATGCACTCAGCGGGCCGGGCAGAGTAGAGCAAAGGACGCTCCACAGGCGGCCTTACAGTTGAATCCAGATAGCTCGGTGCAAGCATTACGGTTTAATGGTGACTGATAGAGTGGTTTCCATTTGGTTTCTGGTTGCCTATTGATTTCAGTTGCGGCTGACAGTTGACCGAGCTCGGATTATATTTATGTTTATGCTCACGTTATAAAGCACGATAATAAGTAGGCGGCATGCTCGAATCGGATGGACGGTCGATGCGCTGCGATGTGATGCGATGGCGGACTTCGAGTGCAGTTTTCCCCCATCCTTTGTGAGTGTACGGTTGGAGTAATTGATTTTCAAAGTTTTTCATAAAATATTTGATGTGTGATGCATCCGTAGCACAGAATGAATCTCTTGAGTCAATATATTCGCTTGGATTAGATGGGGGAGGGAGAAGACACTGATTCAGACCGAATGGCTAAGCTCTTCTGGCATTTTTCTTTTACCATTTTTTGAATTTTTCAAAAACTTTGCATAAAGACTTTATGAGGTGGCCGGATTCATGCCTTCCTTGTCGTGTGTGTATGTCTTTTACTTTCGAAAGACCCAGCCGGAAATGTCCCGGTGAAAACAATCAATGATTTCAGCGACTCCTCCTTATTATACACCAACTTTCTAATGAAATTAACACACAAGCGGCATTGGCAGTCATATAAGAGCATATGTCACGTGTTGGTCATCGAAAGTGGAGTAGATCGAATCCGTCGTATCGATACCTCTATCGATGACAGTGCCATTGCAGTTGCGATAAATAACATTTCCTCTCGATGGCAATGCCATTGCAATTGAGAAGTACCCAAATTTTCCCCTTATATCCTTGGTGAAAAAATTAATGAATCGGTCATTTATGAGAAAATTTCCGGCTGGGGACTTACACCAACCAATGAAGAACCTGCAAGAAAAATCATCTCTAGTGTCCTTTCAATCGATGGACAATCGTCCTGCAGTAATGAAGAGGAAAATTTACCGAAAAGGAGCACTATTTTTTTTTTTAATTATTTTATTTTTAATTATGAGAATTGACTATACCCTGAGTGATCATCAAGGGGTCTAGAAGGAGTGCAGCAAAAAAATATGACCAATTGGTACACATGTGGGACAATTGACCTCTATGTGACCATAGGGGAATTACTCGTAGAGTATTTGAGCCCCCAGTGCGCTGTATCTGGGATCAATAGGTAACGGGGCCCCAATTTACAGGCGCCCGGTGGGCCCTTTAACCCCCAGTCCGCCCCTGTTTGAGCTTAATGTTTAAGATGATAGTTTAAAGCATTGAGTGAGCAGTCGTGGTACTATTGTTACTAGTCGGAGAGTAGTCGGAGAGTAGTTGGGATTACTGCAGGGTTGCTAAAAAAAAATTCCTTCTTAGTACATACCATCACCACCAAATGAGAAGTGTCCTACTTAGAGGGGGAAAAGGAAGAATTTGTTCCTCAAAGGAAAACTGTTTAATGGGGATATGCAGGCGTCCTTAGTAAGGATTATGTTTCGACGGGCACAATTCTCCATGCGGAGAGCTGATCGATCAATATGCGATCAAAAACATTCTTCTTGGCCACACAAAATCATCTTGGCATGACATCAAAGGATATTTTTTCGCATCATATTTACTTGAAGCGTGATTTATTGCTCCATGCTGTTCGTTTAACACTCTTTTCAATTATTTTAATATTTTTTATTGAATTATTTTTGCTCGGTTTTTTTTGTTTTTTTTTTTTTTGTTCGTTATGATGGAAAGAATTTTCCTTTTAAAATATGGCACTGAAAAATTCCTCTGCCATCTCGCATGAGTGGAATTTTCAAGCGAATATTTGAACGCGTTAAATGAATTATCAATCAACAGCAGCAACAACAACAAAAACCAACAACAAAAACCAACAACAACAACAAAAAGACGAGTGGAAAAATTAAAGGAAAAATATGTAAATAAATCCGGTGTATTTTATAAAAACAAGCATCTGCTATAGATAGTAAAAATTTTTATTGAGTTTTTCATTAACATTCCCCGTTCGGTCTGGTTTTCATGGTCCCAGTTTCACTCCCGATCCACCAGCAATCGCAGATCCCTCACACTCCCCCTTTCCCTTGCATTTCATCAGCTAACGGGGGGCGCACACAGAAGAACATCTCATCTATGGCTGACGTTCAATTTACGACGTCATTTTTTCTGTATTCCGAATTCCGTGGCGGGGGCAGAACTTTTTGGAATTCTAATGAACTTCACCTTCAAAAATGTATCTATCGGAAGCGTAAACGTAATAAGCAACAACAACAATAAGAATGTGAGAAAATCGAGTAATATTAAAAGAACGCACACCAAATTGAAAAATGTGCTTATGAATCTCTGTGGATAGTATCTACCGCACTTTTCGAACATTCACAGGGCACAGTGTGCACTGAGCGTAACGGCATTGCTCGTAAGTTCAATAAAACCATGTACATACTGCTTCCCATTGCCGGGGACGATGTGTGTGTGTTTTTTGTGTGCTTTTGTGTGATAGAGACAGGGAGATAATATCTTGTTTTTTTTTTAAAAGACAGAGAGATAGTGTGAGATATCAAGAGAGATAACGAGATATCCAAAGAGAGTGATATCGAGAGAGACATCGAGAAAGAGGGAGAGAGGTCGCGAAGGAGAGAGAGAGAGTGAGAGAGAGTGAGAGAGAATAGAGAAGAGAGAGAGAGAGAGAGAGAGAGAGAGAGAAGAGAGAGAAGAGAGAGAGGAAGAGAGAGAAGAGAGAGAGAGAGAGAGGAGAGAGAGAGAAGAGAGAGAGAGAGAGAGAGAGAGTGAGAGAGAGGAAAGAGAGAGAGAGAGAGAGGAGAGAGAGGAGAAGAGAGAGAGAAGAGAGAGAGAGAGAAGGAGAGAGGAGAGAGGAAGAGAGAGAGAGAGAGAGAGAGAGATGAGAGAGAGAGAGAGATAGAGAGAGAGAGAGAGAGAGAGAGAGAGAGAGAGAGAGAGAGAGAGAGATCGAAAGAGAGAGAGAGAGAGGTCGAGAAAGAGAAGAGAGAGAGAGAGAGAGAGATCGAGAAGAGAAGAGAGAGAGAGAGAAAAGAGAGAGAGAGAGAGATGAGAGAGAGAGATGAGAGAGACGAGAAGAGAGAGAGAGAAGAGAGAGAAGAGGAGAGAGAGAGAGATCGAGAGAGAGAGAGAGAGATCGAGAAAAGAGAGAGAGAGAGAGAGATCGAGAAGAGAGATCGAGAGAGAGAGAGAAAGAGAGAGAGAGAGATGAAAGAGAGATCGAGAGAGAGATCGAAGAGAGAGATGGAGGAGAAGAGAGGAGAGAACGAAGAGAAGAGAGATCGAAGAAGATCGAATAGAGAATCGAAATAGAGGATTTCGAAAGAGGATGCGAACAAAATGAGAGTCGAGATGAAAGAGATCGAAAGAGAGATCGAGAGAACGCGATTGAGTGGGGTGGAGGAGGAACGAAAAATGAATGTCGATAGAAATGTCTAAATTAAGATAGAAATGATTTCAGCGTTATTTTTACAAAAGATCAAAAATAAAATCGAAGAAAAAACAAAAACGTGTCGGCGAATTCCGATTGCACACAAACACCTTACAAATACGTACATACATACCATACATACATATAAACGACATACATACGATCGTGTATAATCGAAGCACATGTTTAGCATGTTGACTCACCGAAATTCTGAAGCATGCTCGATGCCTCTTTGAGTCTCTATTTCGATCGGTTTCCCTAGCAGGATTCTCTTATCTTTTCTCATTTGATTTGCTGTTCATAATTTTATTTGATTTTTTTTCATTTCGTCTTCGTTCTTCGAGAATGCCTAAATATGAGTCACGCCAATGAACGTCGTTTGTATTTTTTGTGAATATATCGGTTCGCTTTTTTTTTTTTCGTGACGTGACATCGGATTTGAATGAATATATGTATGTATGTATATTTGTACATATGATGTTTTATCTATGAAATTGTGTATGAGTGGCCAATTTAGGTTGGCGAGCGCGTCGCAATACGCGTTTACACATGCCAATTACCACTCGAATCTTCCAAAATATTGGCACACCCACACACATACACAGGCATACAAACATGCATACATATGCTGTGTGTGTGCGTGTGTGTGGTGAGAATGCATGTGTGTGTCGTTGACGTGCTGCAATGTCACCAGTTTGGCGAAAATATTTCGCGAGCATGATTAACATATCCGTTGCTCTTGACATACATACATGCATACATACATATGTACATACATATAATGGACTTGTTGTTCGTCCATGCTTTATTTGCTCGTGTTGTTTACATGCGATGCATTTTTAATTTAATTTTTAACACAATTTGTTTTAAACTATCAAATTAATACGAATAATGCATATTAGGGGTATTCACAAAGGCGTGTTAAAAACGTTGGAAAGTCGGAAAATTGCGACTCCTTAAATTTTTTTTTTTTTTTTATATTTTGCACAACTTTAAGCAGATAAAATTTTTCGATTTTCCGACTTTACTTTATTCCGACGCCTTTGTGAATACCCCAATTGTATATTCGCAAAGCGAAAGGCGAGCAGAGCGAACAAAGCGAACACCCTTTTGTGTTTCGCGGAGAGGCAAAAGACCATTTAACAATTGATGATTAATTCGGTTTAATGAATTTCTGCTCAATTACAATCTATATTACAATATAAACGGAGGAAAATCAATTGAACTCATTTGCGACAACGGGACAAGTTTCATCTCATTTAACCGACGACAATCCAACCATGCATGATGGGGATGATGATGATGATGATGGTGATGGCAATGGCGATGAAGACTATCTATAGCGGTGATGATGATGATATCAACAAGAGAGCGAAATTTCATTTCATAATACACTTTCACCGATGGGCGGGCGGCAAAATTTTTTGCTCATTTGTTGTCTGAATTGTCGCCGTATCCATGCGACTGATGTCGCTGATGAACTCTAGCCCCAATTACCCCGGTCAGTGGGGCTATCAAGGAAGTCAAGTTCACATCCATCCCCCATCCCCCTATGGTTCATCGTTTCCCTGTTGTCAGTGGAGCCACCACAACACTAGCGATTTCGCCCGTCCCTGGTGGCTACCCAAAACACTGTCGACTTTACTATGTTTGTGTCATTGACGGGGACGGGTCGTCCTTTTATACGCCACCTTTAGCCAGTCATTTCGCTAGCGAAAAGGGACAGGAAAATGGCCTAAAAAATCGCCCGTCCCGTATCGGTACCTCTGCTACCCAAAACACTGTCGACTTTACTATGTTTGTGTCATTGACGGGGACGGGTCGTCCTTTTATACGCCACCTTTAGCCAGTCATTTCGCTAGCGAAAAGGGGACAGG
The DNA here is from genome assembly GCA_020466095.1 of Chlorops oryzae. Classification (NCBI taxonomy): domain Eukaryota; kingdom Metazoa; phylum Arthropoda; class Insecta; order Diptera; family Chloropidae; genus Chlorops; species Chlorops oryzae. The sequence goes on along the minus strand of CM035806.1, from coordinate 171,168,521 downwards.
AAAATGGCCTAGCACCAGCGACTGAGAAAAAAAAAAATTTTATTATTTATTTATTTTATTATTATATTTTTTTTGTTTATCTTTTTTTTATTTATTTATTTTAAATCTTTTTTACTTTACTTCTCTTAAATTTTCTCGCCTCCACCGAGCCTCGAACCGCTGACCACCAGATCGCTGGGCGAACGCCTTAACCATTACGCTAAACGAACGAATTTAATTTCTTGGTCAAAATGCTCACTTGAGTTTAGCGTTGCTCAGATTTTGGGAAACGTATTTAACGAATTTTTCACTCCAAAAAATTTTTACTTGAAAATGAACCACTAAAAAAAATAATAATAATAATAAAACCTTAAAAATGTTTGTCTTCCAAAATAACTGAAAAAAGTATAAAATTTAAGAAAAATTTTCGCCGCCATCAGGGATTGAACCCCGAACCTCGCGGCTGTCGAGACACAGTTTGAACCACTGAGCTATCGAACCCTTGCGAACTTAAAGCAGACAACAGCAAAAACAATCATACGCAGCGAATAGGGAAATGTGAACTGAGGGGCCTATCTACTCTTTCAGGTTCATGTGGTAGGTGAAATGGCTAGTCATCAAGGACTGGCACTTTGGCATGTCACAAATATCGGGGTCGACCTACTGACTACTGGGTTATCTTAACTTATACAGTGTAGTACTCTCTCTTAAGCGGACAACTATACGGGACCGAAAAATATGTGCGCTTAACAGAAGTGTTTGCTTGAGAGGAAACCATTTGAGAAGTAGAGGAATACTTTGAATAAATCCCTTTTCTTCTTTTCCATTCTCTTGAAATGTGAATCCATGCCATCCAATCCCATCCCATCCAATCCCAACCCATCGAAGCATGAATTCCAAACAAATGTTGAGCATGAATTTATCAAATGGAATTGCGGCTTTCGAAAGCACTTAAATGTCGTGCACAATGTCTTGGCTTTTAGGTGCTTTTATCGCTTTCTCAATGAATAACTTTTTGCAGCTTCTTGTTGGCCACGTTCTTCTCATGTTCCAGTCTTATTGTTATTCATTTCCACCTCGTTCTCAACCTCATCCTCATCCTTATCGTCATCGTCCTACCCATTGTCTTCCTCTACTTCATGGGCTTCGTTTTGTTTGCTTTCTTTGAATTATGACTTTTAAACGTTCTGAATGGGATTTTTTGATTGCCTTCTAATTTGTTTCCTTCAGTGTTTTCTTGTGTTTACATGTCGCATAACAATCGATTCCGGCTTATGTAAATGGGCGAGTGTGCGGGGGTATGTGCTTTTGTATGCATGAGCAATGGAAAATTATTGAACGGCCGCGATGAACGTGGGCAGGCAACCACCGAAGGGGACAAATTAATTGAATGCGACTGGATGGAGAGCTTCTGAAAACAAAAATGTTTTTTTTTTTTTTGAAATTGTCAAATTTCCGTGCGAAGCACCCTTCACCCGTGCTCAAGAAAACCCAGTGATTTTTGTAATTTATGTGTTTCTCTCCATGCGTTCGGGGGCAATTTTAATTGATAGAGAGATTTTTTTTTTTTTTTTTGCTTTTCTCGTTCATTCTTTTTGTGTTCTTTGCTCTCGCCGCCGCCTATTGAAATGAACGAAACGTCCTTGACTGCGTCGAGTGTTCATAAAAATTCTCCCCATTTTCTTTTCCAATGAAAATGTAATAAATAAGCATTAAATACGAGTATTTTGATGTCATTCGATGAGCTCGCCACTAAATCTTGGAGGGTTTTCCTTCCATATTTTTTTGTGTTCTTCTTGTTTTATACCCGACACAGTCTGTGCCGCAGGGTATATTGCATTTGTGCGTACGTAAGTTACACCCAGAAACAGTCGACGTGGATCATACAAAATGTACTTACTTATTTTTTTTTACCTATAAGAAATGACCAGGACATTTCCATTCGCCTACCTGTATACAGTTTTCTTATCGAATGAGTTGAGCTATCTTGAAGAAATTTGGTATGCATGCTCACGGGGATATGCGTAAGAATAAGTTCGACAATGGACCCGATCGGACTGTTTTTAACCCTTTCACGCCGAAGTTTTTTCTCAAAAGACAGGCATTTTTTTTTGAAAAACTGATTTCAGAAATGGATAAAGGAGCAAAAAAACAAGTTCTGCATACTCGAAAATTTCGAATGTCCTTCGGTTATCCTGGGACATATAATCCCAATAACAGTTTTAGATGGGACACATATGTCGCAATAGAAAAAATCAAGTTTTAACTGAGTGGGACGTATTGTCCCAGTAGGCGCGAAAGGGTTAAGGGTATTTCCAGTACTGGGGTCCGTCTCCAAAATCCAAAAATCTGAATTCTAGCTAATATTTAAGCTTCTGATTAGAACTTGTTCAGCGAACTTTTTATCTGTGTCGGGTATTGGTTGTCACTATAACACCCTAAATCTTAATTTTTTTTTTTTTTTTTTTTTTTTTGTGAGTTGAATATTTTCTTTGTCAAGTTCAGAGGGCATTGAATTTCGGAATTCTTTGTGTGTTTTTGTTTTCGTTATTTCGCTTCTTTAATGACAAAGTCAAGGACAATGGAATCTAAGAAAAGTAATCGAACCGAAGAACCCCCATATGACGGAAGAAATCGTCAACCCAGCAATATATACACCATTGATTTGCTCTTCAGGGGAAAATCGTGTCTCAGATGGAATCGAAACATATAAATACTTTTCTTTAGAGCTGTAAAAATGCTAAAATTTACACTACTCGAGTGTATTCGTTATTTTTCGTCAAGTAATCGGTACTTAGTACTCATTACTAAGTACTCGTTACTAAGTACTCGTTACTAAGTACTCGTTACTAAGTACTCGTTATTAAGTACTCGTTATTAAGTACTCGTTATTAAGTACTCGTTACTAAGTACTCGTTACTTAGTACTCGTTACTAAGTACTCATTATATTTTTTCAAATATCGTTCACGAACGAATGACGTTGCATGAATAACTCAATGTTGATAAAGTAATCAAAAATCTCTCATGCTCTTTGAATCTTCACCCAGTATTTGGTAACCAAATATCAACTCAACTCACTCTACTACCATACTGTTTTGTGCACCCATTACATTAGTACTTACTATTACTCTGGCTACCATCAGCTGGCATGTGTGCAAAAAAAAATTCTAGTAACGAGATACTTCCATCAGTAACGAGACGTTATTGATTACTGACTAGAGTAGTCGTTACTTTTTTTTTTTAATATGCGGACCCCGGTTTAATGGGCTCAACGCAGATATGCAGGAAGTAAATTTCCTATACTAAACACATGCAAAAAAAAACGAAGAAGTACTTTAAGTTACTTCTGAATACTCAGATTAAAAGTAATCGAACATGCAGGGCTGTATTTAAATCATACATTTTCTATATTTCTGTCGACTTGCATCGAAATTTCAACTCTGATTTCCTTTCTTCACAAGAACGAGCTCTATACTTCCTGCATATCTGCGTAGAGCCCATAAGCCGGGAAAGAACACGCTAGAAGATAAACAAGAAGAAGAAGTAATCGTTACTTTTTACCGAATAGTAACGATATTTTACAGCTCTACTTTTCTTTCTCTGTGAGCGCAATGCTGCCTTATCTATCCTCCACATCCTCCTTTCAAATCTTTCAAGGCATATTTAATCATAAATTAAATGACTCCTGAAACATAAAGATATACATATTTATGTAACAGCTACGGTCGAAATTAGAGCAATTTGATCAGATACCAAGAGCGCTCCCCACCCTCGCCTTCTCGCTTTGTTAAGTTTTTCATATATTGATTTATTTATTTATTTTCTTCTCTGCTGGAGCTCAATGAATGCCCCATTTCTGACTGTCTTACTGTGTTACATATTCGATGCTTTCGTACGTGATTCTTTTGTAAATTAATCTATTCAGTGACTATATCATCAGTTACGATTTTTTTCGTCCCCCCGTCCCGTTAGGAAATGGGATCGTCCGAATTCGAATGATGAATTCTTGATTTTTTCCCCCTTTTTCTATCGAAACAACAGTCTCCAAGGAAATTGAGAAGGACATTTCTTCTCTCGTAACACTCAACATCGAATGTGTGCGACACATCAATCCAACGCTCATCCCTAGAAGGTTTGTTCACATCACGTTTTCTCCCTCATTTGAGCTCGTATTCTATAGACTCGCTCATTTTAGAAAAGCTTTTAGCGACAAAAGTGCGTAGAAATGGACGGCTTCAAAAAAAAAAAACACCAATTTACATTGAGCAACAATGTTGCCGTCAACTCTTCTTAATTATAGAGTCGAAAATTAATTTTATTTAAGGACTTCAATTATGAAATTCATAACCGTTAGTGTTCCTGAGAGATTGGCAAGGAGCCTTGTGTGCTCTGTGCATTTTTCACGTACATATATATGGTACGAGAATATGTGTTATAAAATGACAAGTGTTGACGAGCAACAATTTTGCCCATGAGACCGCTAACAAGAATTACTTACAATATAGAGACAAGAGGCATAGAGTAAAGAGAAACAAGATTTCAAGATGTTGCCGTCGAAATTGTTTGCCTACCTTAATGTGAACGTATTCAAGACGTAGCGGGTGAGTGGGAGCGAGAGCGAGAGCGAGAACGAGAACGAGAACGAGAACGAGAGCGAGAGAAGGAGGAAAGGAAAGGATATGGATTTTCGTTTGCCCACGTCAAGAAGCTCTATACGCTTCATGCGTTGTTATGTAGGCTTAGAGAGAGAGAGAGAGAGAGAGAGGCATTCGTTATACAATGGTAAGCGTTTTGCATGCGTGTGTGTGTGTGTGTGTGTGTAGCTCGATATATGTATGATGTTCCGGATCGTGCTCCTTCTACATTTCTTCAAGTCACCGCAATAATAAGCCTCATTTTATTACCACCGCTCCCATTCAACTGAGAGCGAATATTTTTCCATACGACGAGAACAAACATTTTTCTTACCGATGGCAAAAATCCCGCCATCATCTCATATCCCTTTTCATTATTTATACGCACTCGTATATGTCATATTTAAACATGCACCCAACAAACCAAAGTGTAAATGTTAGACAACAAATTGTTTCAAAAAACTTTTTGTAAGCATAATATATAAGTGATTTATAAAAACTTACAAAAATCCTTATAAAAAACGTTTTGTAACTCTAAAATCCACACATTTAAAAATCGCTTACAAATATCTCTAAAATAAATCTTTTATAAACATTAAATATAAACTATTTACAATTGGTTATAAAACGCTTGCTTCGCTAGCATTAACAAGCTTTTCTTGCTGCTATAAAAAAAGCACCGCTATGTGAATCAAATTCTTAAGAATTTTTGACAAACCGCGAGTATTGCAGTCTTTTGCTTTTGCGCTTGTTTAGTTTATGTGGAAATTTGAAGTCACAAGCATCGCGTGCGCATAAATGATTATAAAATTAAAAATTATAAAAATAATTAAAATTGTTACTGTAAGTATTAGAAAATGTCTAAACAGATAACTAGGGCAATTAAAAAAAAGAGCAGAGAAATCGTTGAAAGGCTCATGTCGAAAAGGCAAGCAGTCGAAAGGACCGCAAATTATGAAGTCTCTTCTGGAAAAAGTAAGCAAAGTTTCCCAAATTTTTTTAAGACTTGCAATAATAAGGCATTCTATGCATTTCAGATACCTTCAGGATTAAATTTGAAAAACCCGACGAAGAATTTGCGAGAGCAACCAAATCGTTTTTCCAATTTGCCAAAAATCGGCAAAAACTTAAAGCTGCCAAGACTACTGCTACGACTACTTCAACCATTCAACCAGAATAAGGTCCTTTTTAAAATGTTTGTTTTATAAAAATTTAATAAATGCTTGCTAAAGAAAAATTTGTTTGTTTTTTTTGGAGAAAATAATTTGTGCAAGCTTGGAAAACGTTTAATAGCTCACTTACAAAACCTTTTCTTGTAAATAGGAAGTGTTCGTTTTTACAAGCTATTTTCAACCGTATATAAATAACCTTTAGAAAGCATTACAAAACATTTAAAAATATAGTTTTCAAAGGGAAAATATAAGCTTACCAAATGTCTTTTGCAAGCACTACAAAACTTTAAAATAAACGTTTTGTAAACAAAATGATAAGCTTATAAAAAGGGGTGCCGTTTCGTTGGTTTTTCGCTTATACTGATATATTTTTAAAACGAACTTCAAAGGTTTTGGAAATTTATTGTAAGCCTAGGCTTGAGTTGACAAGCTTTACAAAAGCTTATTTTTAGTGAAATTGTTTGTTGGGCATGAATTCAACTTAGATGCCTCAGTGTGAGTGTGTGTGCGTGCGTGGAAATTGCGATTGTTAAAGAGAAGTCAAACACTCTTTAAGATCCTTGCATGAAACTCGAGTCGACTTGAAGTAAGCATATTTTTCTTGCCTTGCGTTTTCATATTTAAGTAATTTTTATTTATTTTATTTAATTTTTTTTTATCTCAAGTTTTTTTTAGGCTGTTCCCTGAATAACAATGTAAAGAGAGCGAAAGGGAGAGAGATAAGGAGAGAAGGATAGAGAGCGAGAGAGAGAGAAACAAGAGAGAGAGAGAGAAAGAGAGAAAGAGAGAAAGAGAGAAAGAGAGAAAGAGAGAAAGAGAGAAGAGAGAAAGAGAGAAAGAGAGAGAGACAGAGAGACAGAGAAGAGACAGAGAGAGAGAGAGAGAGATAGAGACATAGAGAGAAAGAGAAAGATAAAGATAAAGAAAAAGATAGAGAAAGAAAAAGAGAGCGAAAGCGAAAGAAAGAGAGAGAGAGAGAGAGAAAGAGAGAGAACGCGAAAGATAGAAAGAGAGAGAGGGTGAGAGAGAGAGGGAGAGAGAGGGAGAGAGAGAGAGAGAGAGAGAGGGAGAAAGAGAGGCAGAGAGAGAGAGAGAGAGAGCGACAGAGAGAGAGGGAGAGAGAGAGGGAGAAAGAGAGAGACAGAGAAAGGGAGATAGAGATAGAGAGAGGGTAGAATCGCTCCTATATTGGCGATGACTTGAATAATCTAGACAGGACCTATGTTGTTTTCTCTAGGTATTGCCCGAATACAAAATTCTATCCTGGCGTAATCGTGGGCCTAGTTAGTGCCGCCTTCTTACTAGATTTTACTAGTTATAGCATTTTTTTCCGAGAGAGAAAATTTTAGAAAATTTTTTTTATAATTCTCACTTACTTTAAATTCGTGGAAATATAAAACATCTACTTTGCTTACCTTTAATCTTAAGTAGAGGTGTCCAGATAAAAAAAAATCGATATTTGATATTTCGATTTTCAAAACTATATCAAATATCGACAAAATATTATTTGAAACAAATATCGATATATCGGCAGTACATACCCTGTAGGAAACGCATATAGTTAAAGTCTAGTGGTTTATTACTTCTAACTCCACCAGTACTTAAAAAAACATACTTTCTTCAATAAGAGACGCATGGGGATGTGATATGGAAGCATTTTTCTTTCTTCCCCGTGCGTCTCTTGACAAAAAAAAAATGTTTTTCTATCCGAAAGTCTTACTGTCTAAAACTCGTCTTAGTGATAAAAAGCACTGATTTGAAAAAATATCGTATTTCGATACTGCCAATTGCTAATGCGTAACAGTATCGATGCATCGAAATATTAAAAAATAAAGTATCGAGTACAAATATCGTTGCGATATTTCAATATTTTCGATATATTTTGGCCAAGCCTAATCTTAAGGATCTAAAACATAAAATTAGGCTTTCAAAAGACTCTTTTTTTTAAAGAATCATAATAACAAAAAAGTATAACGAACACAAAATGAGATCCTCGTATTTACAAATTCATTTATTGAAATTTATGAAGCATACCCTAAGGCATATTAAATTACAATAAAATCTGGGCCCTGATGCTTACAGAAATATCTGCGCACAAAAACTGGTTTTTGCATTCCTCTTTGTTTCTCTTGTTTAAATCGGAATATCGCTGTTGCGATTACTAGTTAAATCGGAAGTCCCCTGTGTATATATTTTCTATTCTCTTTCAACGGCACTTTTAATTCAGGATGAGTCATCGAGTTTTGCAATGAATTTTTAACGTTGCTTCCGAATCACTGCGCATCATCGCCATCACCTTATGTGACATGAAAATTTCGTGATTGTGTCCAAACATATCCACTCCATCTATCTATCTCCTTCTGTTTCCCAATTATGCATGTATGTGTCCCAATAGTGCAACAATGATTGATCTTATACAAATACCTTTTCCCAACTCGATTCCAGTCTGCTCCAGTCCAGTGATATATGTAACACATCGTCTAGAGACCATGACGAGGAGCTCATCAATCATTTGATAGGAAATTGCCAGTAAACTTTGGCAGGGAGTCGTGCGCTTGAAATGCGCTGCAGAAAATCGATCAAAATTAAATGCTATCACAGCTAGTGATAACAGTAGTGTATCGATGATTTATTGCTCGACAAATATCATCCAGTAAAATAAATATTAATGCAGAAATTCGATGAAATTCGGACTCCTTGTGAGGACAAAGAGGCAAAAAAAAATTGTTTAAAAAAAGAGCCAGAATCAAATCAAAAAGAATCAATTGAATAAATCGCGAATTAAATCTCCGTACGTCCATACATCGACTCTCTAGATTAACATTTACGATATCCGACAAATTACTACCATCGCTAGGCGCTCCTTCCAGTCGAAAGTGGATTTAATTTGAAATGATTGTTGTGAGCCTTAGCCGAAGGGATGATACTACAATTCAATTCTCCTTTTATCTTTAACGATCCATTCAAAATACACCAAAAAAAAACATCTGAAAAAGCGTAAAAAAAAATGGAGAAAATATGATTGATACTTTGTGTATACGTACTTATCGAATATCGAATGCTGATACACTGAGCGAACTTTACCATGATTTTTTTTTAAAAGGGCGCATTTATTATTCACAGTCCTTTTGATTTTCAAGCAGAACGAAAATTTCAAAAGAAAAAATGGTTGATTCAACATCATTTTGGTTGATTTAAAAGGAAATATGTTTAATTAGATTTCTTTTCGTTCGGTATAATTCTCATTTGCTTTATAAAATAGGACATATAAGATATTCATTCATCTTAGAACTTTTTAAGCATTGCGAACAGGGTTCGGACTTCTACCACTTTAGTGGTAGATCTACCACTATTTTCACTTTCTACCACTTCTACCACGCTAGGTCCAAATCTACCACTTTTTTTTTACTAATGTATTTATTTGTTTTATTTATATTGTGTTCATTTAGGATGATTGAGAACATAAAAAATGTGATTTAATGTTATGTATTATTGAAAACCATGTTGGCGGCTTCTTATTGTTAAAAGTTTTGTCAAGAATGGCAGTATTGGCGCTCAACGACATCCAATAAATATTGACACATGATTTAACAATATGGGAAAATGCCTAAGAACATAATTTTCTACATGATCAGATATTGTTATATTTTAAAAAAAAATTAAAATCTACCACTTTTTCAAAAATCTACCACGTCTTCTTTAAAAATCTACCACTTTTTCTTTAAAAATCTACCACTTTTTCTTTAAAAATCTACCACTTTCAAAGATTTTCAAGTCCGAGCACTGATTGCGAAAGCAGTCACGACAACGGAGTGACGAAATATGATGAAGTCCATCCGATGGCTATTTTTGGGGATATGTTCAGCAGCTCTATGGCCATTTGTCATTTCAATTATGTCCGTGGTTAGTTCAACAATTTAAATTTAAAACCATTTTTGAAAATTATCATTTCAATTCAACCTGAAATATGGTTGATTCAAAAGGAAAATCTTTTTTTTTTCCAACAAGAAAAATTGTTAAATTAAAAATATTCCTTGTTTGAAGCCGTTTTGAATGTTTTTCCTTTTGATTTAATCAGTTTTCTGGTTAATTTTTTTTCTCTGTGTACATACACTTAAGTGCTTTTGTAACTGAAGATGTTTCTTTTAGCGCTTAATTAAAAGTCTGCGAAGCATAAAATAAGACTTACAGAACCTTCACTGCTCCTTTGATTATGCGAAGAGCTTTCGAATCGCCTTCGAATCGCCTCGAATCGCCTTCGAATCGCCATCGAATCGCCATCGATTCAATGGGATTAAACCACTTGACTTCAATTCTTAAACTTTGTTCCTCTCTCTTAAGTCTTGATGTTATAATTTCCTTTTTATTGAATAATAATTCGATGGCATTCCATCCAAGAGCACTTGTCGTCTTACAGCCTTCGACAGACAAACAAAAACAAAAACAAACAAAAAAAAACATGATTTTTCGTTTCCTGCTATTCTAAGCTCTTTTCAATTTCCTTCTTTGCTTCCTTCATCTTTTCGGTTTCCACTCACTCCGAACTGATTGAACGACAATCTCAAGTCGAGTATTAAATGCTTTTGGCCATTATAAGCACTTTTTTATTGACAAAAAAAAAAAAAAAAAAACAACAAAAACATCGAGTTTTTGCCCCGAAGAGATTCGATTCTGTTGAAAATTGTTTCTAAATGAATTGAGGCCAATTGGAATGGCAATGGATTATGCAATTTTCTATGTCTATAAAGCACACCACTTCCTTCCGAGAATCTCGAATGACAGGCGCAAAAAACACATAGGCATAGTCAGTCAGTCGGTCAGTCAGTCAGTCAGTGACAGGAAAAAGTGCCCCAAATCTTTATAAGAAATAAATCGAAAAATTCCTTTAACTCAATCACAATAGAGAGCAGCAGCTCTGTTCGAAATAACAGGCGCGCCACCATGTTACGTCGTCCACGGCCGATGGTTTTCAGATGAACCCGATTAACTTGGTCACAGTCACTCTTAAGCTATTGCATTAACCATAGCTGTGAAACACATTCATTTTGAAGTCAGATAGTGTGAGGTCTTACAGTGTGCATTCTTCGCTTCGAATATGGGGTAAGATCTCTCCCTCCTCCCAATCTCCCAATCGCCTTTGGGTGGTGAAACTTCAAAGCGCCAAAAAAACGTCATGTGTTGCCACGGCAACATTTTAAATGATTTTGTCTTCGCTTTCATCTTGCCTTTCGCTCATTTATACACGACAATCCCACAATAGTTGTGCCTGCGCCACTTAATCTTAAGCTAAATACTTAAAATATTTGCGTAAAAATATTTGCCATTCGTCTATTTTTAGCAGACACTCGGAATGCCGAGGAGACTGCGCCGCGGAATGGAACACTTGCCAGAACCCACCGATATACTAAAGGCAACATTTAAATTTTACGCAAGATCGTAAAAATTTTTTAAAAGAAATTGATATAATTTCCTGATGGCCGATTTCACGAGTCATAAACCGTTTTAGTGACTTGTGCTTCTGCCATTCGAATTCTATGTAAATATTTATGTAGCCGAACCGAACTGTGTAGGTATGTATGTATGTATGTGCATGAGAGCCGTAAGAGTTTTATCTATCCAAAGTCGTCCTTTTTTTATATCCGATACATTTTTGGTCGAGGGTATATTGCGTTTGTGCGCTTGTGTGTAACACCCAGAACCAGTACAGATAGACCATTCAAAGTGCCCTGAAGGAAGCCTGGCCCCATGGTCAAGAGGAATATTTCATCTTTATTGACCATGTCAACAACGTGTCTCCTTATATGTAAAGCAAAAGAGTACTCCATTTTGTCTACATAATAGTACCGACGTCAATAGTTTTTCGGTCTACTGTTGACATTCAATGACAACTCAATGTTAAATGTCAATAACGCAAAGCATTGCGACGGGTTTAACTGGTCAGTAGTACTGTTGACGCAGTCAGTAGAGAAAGAGTATAGATTCACTATTGAAATTTCTTGCAGGGTGTATAAAGATCAGTGATGGCCAAACCTATACGTAAACATTCATAATTGTCTGTGTGAGAATGCGCTGCCGACTGCCGCTGTGAGCTATTCCGATTTTTAGAGCTGTAAAATATCGTAACTATTCGGTAAAAAGTAACGATTACTCTAGATTACTATAACTTTTTTTGCACACATGCCAGCTGATGGTTGCCAGAGTAATAGTAAGTACTTATGTAATGGGTGCACAAATTAGTATGGTAGTAGAGTGAGTTGAGTTGATATTTGGTTACTAAATACTGGCTGAAGATTCAAAGAGCATGAGAGATTTTTGATTACTTTATCAACATTGAGTTATTCATGGAACGTCATGCGTTCGTGAACGATATTTGAAAAAATATAATGAGTACTCAGTAACGAGTACTCAGTAACGAGTACTTAGTAACGATTACTTAGTAATGAGAACTTAGTAACGAGTACTTAGTAACTAGTACTTAATAACGAGTACTTAGTAACGAGTGCTAAGTACCGATTACTTGACGAAGAATAAAGAATACACTCGATTAGTGTAAATTTTAGCATTTTTACAGCTGGCGGGGGGGAGGGGGGTACATTATTAAGATCAAGTTCAGGAATGGACCCGATCGGGCCATTCTTTAGGGTACTTTCAGTACTCGGTACTGTCACAAAAACTGGTCGAAATCCGCATTTTTACGAGATATTTCAATTAAATGTGAAATTCGAGCTCAAATTACAGCTTCCGATTAAATTCCCAAAGCTTTCAAAAGTGGGCGTTGCAAACGGGCGGTTTTCATAAAGGGAGATTCGGTATACAGCCGCTCTTATTGTTTTGAAAATCTCCCGAACACTTGGTCTTAATGGTCTCTCTCTCTCTTAATGCCTGATTTAAAAAATAGGTACTCACTCAAACTTGTATGGCTAACCGTTTATCTGTGTCGGGTATTGCATTGTCAGGTTCGCCTGACTATAACACCCTTAATTGTTTATTTTATTTTACTTTTTATATGTTTTTTTCTATTAACTGAAGGAGCGAGAGACCATAAGGATGCTTTACTAAACTCCAAATTCTCAGAATGAAGATAAATTCCATCTCAAGGAACGTCGAGAAGCATTAAAAGAGCTGCAAGAGAGGATTCAAGTGACTCTCAGCCGCTCATAATGACACATTTTCATGGCCCAATCGTAAAAGTAAATATTTTTTTTTTTTTTAAATATTCAATATTGGTGCTTGAAAACATTGCTATTTAGTTAGACATGGGTGTGGCATTCAGTTAAGCTGACTTCAATCTTATTGCAAGGGCAAAAGAAAATATTTCAATTGAGCACCTAAAAGTGTGCTTATAAAAATTAAAAAATTTTTTCCATTGGTCAGAAATCTGTTGGTTCTTATAACCGGGGAAACCATTTTCTATTGCCCTTCTTATTACGTTGATTCTGATTCTCAAATTGGACGAGAAGTTAATCTTACACATCAAGAGGGACCGACTGCTGCCAGTGAAGTGGGAAAGTTTCCTATAAAATAAGGGAAAGGGTCTGGCGGCGGGTTGCGGCATCATGAAAGGAATTTTTAAATTTTGTTGATTTTTCGATAGATGTCATCTAAAAACACTGTGGAGACTACTTTTTAGATTTTTTTTTTTTTGAACGGTCCTTAAAAATCCTTTTTTAATAATCCTTTTTTCAAAATGTTATATCTCAAAAACTAATTAAGATAAGAAGATGAAACAAACGTTGGCCGATTGCTAATATAACAGGAAATCAAAAAAATTTTTTTTTTTAATTTTACACTGAGAAAAACTTTTTCACAAAAAAGAAAACAAAAGTTTAACTATTTTTTTCAGTGTATTCCCAGTTTGACGCCGCTTTACAAATTTTTTTTTTAAATACCTAAGTATTTGCTCACATTTCAAAAAAAATTTCATTCAAATTAAATGGCGCAACAGTGAGATATTCAAAAAATTGCAAGTGCACTTAGATGCTTTAGTACTAATATCCAGTACAAATGTACGAAAATGATACAAAGCACATTACTCATACGGCATATTTTTAAAAATTTAATATCTCCAGAAATAATCAAGATAAAAGGATGAAACAAACGGTGATTTATTTTTAATAAAACAAGGTATTTTTTTAACACATTCAAAAGGTTTTACAAAAACTGAAATACACTGAAAAAAATAGTTAAATTTTTGTTTTCTCATTTGTGCAAAAATTTTTCTCAGTGTAAAATTAAAAAAAAATTTTTTGATTTCCTGTTATATTAGCAATCGGCCAACGTTTGTTTCATCTTCTTATCTTAATTAGTTTTTGAGATATAACATTTTGAAAAAAGGATTATTAAAAAAGGATTTTTAAGGACCGTTCAAAAAAAAAAAAAAATCTAAAAAGTAGTCTCCACAGTGTTTTTAGATGACATCTATCGAAAAATCAACAAAATTTAAAAATTCCTTTCATGATGCCGCAACCCGCCAGACCCTTTCAAGTCTTTAGTGGGGAAGGACAAAGTTTGATATTTTTATCAGATTTCAAAGTAAAATTTTTAGAGAATTTTTACCTTACTTTCGGACACTCAGAGGGAATTTATTCGGGGTAGGTTGGGACATTTAAAAACGCAAGAAGGCGAAGAAGCGGGAATTTATGCCCTAAGAACAAAACAGGCAAGAATGGCGGTCCGTCCTGTTAGAAAAGCTCCACAGATTGAATGATTGATTGCATAACATAAAATCGATGAATGAAAAAATGCACAGAAAATTTTCTCGGGTAATACCTACATACATATATACATACATACATAGAAAAGGAAACGTTCTCAATTGCATTCCGAATTTCTGTTCGTTAAGAAATTGAAGAATGAAAAGCAGACAAAATTTGCTTTTCTTCCCTTTCGGCTGTCCTCTTTTGGGGCCCTCCCCCATCGATTTTTCAACGAGAATTTCGCGAATTTCGACGTCAGCGAAACGTTTTCGTGCTTCCGTGCTGCGGTACCTCGGTAGTTCGGTATCCGGTAGTTGTTTGTTAATTTAATTGCTTGTTAATCGAGAGGCGCTTATTGACTTTGAAAATTCAAATTTTCTGAGAGCTCCGCACACAAAAGGGCGAGGAAAGAACACGCGCCGGCACGTTCACAGCGTTCGATGATGGGAATTTTTATTTCTTTTTTTTTTTAATATTTTACTTAAGTTCTTCGCGAGACTTTCGAGTGGAAAATTAAAAATCGTTTTTTTCCCCTCTATAGTATAGTAGAGTATAGTAGTTTTGTACGGGTCCTGTAACATATAGAAATAAGCTCCGTAGATATAGACCATCATATTCAAATATTCTGGATCAGGATCGAAAACTGAATCGACTTAGACATGTCCGTCTGTCCGTTAGTTCTTTAATCTCCTTCCAAGCGGCTGGACTGATCAGGATACACAGGTATTTTGGGTCCCGAGAACGACCCTACGTGAAAATGGGCGGTATACGCCCACTGCCATGCCCACAAATACAGATTTTTCTTAACTTCCGAAGTAGAAATCGTAAAAGCTTCCCACTCGAATGAATGATGTAGGATAAACTTATGTGACACGCCCACAAGCAAACGGAAAGGTACAATAAAGGGCGCCAATATTATCGGGCATGACCGACTCTTCAGCTTTTGTAAGATACTTTTTTTGTATGAAAATATTCATTTTCGCATGAATGGATACGAAAATTATTTAAATGCGCCCCAACAACTCGCACGGAAGTGTGGACAAATGCCAAAAGTGGTGTGCAAATTTGCACAGCCAGAGTCAATGTCGATCGCCATTTTGCCAACGATGGGTGGTCGATGGGTGGTCGATGAAAAGGCCGGCCGGTTCATACACAGAGGACAAAAGTACCTGCTATTGCGATTTGGGAATTCATTCCCTGAGCTTCCCACATCCATCCCACGTCGTCGTTCCGCCGCGACTTGCTGTGCACGTCTCTGAGTCGTTGAAAATTTTGTGCTAAAGCGCTGGCTAAGTAGCTAAATTGGGCTGTCAACGCTGCACGTTATGCTTCATTTATTCCAACCGAAATATTCTTTCATATATGTATGTGCATTATATGCCGTTTTGTAACGGCGCGGGTGGGTGCTCTGAATTTGAAAGGTAAAAACTAAAATTTTTCAACGATTTTTTTCTTTTTTTTTTTTAAATTATTTATTTATTTTTAAGTTGTCGTTTGCATCTAAAATTTCCAAAAACAAAAGACGACACCATTTTCTATTTGTTTTAATTCTCAAATATTATTGACAATTTAAACTTTGCCTTGGAAAAGTTTCTCATCAACACTTGCCGTAGTGCGACGATCAACTTTTGCTTTTTCATCGCCTCAAAGGGGCTTTTTGTAACGCTGCAAAGTATGCTACATATTTGTTGAAAACAAATTGAAATTCTTTCTTCAAGTTCAGCCTCTCTCTCTCTCTCTCTCTCCTTCTGTCTTGTATCTGTCTGTCTTGTCTCTGTCTGTCTGTGTTGTAGATAAAATGTTGCTAGTACCAGAAGATTTATTCAGCTTGCTGCTTCACCAGGCACTTACGTTTCACTATTCATTTGAAAACTTGATAAAACTTTCTGAGTCCTTCTGTTGGGCAAATACTGAAGGTATTGAGGCTTAAAAAGTTGCGTCGCAAACAAAAAAGGAATTTTTTTTTACTGCTTTGACAATCCTGTCAACACTTGATTCTCTATGTACATTAATGGTTTTTTATGACCGCCGCGCATCTAATGTGGAATTTTATAGTATCGCATCTGTGGGACGCGCGCCATCTCTAAATGTTGCTGACGTTGTGTGACTGACGGGCTGCTCAAATATTGCGCTCAAGTCCTTTTTCAAGTGACACATCCAATGACGCGCCGTCAGTCAGTCACGTCGAATTCATAATATCCGGCTCAGAATATTGCTTTTTATAGGCAATTGTTGCATATGTTTGTACATATGTTTGTACACATGTTTGTGCATATGTTTGTACATATGTTTGTACATATGTTTGTACATATTTTTGTATATATGTTTATAGAAATGTTCGTACATATGTTTTTACATATGTTTGTGCATATGTTTGTACATATGTTTGTACATATTGTTTTGAATCGATATGTTGAGACACGAAGCTTTAATCGTTTATGGCCAAGAGATGACAAAAATCATAAATATGCAAATACAATATGATGATGCTTTCTCGATGGAAATAAAATGCATGGAATTTTCTTTATTTAAATGCATGAAGAAAAATATCGAATTTGACCTTTAAAACTATATTTCCATATGTTTATGTGATTCGCCCACTGCTGGTTAAGTACTTATCTATGCATGTTTACTATTTCTTCATTCTTATTAGTGTAGGAAAACGAAATATTTTGATTGAAACGCAATACGAGTTGCAAGAATATTAAAACACCTACACGGACATCAATAACATATGTACATTTATTTATTACGAAGGCATTTCACTAAAACGAAATATAACTTGATTACTGTGGAGGTGAACCGTCTGGTCAAGACAAGTAAAAAGTACAGTCGAAAGGATATTTTTGTAGATTGTGTGGGCTTTATTTTCTTTCAGTATTTCCTTTGAGCACTGGAAATGTGTCGTAGTGACAGTTAAATGACATCTCACTGACAGCTCAATGACAGATTAATGACAGCTCAATGACAGATATAGAATGTGGCAGCTAAAATGACAAAAAATATAGTTGAGACACATTAGCGGGCAAATTATGAGGGTCGCGGTGATGCTGGTCTATATCTGACTGATCGAGGAGTAGTTGGCGAGTAGTCGCAATCACCACAGGGGGTACACACCAGCATGCATGCAATGCGATATCAAATCAGAACAATTGACATAAAACAAACAATAAACGCAGCGCCCACCCATAACGTAAGAAAACAACAAATTTACCTTAATTTTGTATTTTCCTTCCATTTCTCTGTCCCGCTCTCCCTCCCTCACGCGCTCAAATTTATTATATTTCATTTTATCTCGTGGAGAACATAAAATGAAGCAAACGAACAGCGTCAGGATGCCAGGACGTTGGGAGAATTTTTAATTTGTTGCCTTGCACATTGTTTTTGGTTTCTTTCTTTGAGCGCCGTCTCTGTCCGTACCACTGTTGAGTGCAAAAGAGTGGGAGCAAAAGCAGAAGTCGGAGTTTGTGACCCACTCGCTCGTGGCTTTGTTGGCGGCGGCGCTTGGAAATTTCATAAAAAATTGAAGCAAAAATGAGAATAGCGCTGCCGGTTCTGGTTCTGGTTCAGGTTCTGGTTCGGCGACGCTGCCAGCAACGGTCCTGGTGCTGCTGCTGCTGGCCTACGAGTAGAATCCTAATCAAACATAACAAAAAGGCATATGAATAAACATGAAAATTCGAACGAAAACAGCCGCGAGTGCAACAAAAAAAAAAAAAGAACAAAAATCAGCCACTAAAATGCTTCGAAAATCTTGAAGATTAGCAAACATTTGTTTTCGTCATACAATTTTGGAGCTCTCAAGGCGCGAATGTTGATAAAAATTATGGGAAATTATGACAGCTATTTTCGCAGTTTTCTTCTCTTTGAAACTCTATAATTGAAAAATCTGTTACTCTATTTTTTTGTCGTTACTTAAAAAAGACATTCGCCTCGAATTGCGCAATGAATATTTTTCTCGTCAGGATTTCATGAGTGTGTCTTTTATTTATTTATTCATTTATTCATTTTGGTTGTTTGTTTATTTATTAATAAATAAACTAATTCTTCTTCAGTTCTTTATTTGTTGAAATTTTGTTGTTGCAGAAAATTGGATGAGGCGTGCGAATTTTTTTTTCGACAAGGCCATTGCTTTCTGCGAAAAGCCTACTACAGAATGGTCTGGTGCGTTCTGGCCCCATCAATTTATTCTATGAGCATATTTGTTTAAAAAAAAATTCTAAAAATTATCGATAATTTTGTTGTATTGAATTGCTGATAATTAGAGCTCGGATTTTGATATTTTGAATTTTTTTGAAATTATGTATTTAAATTGAATATTTTGAATTTTTTTGCATTTAACTGAAGTAGGCTTTTTTTTTTTGTTAATTTGACAATTCAACATTTTAAAAGGCATACTAAGGGCCGTTTTCTCATCTTTTTTTATCTGTAAGTTAAAATATCCTGATGATAATCTCATACAAATTTGATTAATAAGTCAAAGAAATTGAAATTTAACTGGCAGATAGAGATTAAAAGTAGGATGAGAAAACGGCCCTAAATCGAACTATTTTGAAATTTTTGAATATTTTTTTGAATTTTTTGAAATTTTTTGAATATTTTTTTGAATTTTTTTTGAATTTTAAAAAAATTTTTTTTTGGATTTTTTGAATTTTTTTTAAATATTTTTTGAATATTTTTTTTAAATTTTTTTTTAATTTTTGAAAATATTTTTGAATATTTTTTGAAATTTTGCATTTTTTGAAGTTTTTTGAATATTTTTGAATATTTTTTGAAATTTTGAATTTTTCGAATTTTTCGAATTTTTTTGAATATTTTTTTTGGAATTTTGTTGAATTTTTTTTGAAATTTTTTTGCATTTAACTGTGCTTTTTGAATATTTTATTCACTGAAGTAGGCTTTTTTTTATTAATTTGACATTCAACGTTTTAATAGGCATACTAAATCGAACTGATTTGGAATTTTTGACTGTGCATTTTTTGAATATTTTGAATTTTTTGCATTTTTGTTTGAATTTTTTTTGAATTTTTTTGAATATTTTTTGAATATTTTTTTGAATTTTTTGGAATATTTTTTGAATATTTCTTTGAATTTTTTGAATATTTTGAATTTTTTTGAATATTTTTTGAATATTTTTTTGTATTTTTTGAATATTTTTTTGAATTTTAAAATTTTTTTGAATACTTTGAATTTTTTTGGAATATTTTTTGAATATGTTTGAATTTTTGAATTTTTTGAATATTTTTTTGAATATTTTTTTGAATTTTTGAATTTTTTTAAATATTTTTTTGAATTTTTTTGAATATTTTTTTGAATTTTTGAGTTTTTTTGAATATTTTTTTGAATTTCTTGCATTTTTGTTTGATTTTTTTTTTTTTTTTTACATATTCAAATTCCGAGGCATACTGACAATACAACGATTTATCAAAAATTTTATACCAGGCAGTCACATTTTTCATATTGTAGAGGTATATCTGTTCACTAAAATCTTTTCGACCCGACCGTACAATCCACGTGACCCTTGATCTAGCGCAGCTGTCTCAGAAAAATTCCTCATTATCGGAAAGTGTAACTACCAGAAGCTTGGCTCTCGCAAAATTTACGAGTTTAAACAAATTCCGCCTTGCTCCGAAATACATACATACATACATCGATGTAATGCAATAGAAAAATCTCCTCAATTTTCATTCAGCGAGAAAATCGAAAAAGTTTCCATTCGTCAAACGATTTGATTTATCGATTGTTGTTAAAAATTGCCCACCGCTCGATAGTGTAACCATCATAATGTGCCTTTAATAATTTTAAAAAGAAACAAAAAACTAAAATCTTTAAATCTTCAAGTTAATCGCCAAACTTGGAGACTTAATTTTACGCTTTGATGGGATTTTCTTCGCTTTTCTTCTACTTTCTTCACGACGTGGCAACATGTTGCTTGCAGCAGCGTCCACAGCCGTCCGCGGCCGAGGGGAGGGACGCCGAGGAGGTTAATTACGGAAACAGTAGAGGATAGTAATTTGTGTTGGAACACGTGTGCCGCCGTGCTATCGCAAATTGATAGCCGGGCCCCATCGAACCTTGCGAACTTCTAGGCAACAGAGAGAAAGCAACAGCTTGACATAATTGATTCGATTTTTATTTTCTTGACTTGATCTTGATTAATGTAAACAATATTTAGAGAGATTGTAATTAATTTGCAAAGTTTTCGGTTTCGTTTTCGCTTTCGCTATCCAAGCTCTCAAGCATTACTGCGGATGCGGCATCAGTGTTCATTAGGAATCGATAAAGACGCTCTCGCTGATGGGAGAAAGTAATTTTCGCCTTTCCATTTAACGTTCGATTTGTAAAGAATTTTAAAGATTTGTGGAATTTTTCTTCAATTCTTTCGAGTTAAGAGTCTTGCAATTCAATTAAGTAAATAAATGGGGCTTCTCTGGCAGTCAAGTGACTCGACTACTTTTTCTCTGTATCTTCTCTACTCTACATCTTCTCTACTCTCTATCTTCTCTCTCTCTCTCTCTATCTTCTCTCTCTCTATCTTCTCTCTCTCTATCTTCTCTCTCTCTATCTTCTCTCTCTCTCTATCTTCTCTCTCTCTATCTTCTCTCTCTCTTTATCTTCTCTATCTCTCTCTATCTTCTCTCTCTCTCTCTCTCTCTCTATCTTCTCTCTCTCTATCTTATCTCTCTCTATCTTATCTCTCTCTATCTTATCTCTCTCTATCTTATCTCTCTCTATCTTATCTCTCTCTTTCTTCTCTCCCTCCCCCTCTCTCTTTCTTCTCTCACTCCCCCTCTCTCTTTCTTCTCTCACTCCCCTCTCTCTTCCCTCTCTCTTCTCTCTTCTCTCACTCTTTCTATCTCTATTCTCTCACTCTTTCTATCTCTCTTCTCTCACTCTCTCTATCTCTCTCTCTCTCTCTCTCTCTCTATCTTCTCTCTCTCTCTCTCTCTTCTTCTCTCTCTCTCTCTCTCTCTCTCTCTCTCTCTATCTTCTCTTTCTCTCTCTCTCTCTCTCTATCTTCTCTTTCTCTCTCTCTCCCCCCACTCTATCTCCTCTCTCTCTCTCTCTTCTCTCTCTCTCTAATTACTTTTCCATTTAAAGAAAGAATCAAGTCCAATGAACGTAGCATCTATTATGAAAGGTCTCTATATGTCGCTATAAAAGTGATTTGTTACTATTCTTAAAATAGCACTTGTTTGTCGGTCGGTCATTTTCTCATCACGAAAATTATTTTGAAATGATTGACAGCTCTGTTTTTGTCTGAGTAATTTTTGTTTAAGCAAATCACCACGCAAAAATGTCAAGGTCAAAATTAATTTTCAAGATTGAAAAGCCCGTGAAAAAATCATGAATCATGAACTTGAACGTTTATGACAGCAGCCGAAATAAATCAAAATATTTTCTAAAATATCGCACTCGAGAATTCCGTTTGAGTGACTTACTCGGTTCGTTTGTGCATGCATGTACGTACGTGTGCACCTGATACATATTTGTATGTATTTAAATGTGAACAGAAACGATTTGAAATGTGTGCATTTGTTTTATAAATTCCTCATTTCCGATCGATCGATCGATTCGCGATTTACTGCGAACATCAAAATTATTCTTGCATTTGCGTCACACACACACACACACAGACACACAGCGCATCATGGCGATCAGTAGCTGCACTAATCGAGGCTCCATTGTATACCTGTGCCTTCGGCAACTTGCGGAATTGCGATTTCTATTTGCGAATTCGAAGGCGCAACTTAATGATAATATTCGAAAAAATTCGAAATTCGTCGTTGTTTATCAACACACTCGCGATTGACTCATCCGATTGCCAAAAGATTGTTTTATTTTTATTTAAAAAAAAAAATGAAAAACCATAAAGAATGTTAAAAAACGAAAGAAAAAACCGCGTGAATAGTTTTCGCGTTTCACAAATCGTCTCTCATTGCTGTCAAAAGCAATTCCGAATAACAATCGGACAAAGATGAATGCGAAAATCCCAAACACGTGCATCACAACATCATCATCATCCAACTCGGTCACAGTTGTGACTAGTTTTGTGGACTGAACAAAAAACCGCGACCTTCACAAGTCACTATTATTTTGTCAACATTTTGAAACGAGCATATCGTCCCCTCTTTGCCCCCATAAAAGTCCAGATCATTTTTTTTTTTACCATGCGCTCCACTCGATGATGCTCGAAATGAGATAAACAAAATCATATGAAATTTGTTCTTTTTTCAATTTTGTCGTCATCGTTTCCTGTACATATGTATGTTTACACAGAATGTATTTTAGTTGCGTACTTTACACGCCCACACATAGTTTTGGCCGGTTTCATTAAAGAAAATATTTTAATTTTTATTTTCTTTCCCACCATAAAATGATGTCCAAAAAGGGGCGACAGTGTTTGCGAATATAGCCGCCTTTTACGATTGGTTGAATCATATCTGAAGGGTGGCGATGGCGATATATGAAATGTGTATCGATAAGGTCCGAAATAGATCAAAAAATCAAGAAAAAGTAAAGAAAATCGACATCAAATGGAAGCATGAGTCGACAGGTTCGAAACTTTCCCATCGCTATCCCAACTTTTCTGGCTGTTATGATGGACTGATGGACGAAATAATTTGATTCGAGTTAATTATATTCAAAATGAATAAAGGAAAACATCTTCGATACAATTTGATGCCTTTTTTATACCCGACACACTCTGTGTCGAGGGTATATTGCGTTTGTGTGGTTGTGTGGAACACCCAGAACCAGTCGAGATAGACCATACAAAATATTCTATATAGAAATGATCAGCGTCACTAGGAGATTCGATTTAGACATGTCCGTCTGTCTGTCTGTATACACTGTATACTATACTGTATACTATACAGTTATCTTATCGAAGGAGTTGAGCTATCTTGACAAAATTCGGTATGCGTGCTCACGGGGACATGAGTAAGAACAAGTTCGAGAATGGACCCGATCGGACCATTTTTAGGGGTACCTCCAGTACTAGGGTCTGTTACGAAAATCACAAAAACTGCTCTAAAATCGAAGTTTTTCAAGATATTTTGATGAAATTTGATATATTATATGAACATGTTTCAAATTTCCAAAAATTGTAAAAGTGGGCGTGGCCGAAGGGCGTTTTTCGAAAATTGTCCCCTACACCCGAAATTCAAATGGGACTTGAACGAAATTTGGCACTTATGCTTTCTTTGTAACCATAAACATCCTCTCAAAAAATTTCCAAGATCGGTCCATTATTAAGGGTACCTCCAGTACTAGGGTCTGTCACAAAAATCCCAAAACTGCCTTAAAATCGGACTTTTTCGAAATATTTTAATGAAACTTAAAATTTGAGCGTATATCTAAGCCTCCGATTATAGTTTAACAAAAATTGGAAAAGTGGGCGTGGCAAAGGGGCAGTTTTCATAAAGAAATCTATCAAATGTCGGTAGATGGGGCCCCTTATGGCCTTAAACACCTCTTGATATTAGAAATTATTTGAAGATGTGTGTCTGTTTCGGGTATTTTATTGGCTATAACACCCTTACTTGTTTTTTTTTTTTTTTTGTTTTGATGTTGAATGAGATTTGACATGAAAAAATATGAAAAATTATTATAAAAACCTGTCATAAAGAAGGCAATAATTCAGTCCGAGTAAATTTTCCTCAACTAATCATCATTTTTCGTATGATTTTTTCGCAAAATAATTAAGATTTATCGTTGAATGCTTTATGAAAATAATCAGAATTTTTGATTTGTGTCATAACAAAACATTTTTCGCAGTCATTAGCAATAAAAGCCTCGATCCACAGTCGTCGACTGAGAAATACGAAAAAAAAAAATCGCGTATTTTCATTTGCATTTGCAGTCGATTGTTTTTTTGCATGACTTCGTTTTTCTTTTTTTTTTTCTAATGATTTAAGGCTTTGAAGGAATTACGATTACTGCTATTGGAAACCATTTTCAATTACAAATCCTCTTAGCTTCTTATTCGGCTTCTTCAATTTATTAGCAACAGTTCAAAGTTGATTTTCGTTATCACACGTCCCTCTGGCGTGTTGTTCTTTGTTATCCTCTCATTAACACCAATTAAAGCAATATTTTTCTTGCCACAATTCCGTCACTTGCACTGTGTACACTGACGACTCTCAGTGCCACAGTGAGGGCGGCGGCATAAAATGGCGACAGCGAGAGACTGAGTAAGAGAAATAAAGTTTCATCTTTACGCAACAAACCGAGCTCAGAGAGAGAGAGAGAGAGAGAGAGAGAGAACGTAATTATTGCATTCTTCATTCGGACCCTCCGATTCAAAGGGCGAAATTCCATTTGCCCCACAACCGCCATAACAGAAAATGGCATGGAATAAAGATTTTTATGTTGCGCTGCGCTTATGAGGATAAATTTGCTTTAAATATTTATTAGATGAGAGAGAAGAGTCTCTTTGAGGCTAATTACAGTTAATTTCTTTAGTTTATTCGTATTGGTTTTTATATTTTTTACTTTCTTTCGTTTTGCTTTTGTTTCTTCTTTTTTTTTTTTTTGTTCAGATTGTGGGCTTTTTAATAGTTTTCTGGTTTAATTTTTGCTCTTCCAGAACCGAGAAAAGACAAGACTGATGCACAGCAACAACACGGGGGCAATGGTACATTATCGCCCAATTCCGAGCAGCCATCATGTCAAGGCTCAATGCTACCACCGCCCGGAGGCGGCGGCGGCGGCAGCGGCAACACTGGCAAAGGTCGCGATCAACACGATTCGCATTCGCATTCACAGAATTCCAATATCGAGCGACCCAACACGCTTGGCCCGAACAAATTGTCACGTCGCATAAATATTTGTTATCATAATGAACATTGTAAGTAAACAGTGCAGCGCATAATTGTTCGTGCCGCTTTCGACAAGAACACGGAAATTCGAAAAATCGAAAATTCAAAGAGCAAATTCGTAATTCTTAAGCAAATTTTCTCATAAGTCGTCGTGCACAAGCATTCAAGATTATTTTTAAGAGCGAAAACATTTCTCATAAATAATAAACCAAAAAGGGGTGGCGTCAATTGCGCTCTAGGGGTAGGGAAGCATTTATTTCTATAATAATTTAAATACCGAATTCTCCGAGGAAATTCAAATTTATATTTAAACGTTTAATGGAAGGATATGCATATTCATAGTCTTTCCATTGTAGAAAATAATAAAAATTAACTTTTTAAATCATTTAATTGCGAAAGGTCGTCGAGCATGCGCTAATTTATGTCTCAACTTGTTATCTTTTCAGTCCCAGATGGCGGTGCTGCTGCCAATAACATGATTGGTGGACCGCCTGGCAGTACGCCACCACCGTACGCCGATTCTACTGGCAATAATGGCCATCATCATGGCAAGCTAAGCGGCCACGGACATGTTCTGCTTTCCGAGCTACCCGAACCACCCATACCAGTGTCGGAGATTGGTCCGATCCCACCGCCGCCAATGTTCTCCACACCGAGCCCAACGCTTATTGCAGGACGTCCTCACGGACCAGGCGCTGTAAACGATAAAGATTATCAAGACTATGATTATGATGGTGAGTTGCTAATTATTATACTATACTACTTATATATATACTTATATGCAATGACAAAACAAGTTCAAAAGCGTCATAAATCCCTTAACATTGACTTTAAAGTGAGTGACTTTATTAATGCTCCTAATGCAAATCAATAGTTAATTTAAAAAAAAAAAAAATATATATATTCAAAGAATCATTTCCACTACGCAATAAGACTAAACGCGGCATGCACTGCGTATGAGCAACGTATTTCCATATCTTTGAGAGACATAGAAATGCGTTCCACATACGACGGTGGGTCGGCTGTGTGACTGCATTTGTACTTATTCTTGAATAATTCGAAATATGCTACCTACCTATATGAATATTTGAAAATATGTACAATTTGTGGCATGAAGGGGGGGGCGGGAATTCTTTGAAATCAGTCAGTTAAATATAAAATGTCATATAAAACTGCAATCATCCTCCAGATCATGATCCAGAAAACGAAGATATCGATTCCGATGAGGAATACATATTTTCATTGCAACAGCAACAGCAGACACATCCCAACCATATCGATACCCAACGCATTGAGGAAATTCCAGCCAAAGAGCCAAAGCCAAATGCGGTCCCATTAAAGTCCGCATTAAAGAAAAGGCCAACACAAGCATCCACATCATCACCAGCCACACCTACACAGGATCATTGCAATGCAAATGGCAGCGTTCAAGGTGCCGCAGCAGCAAGTGGCAGTGGTAATACAAATAACGGCCAATCAGCCAATCAGCGTCCATTGGTCGTACGACAGGACGCAACAAACAACTACTCATTGAAGTAAGTACCTACTCACCACCGCATCAATAAGCTCTAGCTTTCTTGGAAAAAAAACAAAGTATGAAACAAAAGCACAACTAATTCTATATAGCTCTTTATTTCCCCCCTCAAGTTGTCTAGACTCCATAGAGTATATCTCTTGTTCGACACTTAATTAGTTAGTTAACGAAGTAATTAATCAATTCATTATAATTAACAGACAAGAGAAGTGTTTCCTTTTTAGATATTTGTCTTTTTGTTTTTCCCCCCTAATAAGCGTTTAATGTAGTTCGAATGTTTCTATGAAAACTTCAATTTTCATTTTGAGTTACAAAAATACAATCATTCATACATAAACAACTTCAAGGATCAAGCGTTCTTACCCAGCTAGCATTTTTTTGAAAAATTTTGATCAAAAGCGAATCTTTTTCGAGTCGCCTTTCTGATTAAAAAGATCAATTATAATTGATGGACAAGTTTTGTGAACAAAGCAAAAATTGTGAAATATCGATTTTTTAGTGTTTTGGCAAAAAAATCATAGCTCCGTAAATTTTCCACCGATTTTAGCCAAACAGGGCTTATTTTTTAGAAGAAATACTTAACTATACGTAAAAAATTTGAAAATGGATTTGCGACTTCGATTTCTATTTTTTTTACAGATTTTTATATGAAAAATTTACCGTGATTTTTTTTTTTTTTAGAAAAAAACACAATTTTCTTGTATAATTGCACCTCTAGCACTAAAACTACTCAAGCAAATCAAAAACTTTGTTTGTAAAAGTTGTAGGGTGCTTAATTATCTATAATTAAAAAAAAATATATTAAAATCGATAGATCGGGGCCCGAGATATGCTTGAAATAGCAAGTGTACCTACGAAATGCACTGAAAAAAATTTCAAAAATTTTTTTCTCAAAAACTCTTCCATAGAAAAATTTTTAAAAAAATTTTTCTTGCTTAGGGGGCCGAGATTTACAGGAAAATTGTACAAATATTCATTTGATTTTTTTTTTTTGTCTGACAGTGTTATGCGCTCGTTTTCTGATCAAAAATGATACTTTTGTTGGGAGAAATTTGAATCATAGCCGTTACTCTTCTTAGGGAGTTATATTTGATATCATTTGCGAGTCGTTTTCGAGTCATATTTGTTATCATTTTCGAGTCATAGTCGTTACTATTTGGGAGTCTTCTACGACTCATATTTGCTATCATTTTGGAGTCCTCTATGACTCATATTTGCTATCATTTTGGAGTCTTCTATGACTCATATTTGCTATAATTTTCGAGTCTTCTACGACTCATATTTGCTATCATTTTGGAGTCTTCTACGACTCATATTTGCTATCATTTTGGAGTCTTCTATGACTCATATTTTATTTAATTTTTTTTTAAATCAATACACACTTTTTGGCTTTTCCGTGCATATGTTATATGAAGCGGAGCCGCGAATAACGTTGTAAGTGACAAATCTCACATTTTTGCAAGTTTGCCATGCCGTTCAGTACTTACAAGGCCAATTCGCTTCTTTCTGGTTCTGAATTCTTGAGAGATATCCAAGATTTGACCAAATAAAAACATTTTTTTGGTAGCTCAAAGGGCTAGAGTATTATCGACAGCGAAAGTCCGAAAAATAGGTTCAAAAAATTTGTCGCTTACAACGTTATTCGCGGCTACCCTTCATATGTATATTATTATTATAAATTCAACAGTTTTTTTCCCCTGCCTTATGTGGGATTCGAACCTAGGAACTCTCGTTTTCTAGTCGACGCCAAGCATTCCCAATCGAAAGTCATGGAAATTTTTCGTTTATAACTTTAAATTCGAATTCCATTCAATTCAATTTTGAGTCAAATATTGAGTGAAATATATTGATAGAAACAATTTGAATGATCATATTTCAATCCCATACGTGATTAATTGGCGATTGCTCTATATTTTTTGGTTTTTTATTTTAATTTGAATACGACTCGCTTTTGAAACATATTGGAGAGTCGTTTTCGAGTCTTCTTTTATTCATGCATGTGATCAATCGTTTTCTTAATCATGAAGGGGGCTCGAAAAAGACTCGTAAATGAATCTTCTCATAAAACAGTCTTCGAAATGTTCGATGGGTAAAGTTTTATAGTTACATACAATTCTACTTACGCATTGAACAATAAAAAACTTTCTAAATTCTTTTCATAGTTCCCCCATACGGACGTTTAATTGAATTGTTAATTGTTAATTGTCAATTGTTAATTGTTACAAAATACAACTTCTTTCTTTTCTTTCTTTTCTTTCTATTTTTTCTTTCCTTCGACGTCTTGTTCTTCGTTCTCTTCGTTCGTTTCAATGAATTCGTTTTGCTTATCCCGAATTAGGCCTATAGTTCGACCACGGATTAGACTATGGTAATAATTTTGATTATTTACGAACAAACAACCAAGCACACATAAAATCCACCAAAAACTTCAATGTATCTATCCCTTTATTAATGAGCACTTTAACCCAAGCTCCCCGAATCAATCAATATACCTTATACATATACCATACCCCCCCATACATATTTATATAAACATTTATCTACATACATAAATGAATGATTTCTTTGAGATTGGTTTTTTTTCTGTTTTAAATATTGTTCACCAAAATCCGATTGACCCGATTTACACTGCACTTTCCACCGAACTTATAGAGCACATAAAAACACTTAGAAAATGAAAATGAGGAAAAACGTAAAATGCACTTCAATCTGTAAGCGGCTAACCTTGGCAGAAAGGTACACAACATAAGTAATTCTAATCGTATTAAATTTTGAGGCGGAATACCAAGGTCCTGTTCTTTTGTTTTTCGTGTTGCTGTTGTTGTTGATGTTGTTGTTGTTGATGAAATAAAGCAAAATTGACAATAAGAAAGCGCTCAGCACTTATTTATAAATAAGAAACTCAACCGAAACCATCGTAAGGGCAATGTACGTATGTGTATGTTTGTGTAATGCCACCTTCGAAATGGAAAGGTTTAAGAGAAGTGCTCGAAGAAGAGCATCCGTTCGCTGAAACTTCTCCCCCTCCCCACCATGCTGAAGTGCGTAGAACCAATTGAAGTGCCATATCAATTTCCCCGCTGAATTCAATTAATTAATCAATTACGAGATTCTAACTGCTCACTTAATGCAAGTATGTATGTATGTGGGACGAAAGGAGGACCCTCATCGTGGAGGCTAATGAAGTTAAATCGTTTTTCCCCGGAATCGCGTTAAGTGGCATTAATTTCACCATTTAGGAAGCATCCTTTTTTCATTTTTCAATTTTTCCTTTTTTTTTTGCAACTTTTCTAATATAAAAAGGTAAAAACGAGGGAGAGAAGATGGAGAGGAAATTATTGCGTTATGAACGCAGAAGTGGAAGTATGAATAATTAATTCTTGATTTCTTGATTCGAAGCGCGTTCATCCATTCGAAATGAGTGCTGAAGAGGGGGAGGCTATTGAGGAAAAGTTTGCTTGAAAAGCGATTTATTAAAATCGTGTTTACGAGGATGAGCACCAACTTGAACGCCACTTAACCGAAGTCAATTAATACTTTTCTCTCTTTGTACATTTCTCTGTCTTTCTCTCTTTATCTCTTTCTCTCTTTGTACTTTTCTCTGTCTTTCTCTCTTTCTCTCTTTCTTTCTCTCAATCTTTCTCTATGTCGTTCTCTCTTTCTTTCTCCTTTACCTTTCTCCTTCTTTCTCCTTCTTTCTCCTTCTTTCTCTCTCTTTCTTTCTCTCTCCTTCTTTCTCTCTTTCTTTCTCTCTCCTTCTTTTTCTCTTCCTCTCCATCTCTCTTCGTCTCTCTCTCTTTCTCTCTTTCTCTCTTTCTCTCTCTCTCTCTCTCTCTCTCTCTCTCTCTCTCTCTCTTCCTCTCTCTCTCTCTCTCTTCCTCTCTCTATCTCTCTTCCTCTCTCTCTCTCTCTCTTCCTCTCTCTCTCTCTCTCTTCCTCTCTCTCTTTTCCTCTCTCTTTCTCTTCCTCTCTCTCTTCCTCTCTCTCTCTCTGTCTCTCTCTCTCTTCCTCTCCATCTTTCTCTCTCTCTTCCTCTCCATCTTTCCCCCTCTCTCTCTCCTCCTCTCCATCTTTCTCTCTCTCTACCTCCTACCTACCTTTCCCTCTCTTTCTTTCTCTCTACCTCTCCTTTCTCTCTCTCTCTCTCTTTCTCTCTCTATCAATATATCTATCTATACATCTCTCTCTGTTTCTTCGCGTTATCCCGTTCTCTCTGTTTCTCGGTTTCTTCACTCTCTCTCTCTCGTCTCTGGACAAAAAATTTCGGAGCCTTCCATTCCTATATAAGTCCATGACGATAATACGGACAACTTGTCTATTATTGGTTTAATTTCACTTCCTCAAGTCGAAAATCCTTCGAAAATAGGAGGCACTCTTTACCCAGCAGGCTTCACTCTCTTCAATGGATTTCTGGTTCTTTTTTTCCCCCCTCTACCGAAACTGCTCAATTCAGAATCCCGAAAAAAAAAAAAAAAAATTAAATGATATAACAAACATAAATTTCTTTAACAAATTACTGCACACAAAAATCTCTTTTGGGTTTCTCAGCGTTTATTTCATTAAATTCATAATTTAAATTTCCTCGGTTTTTCATTTTTTATTTTTTTTTGTGATTGTTCATAAATTCCTAATGGAGTCTCTCCTCTTGCACACAAAATCCAACTTTCATATACCAACACAAAAGCAAAATCAAAAGCAAAAACAACAACAGCAAAAACAACTTGAATAAAGAGAAAAAGGAAAAGAAGGAAATTTCCCAAAGATTCTGAAGCACCCTTAGTCGCATGAGGATTCCTTGCAGCACTATAAATGTTTGCATGCTCTCTTGCACAAAAAGTTCCCTTTCAACAGCCATGGTCGGTGGCAGGACAATTAATTATTTACAAATCTCCACATCTACACGCGTAGAACGAAAACAAAAGAAAAAAAAGAAAAGAACTTTAGCCAAGCTAAGCTTCTGCTCTCGCTATGATTTGTTGTTGGCTTGTGGTTTCAATTACGATTCCTTTGGCTTACGTTCCAGCTGCTCGGGATTCCCTTTCGCATACGCTCTACTCCGCCCGACCTCAGTTCGGTTCGGTTCGGTTTGTTTTCTTTTTGTTCATTAAGAGGTTTTAATAGAATTAAGAAATTGAATGTATTGTATTGTATGAATGTGTGTGTGTGTGTTTCCATGAGGATTCCTCAAGTTTTCTTTTATACGCGTAGCGAAGGAAATTTCATTAAATTCCTGTTTATGTTTTTATTCCTTTCCGTTTATTCCGTTACTGCATGCCTTCTTCTACATCTTTTTGTATTCCCTTATCTCTTTTGCCTGAGAATGAAACCTGTTAAATAGGCTTCTACAGAGTTCCTGGACAATACAATTAAGCAGTGATGGCAACATTTTCCTATGTATCGATACATCGTATTATTTGAAACATATCGAAAAAGAATTCAATTTCATTCGACGTATGAAAAAAAAATAAACTTCCCAACAAAAGGTTTTTTTTTCTATTTGCTAAATAACAATATTCACTCATATTTCACGTGTTAAGCAAACAAAAGATAATTACAAAATGACAAAACGACATGTGCATATGTAAACACCCCGTTTTGACTTAGTCGTTTTAGCTTAAACGAGTAGCGCTAAAACGTATATGTAAATGCCCTATAAGAAGCACATGGAAAAAAAAAATCGAAAATTACTTCGAAATAATTTTCGGTTTTTCCGGGTTTACTTAGCCCGAGAAAAATCTTGCCTCGCCTCAAAGTTGACATGGGCAGACCGACCTAGATTATAAAAAGACCAATCAACTCCTTGCAGAAGAAGAATCGGTGAACCACCTCATGCGTCAATGACCGCGCCTGGCCTGGAGAAGATTTAAGCTACTTCTCACTTCCCTCACGGAGCTATCATCCCTTCGAATAAATGGCATGGCTCGCTTCATAAATGAGTCCGATTGGCGCCACCAAATGGGGAACTAGGGGCGCCCCTTACCTTCCCTCGTGGTATCACAACAGGCCCATAGAAAGCCTAGTTGTGCGGCAGGCACCCTAACCTAACCTAACCTAACCTAACCTAACCTAACCAGAGAAATGAATATGTCAACTTTTTATTGAAAATAAGTGGGAGAACAAATGATTGCAGCACATTTCTCAGAACAAACATAGACGCCAGCTATGAAAGTGTAGAATTAAAATTTTTTAGCAAATTTCAATGGATAAAAAAATAATGAATATAACCGTCTCTCTCACACTTTACAAGATTGTAGCGTTTTTACTTACCTTCCTTAAATTTACGGCATATCTAAGTATACCCTCTATGTAAAGCTGTATCAACTTTCCGTTAGAAAAAAAAATAAATCAAGTCAACTGCTTTTCAATGAAAGGTGAATAAAATTTTTCGATAAGTCTGGCATTGATATAAGGATGTATCGGCATTCGATTATCTGTATGACACGTTACGTTCGCTGTTCAATTCTCTGTTCCAGTCTATAGTAACTCCTCTATGTAGTGTATTTATTTCTGTCACAAAAACAATCCTTTCTGTGGCAGTCATTAGAACTGAATGGAATTATTTTCTGTCCTGTTGCAAAAATAAAAAATATAAAAAAAAACAAGAAGTATTTTTGCTGGAATCCTGATTAATGCTACTAATTTGGGTAACGGAAATTCTATATCCACATACGCCTGCACATACCGATATCTTCTAACATGTAAATACATACATACGTTTAAGTATATCCTGCAAAACGGGAAGGAAATGAATGAAAACGAAACGTATCAATGCGTTTGTCGTACAAGACTTGCATAATTAAGTAGTATGAGTTGTGATTATGTGAAATCACGGATACTCACATCCGCCCCATGCGCCTCAAACGTCCTTAATAAGCACGAATTCCTTGTTTTGACCAAAATTTTAGCATAGCGCCTATAATTCTCATTTGGTTATTAAAATTGGACACATAAGACTCGCAGAATTTCTGAAGATTTTTCGAGACGTGAGGAAGCAAGAACGTGCGTGAGTCGTAATCATCATCACCATGACCGTCATCATCACCATCATCATCACCATCATCATCACCATCATCATCACCATCATCATCACCATCATCATCATCACCATCATCATCACCATCATCATCACCAACCTCACCATAATCGATAGTTTCGATTATCGATAGTTTCGATTATCGATAATTTTGACAATCGATAATTTTGATAATCGATAATATTGACAATCGATAATTTTGATAAGCGAAAGATGAATTTCCGAGCGGCTCGCCCTAATCTAAATTAAGGCATTTTTAGGAATCTGTCCATTTCAAAAAGAAGAAAATCATCTTTTACCGACAGCACCACCTTTCCAATGCTAAAGTAAATGTCCATGAATCAAAACTATCGATAGTTTTCATAAGCCATCGTTGTTTTCGATTGTTTGAAACCTAACGATAGTTTGATAATCGATATTCGATAGGTTAGATAATCGATACTTTTAATAATCGATCGGTTCAGTAATCGATTATTTCAATAACCGATCGGTACAATAATCGATTTTTTCAATAGTTGATTTTTTCAATAATCGGTCGGTTCAACAATCGATAGTTCGGTAATCGATATGTTTAACAATCGATAGTTTCAATAATCGATATGTTTAACAATCGATATATTTAACAAAATATATACATACATGCATATATATAGTGCTATCGATTGTTTCTCCAGCTCTATATCTATAATTTATCGGAATAGTTAGTAGCCTGTCACACCTTTCCTTGACTCTCTCATACCACATACGACTGGAGTTCTCGGCCATATGGCGGCATGCTGCATACATAAGGTATGGATATTTAAAATTTTTGGCTTACGCTCTTGTCTCAGCTTAAGCCGGAACACATGCCAAACCAGTGGCGTAGCGAGAAATTTCAGCGCCCGGAAAGCAATAGGGTCTCAATGGAAGAAATGCCGCCCCGTGCCACCTGCCCTGAATAACAAAAGACCTTTATAGAAATTAAAACGCACCCATTACGCTGCTGTAACAAACATGGAGTACAATTTTTTCATATACATCCATATTTCTCTGAAATTCCCTTCACAATGAAGCGCATGCATGCTCTGTTTCAATAGATCCTGGCCTCTGATTTGACACAAATGCACATTGCAAATTAAATTCCCATTTATGTACATATGCATTGTATGCGCATCGATGTAAAAATGACTTTAATTTAAATCCGCTCTGGAGAGAATGCGATAACAAAACGTAGAGAGAATAATTCGAAACCAAATAAAATGACTAATACAATTTCACACAGGACATCAGACAGGTTCGCTGGCATTGTCTCTAACAATAAAACGGCGGAAGTGTGTATGAAAGCATGTACATACACGTATGCATGTTATGTGCGAGCGAGCGTGCATGCACACATACTCTAATGAATCCAGTCATTTGAACATGAGATTTTAAAACGACCCATCAGCATCATGCATTCCCTGTTAATCCTCCTATAACCTTCACTCCGCTCGTCATACTGTTGTGTTCACCCACTGAACAAATTCGTTCGTACTGAAGAGAACACATTCTGCAGGCAACCCAGCACCACCTACGCCAACCCACGGGCACCTCATCATTCACGCACTGACGCACACACTCGCCCACACACTCGCCCACACACTCGCCCACACACATACATATAAAGCGCTGCAATTTTATGACTACTTCACACTGAATAACTCACGTCATATCGTCTTTTATGCTCCATGAACCTAATCATTTCCGCAGTGTCCTTTTTACAACGGTGCTCTTCATTACTAAAGCTCATTGAAGCATTTTTCAAGCGTTTCAGAAAACAAAACAAACAAAAAAGATACAATAATCGACTTTGTTCAGTGATGATATGTTTCTCTCTATTGTCAAATTGAAAAAAAAAATTAATTACAAGACTCAAAAGTTTTGATCGATTCGTTAAGCAGATTTGTTCATAGAGAAATCAATAAATCAGTCGCTCGTCCTTCAATCATCTGCATGATGTGCATGGACTTCGATGGTAAATTGGATTTGATTTTCCCAGGTCTCGCAAATAATTCCCATTCCCCTATATTATTCCTTAATGCACTAACAACAACTACAATTAAGACGAGAAAATCCCAAATTAAATTTTTATTCAATTTATTATAATTATTTTTATTTTTATTATTTCTATATTTTTTTGCATGGCATATTGATATACATATCTGCAAATGTGTGTGTATATGTAGAAAGACCCGATTTGGAATGAGTACCCAGCAGTTCTTTGTAACCGATGGTAATGCAAAAAGTAATTCAAAAAGGCGTACTGTTTATGCATTACAGAATCGATGTATTTTTAACACGACGATGTCCTACCGAATGTAATGCATGACTATTTGCATTACCAGTTGTACGAAAAGTAATCGAAAAGTCTTGATTTTGTAATGCATTACTCTTTGCATTCTCAAGTAATGCAAAATAGATTGAATTTACGTATTTAAATTTTTGCCTTAAGGGGGTCTTCTCATTGAAAACCCGTTTTTTGGACCCTTTTTAAAAAAATTCTTATTTGAAAACGCAAAGAATAATTGAAAACTTTTTTTATTTATTGTATTACAAAAGGTTCAAAGTAAATAAAAAAATTTTTTTTGCCTCGATACGTGGGCTGTTCAAAAAGTAATGAGACTTCAAAGTTGGTGGTGAAAAAAAAGGTGCCACGATTCCGGGTCTCCGGAGCGTCCGAAATGGAAAAAAAAAACGGGGTTATAATCAGTATAGATGTAATTCTCGGGTGAACCTCAAGCTTAATTTTGTGATTTTTTTTGACAAAATGGCGGCCATTCGAAAAAAAAATTTCAATTTCGGGCTTTTTTTTTGTAGTTTAGTGTAAAAAAAAAAATAGTAAAAAATTTTTTTAAATTATGGTCGAGGTTCACCCGAGAATGGTGACAATTCTGCGTCGATTCCATTTTGTTTCATGAAAATCGGTTCAGTTGAACTGGAGATATCATGGCCGCCAGTTCGAAAAACGTGGTTTCGAGATAAACGCGTTTAAAGTTTGAAGCAACGCAAAAATTACTCGTTTTAGCGCAGATCTTGCTCGACAAAGAAGGCTATATCCTCTAAACTATTTCGAATTTCAAAAAATCCTTTTAGGGGCATATTCACAACTACCCAAGCTATAAATAAATGCAAAAAAAAAAAAAAAAAGTCGAAAAAAAAAGTTGCTCAATGAGAAGACCCCCTTAAATGAAGATTTGGTTTCGCACTGAAAATATTCGGCTACACATTACCTTTTCGATTACCTCTCCATGCAAATTTTTTCAATTTACTTTGCATTCCTATTTCATCACATGCATTCGAAAAAATGCATTACTCTGGTAATGCACTTCCTAAATAACCCAGCCGGAAATTTCCCGGTGAAACAATCAATGATTTCAGCATGACATAGAGCCGCGACTCCTCCAACTTTCTAATGAAATTATACACACAAGCGGCATTTGGCAGTCATATAAGAGCATATGTCACGAGTTGGTCATCGAAAGTGGACTAGATCGAATCCGTCGTATCCGATACCTCTATCGATGACAGTGCCATTGGAGTCAGTGTCTCGATGGCAATGCCATTGCGATTGAGGAGTACTCAAATTTCCCCCTTGATATGCTTGGTGAAAAAGATTAATGAATTGGTCATTTATGAGAAAATTTCCGGCTGGGA
This sequence comes from Chlorops oryzae, assembly GCA_020466095.1. Classification (NCBI taxonomy): domain Eukaryota; kingdom Metazoa; phylum Arthropoda; class Insecta; order Diptera; family Chloropidae; genus Chlorops; species Chlorops oryzae. The sequence goes on along the minus strand of CM035806.1, from coordinate 171,130,977 downwards.
ACTGCTGGGTAAAGCATCACACACACACACACACACACACACACACACACACTAACCCAATAATCACATTAGCCGTATAAACTAGGGGTATTCACATAGCGGGCTATGGAGTTGGCTTTTGTGATGATCAATCGAACGAAGCAAAATCCAAAAATCTTCATCAAAGATGAGCGAAAACCTGTGAATACCCTTAATTAAAAAAATAATAAAAAAAATAATAAAGAAAATATTTTTAAAAATATTTTAAAAAACGAAATATTAAATATTGATGAGAAAATATTGTTTGTTTGTTTTTTCTCTCTCTTTCTTCTTTGTCAATTGTCTTGAATTTTGTTCGGATACGTGCGGCTGGTGGTTTCATAGTAGGCAGCAAATGTTCAATATAAATTTTCCCAGCACTGTTGATAATAAGGAGAACGCACGGCCATTTGTGATACGCGAGAGCAGCAGTGATAGCGACGAGGGTGATGGACATATACTCTATCGTGATACGGACGATAATGATCGTCAGGCGAAGATCGCACGCAAGGAGTCGCTCTCATTGAAATTGCAATTGCGTCCTGACAAGCAGGATCTAATCAATCGTAATATACTGCATCAAGTCACCGATAACGAGCTAAAGGAGTCCAAGGAGGCGATTGGAGCTCGACTCATACGTCGCCTGTCGATGCGACCCACCGCCGAGGAGCTGGTCGAGCGAAATATTTTGAAAAGTGAGTACCCCCGTCGCCCTCTTCGGCATATTTCTTTCAATGAATTTTTCGAACACACACAGCACAATCCCCCGCCGAAGAGAAGAAGCAGAAGGAAGAGAAGAAATCATTTTTGTTGCGTAAGCTCAGCTTTCGGCCAACCGTCGAGGAGCTGAAGGAGAAGAAAATTATACGCTTCAATGATTATATCGAAGTGACACAGGCGCACGACTACGATCGGCGTGCGGACAAGCCATGGACAAGACTGACGCAAAAGGACAAGGCTGCCATCAGGAAGGAGCTAAATGAATTCAAATCATCCGAAATGGCAGTGCACGAGGGCAGTCGACATTTAACAAGGTGAGCGAATTTCTTCCAATTTCAATTGAATTTTTTTTTTTTGCTTTCCGATTTATTGGGAGTCAAGCATTGATTATCATATACAGCTGTATTCAATATAATAGCAGTGTGTAAGCAGCAATCCTCATGTTCCTACCATAATTAGTGCACGTAAATAATACATATGTATGTGAGCGAAGAAGTACAGCTATTATTTTGAACATAGCTGTTATAGAATTTATCTTAGGGGACCCAATGGCATTTACAGCCATAAATTCATGTTTTCTGTGCTGTGAAATCCCCTCTCCCTATTCATGGGTATTTACTTTTCGAATGCAATGAACCGAAGGAAGCGTTTTACGACTTTTCGGGGGCAATTATTCGGTACATTAAATTTTTATGCAAAAATATATATATATATGGGTTCCTCTTCGCCGATCAAAGATGATGAAACGTCGAAAGTGGAAGCGAACTGCATTCGTTTTAAATTTTTCAATGATTTGTGCAATTTGTGCTGCAGAATGGTGAAGGCAATCGGGTGCGTTGAAGGCTGAAGGCTTTGTCTGTGGCAAAAGGAAAAGGAAAAGCCAAAGGGAAAGGCTGTCAATCACATACGACGAAAGGACGACAGCTATTGTTAGGCTGGAATTTCAATAATGCCAATTTCATGACAAGGACGCCAAACGGCACAGGCTTCGTATGAATGCACCACCATCAATGCACCATTGTGCTCCCATATGCACGCGTGTGTGTCTGTGTCTGTCAAGCCCCTCTACAGTTAGAGGGACCGGTCCTGGGTCGACCGCGCGTCGGTCTTAAAGAGTTCAGTATCGGTCGCCTTTCCATACACTCAACTCGGCTCTTATAATTAGAATATTTTGAATTTTTTTTGAATTATTTGAATTATTTGAATTTATTGCATTTATTTTTTTTTTAATTTTTGAATATTTTTTTGAATCGTTTTGCATTTAACTGTGCTTTTTGAATATTTTATTCACTGAATAGGCTTTTTTGATTAATTTGAATTCATTTAATAGGTTTTTTGAATACTATTTGAATTTTTATGAAATTTTTTGAATTTTATTTTTTGAATTTTTTTGAATATTTTTTGAATTTTTGTTTGAATTTTTTTTGAATTTTTTTTGAATTTTTTTGCATTTTTTTTTTTTTTTTTTGAATATTTTTGAATTTTTTTGAATATTTTTTGATTTTTTTTGAATTTTTTTTGAATTTTTTTGAATTTTTTTGAATATTTTTGATTTTTTTTGAATTTTTTTTGATTTTTTTTTTGAATTTTTTTTGAATTTTATTTTTGAATTTTTTTGAATTTTTTTGAATTTTTTTTTGAATTTTTATTTTTTGAATATTTTGAATTTTTTGAATTTTTTGATTTTTTTGAATTTTTTTTGAATATATTTTTGAATTTTTTTTTGAATTTTTTGAATTTTTTTTGAATATTTTTTGAATTTTTGAATTTTTTGAATTTTTTTGAATTTTTTTAATTTTTTTGAATATTTTTGATTTTTTTGAATTTTTTTTATTTGATTTTTTTTGAATTTTTTTTTTGAATATTTTTTGAATTTTTTTTTTTTTTTTTGAATTTTTTTTGAATATTTTTTTTGAATTTTTTTTTTATTTTTTGAATATTTTTTTGAATTTTTTTTTTGAATTTTTTTGAATTTTTTTTTTTCATTTTTTGGAATTTTTTTTTTCATTTTTTTACATATTCAAATTCCGAGGCATACTTATAATATTGAAAAACAACCGGTCCCTTTTCGGAGCGTGTGGATTGGTTTCGGGTGAGTCGCTTTGTTTGAACTCACCCAAATGAGCTCATTTTGGGACTGGAAGAGGGTGAGTCCGATAGAGGTTAACCCTAGACCGATCACGTTTCATATAAATTGGGGTTCGGTCCTATATGAACTCACCTAGTTCGGGTCCTTTTTAACATCGAAACCATTTCATTACCGCAGGGAAGTCCTGGATGTGCACGGATGTTTGCTCCTGTGCATGCGCGTGTGCGCAACAATATTCAATTAGTGAGAACGACGACTGTACACAAATATAAATCAGTTGGCATACATACATAATATATATATATATATATATATATTCATTGCTTTGCGGGGGCTGTCATTTTGCGCCTACATTGGGAAGCCGGAAGCAACAGTAAAACGGCAAGTGCACAAATCAAGGTCACCTGAATTGAATGAGCACGAAAAGTTGATATTTCCGATTTCATGATGTGTGCTTTCCTTTCCTTTTCTCTTCTCCATTCCTTCTGTTTTTTATTTTTATTTATTTTTTTTCAACTTGTTCCTTCATCCCTTTTTTTCCAATTATTTCGTCCACGCGAAGAACTGTTTTGTGCATTTCTCAGGCATTGCCTTTCCGTTCCTTTTGATTGCTTTTCGACAGCAACAGCATCAGCAGCAGCAGTGCCAGCTCAACTCAACTGAGTTCCTTCAAATCCCAAATGGCCGGAGCACATTAAGGGCAAACCAATTTCTAATGCGACCGTCAATTGTGCCGTTGGATTTCTTTAAATGACAAATTTCAAGCATTTTGGCCGCAGCTTTGACGGGTCATTTGTTCGATTCCTTCTCCGGCGTAGGCCAACAACAACGCCGCATTTTCCGCCTTCTCGACGAAAATAAATTTACCTCGAAATCATGTCTTTAAAAATTTAAATCGATAGAAATCTAGCTTCGAAAGGCAGAATAAGCGATTGCAAATGCTTCGACCTTGCCCATTAAATATTCAGTGCTCCTCTTCGACGGGCCTTCTGGGAGTGGAATTTTTCGAAGGAAAAAGATTTTCACATGAATCACAAGGAAAAATAGCTTTTGCAATGAAAAAATTCTCCTACTTTATCGGAAGCGGAAAAAGTTCAATTTACCGCTCTGTCGAATTGAACCCAGCAGCAGTATCAAGGTCGTCAATGACGAAAAGAAAAAGGGGGGCACACCCTGGATGACTCGGAGGTTTGACTAGTTTTGATTTTCAATACTTCGTCCCCCTGGCTAGACAAATGAAAAAATGGATGTGGGTTTGGTGGTATTGAAAATTAAAGACGACAAGCTAATCCGTTTTCTCGACATACATACTTGAAAGTAGCGGCCGGTCAGGACCCGATTTAGGGGGTGGCAAGCTGAGAAATTGGGCCATAGATATGCCAAACCAATACTCCATTGGAGCCATAACAGGGAGCGGCGAATATTGCTTTTTCCTAGAGCGGGACGGCCTCTCTGTGCCGTAGTTGCCAGAGAGATGCCAATTTGCGAAGTGAGAGACCCTGGGTTCGACTCCCATCTCAGGTCGGGTGGATGTTGTTTAGTTTTTATTCCCAGGGAATTTTTCCACAACAATTTTTCTCCGCGGTAAAAATTGCCTAAAAATGTTCGAAATTCTTCCTCTCTTCATATTCCCTTCCCCTCTCTGTATTTAGAATGGAAGAATTCCTCGGGAATATTTAAAATCGGGCTGAATATTAAATTATTAAATATTAGGGGAACACATACACCCATAGCTGTCTGTTTGTCTACATATTTGAGAGACAACCGAGCGCCAATTGCCTATGATTGACATCTACATTGATTGTTTACTTTGGAGGGCAAACGTTTTTTTCCCCCACCAAAAATCAATTTTATACCCAGCAAAGATATTTTCAGAATACTCAGAACTATGAGTCCAAAATGAGTCAGAAATAATTGGAAAATATGAGGCTCACAATATTGAAAAATAAATAATAATCTCGCATTTTGAATTGACAAAGAAACGGCATATGACTACGAATCGGGAGTTTCCCAGTTCAAATCCCACACAGGGCATATATATGTATATTGTACTATGGAAAATGGACTCGGCCATGATACAAGAAAACAAGATAGCGCCACTTCAGTACCGCTAATTGAGTTTGTGACGTCACTGAGCAGAAATTGTTGTTGTTTCCCATGCTATTAAAAAAGTAAAAAGCCGGTTTAACATGGGAAACAACAACAACGAATCGCGATTTTGAGTTTGTGACGTTTCCTCTCTCAAGTGGCGCTATCTTGTTTTCTTGAATCATGGACTCGGCAATGGGTGCGAAAAGAGTCATATATGACTCTTTTTTGAGCGGTCAAATAAGAGTCAGATATGAGTGCTGAATGAGTCATATATGACTCCAATATGAACTCCTTCGGTATATGATTTCGGACTCATATAGGAAGACCGACCCTCGCAAGAAGGGGGAAGCACGTTCAATTTTGGACTCATAAATGAGCTCACACTCCGAATAAGGATCCATAAATGACTCATTTAGGACTCGAAATGTTTTCTGAGTATTTACACGATCCAATTTATACACATACATAAACATAATAATAAATAAATAAATTCAAATTATAAAACAATTACGACTATTTCATTGGATTTTTTTTCTCTCTTCTCGTTTTTTTTTTTCCAACAGATTCCACAGGCCATGACGCCTTTTTCCAGAATATTTTTTAACTTTTATGGTGACAAGTGTTTTACAATAAATTATTATTTAACATAATACAACAAGCAATCTAACAACAACAAAATCGACACCAGAAAATAACAAAAACAACAACAGCAATTAGAGCTCCAGCTTAAATTTGTGAGAACAAAAGGAAAATACAAAATAAAATTATAAAAAAAAATATTAAAAAACAAAACTCAACAACTAAAGCAAATAAAACAACAGAAGAGAGCAGAACAGAGAAGAATAGAACGAACGAAAATCAAGAAAAAAAAAACAAGGCAGTGCTGCTAACAACCCGTGACGGCAGCAACAAAAAAGTGCAACCATTCAAATGGCAACATCCCCCAGCATGGAGAATAACTGTGACACGATTTCGTGGGAAAACAACAATCGAAAAAACAACAACAAAAGTATCAGACTATAGAAAAACAGAAACCAAACAAATAGAGAAGAAAATCACATTAAAAAAAATAATAAAAAAAAAAAAAAAATAAGGATAATTTGTCTATAAAAATCCAATGAAACGAAATTGTTGTACATTTAAAATGAAAATTTTGCAAGAGATGTCATGTCTCTTTTTTTTTGTTTTATGCTTTGCCCCGCCCGTTTATGTAAAACTTTGTTGTAAGCACAGTGAAACCCCATTCCCGGGCAGTTCTCTCGAACGGACACGTCTGTTGTGTATCGGTCGCAAACCCAGGTGATCCCTTTCGTTGGCATCTCTGGGAAGCGTGGATGAGCAACGTTGTGCGAAAGACGGGAATACTGGTTGGTCGTGGGAGCTTTCACTGTGTGTGTGTGTTCTTTGCGTATAAGCTAAATATGTACATTATGTTTATGTATTAATTGAAATAATTTCCAATGTTATAATTTCGTTTTTTTTTTTTAAATGAAAGCAATACTTTCGATGGGCAATAATGTACTTTGTGTTGTTGTTATCCGATATCTCGGGCAAGATACAATCTTGATAAACCCGGGCCTTGTGTTTCACTGAACTCCTCACCTTAACTCTTTGGTTTCAGTTTATCTAAAGCACGCTAAATTGAACACGACCCTGAACTTGTCGCCGATCCTTTTCATGCGATTGACCGCAGGCCAAGGGCCTCCCTTAATCATACACACAAAAAAAAGCTCCTACACATGCACTTAACATGGTTTCAATCGTGTACTATTTTTTCGTATGTTTCAATTCAAAAGTCTACACAACAACAAATCGAATTGCTCTAAAGAAAAAAACAAACAAAAAAAGAATGAAACAAAAGCAAAAAAAAAAAAAAAAAAAAAACAAAATCTCAAAAGGAGGGTGTGAAATTTTATTTGCAAACGGCACAAAAACAAGCGCAAAACCATTGGGAAAGTACTGCCATAAATAGTTGAAAGCAAGTCAGTCACTTATTTCGAGATGTAACTCTTAGAAAAAAAAAAAAATTCAAAAAAATTAAAAAGAAAATCAAATTAAAAAAAGAAAAAAAAAACTTTCACAGGAAAAGAAATCCCGATCACCTTTCAAGCTTTTTATACAGACTTTTTCTAAAAACAAAACTCAAAAAAAAAAAAAATAATAATATTCAATTTTAATAGGTTTTTTTTTTTTTTTTTTTTTTTATAAAATTATTTTGTGTTGCAATTTAAGAAAAACTTTCAAGCAGTGTTGCCAGCTTAAAAACACTTTTTTTGAAACACTATCTTTGCTTAAGCTTTTATGCGTATAAATGTCCTATTGGCTTTTGTAACGATTTCTATAAATTAATTCTTTGTAACGAGATTTCCTAGTGTTGCAATAATGTAAAGCAAACAGATTTCCAAGTGTTGCAAAATGTAAACTAAAAAAAAACAAAGAAAAAAAAAGAAATTTTAAAAACACTTGCGGCGAAGTCACCCAAAACGGCATCACTGCGGATGAGCCTATAGCAAGTGTGATCTTCTTTTGGAATGGACATTGCAAAATAAAAAATTTTTAAAAAATATAAAAAAATCTGCAAAACTTGAACAGAAAAAATGAAATCCTTAACATAAAGAAAGAAGAAAAAAATTAGAAAAAAAAAATAAAGAAAAAAAACCCACAAGTCAAATCGAAGTCATGATCTTTAAGATAAACCGGCAAAGAGAAAAGAAAGAAAAGAAAAAGAACTGCAAGGGATGAACTTTTTTTTCTAGAAAAAGAATATATATAAATATAGGTATATATCAGGAAAGGACACTTTCATTGGTGTTGTGGTGTTACAATGTGGCTAACAACTTTCTCAAATTCACAAATCCAAAAAATAATCCTATTTGAGGTTCTACCATCCGGGCCATAAATGCTTCCACGAAGCAATGAAACGAAATGTTCCTACACATACGACCTATATACACTGTAACCTTTGTTCGAGCGTGGGCCATTTTTGAGCGAACCTACCACCACGCCATATTAAAAGCTATGCTAGCACGCACCTCGATACTTGTAAATCTATTGGTAGGCAGGTCGCTACAATCTCGTATACCTTGTAAGCTATTGGTAGGCAGTTCGCCTACAATCTATCTTGTATACTTTGTAGCGGCTTTACGTAAGTGTAACTATTGGTAGGCATCCCCTACAATCTCGTATATTGTAAGCTATTGGGACCACCAATCTCGTATACTTTGTAAGCTATTGGTAGGCATTCGACCTACAATCTCGTATACTTTGTAGCTATTATTTTAGCTAAGTTCAGGTCGCTTACAGTCCCATATACTTTGTAGGCGGTAGACACTGTTGGCCGCTGGGACAATTACAATTACAATTCCTTGGTTCGGTGTTGAAGAGATATATTTTCGATCTCTTCGCTCTAGAAAGACTCGCCACTGTTGCATTTGTATAACAAAGGCATGAAAGGGTTAAAAGAAGATTTTTTTGATTTTTTCAAATTTTCAACTTTTCGAATTTCTTCTTTCGTTAATTAAAGTCAAGCCGAACATTTCGTAAGCACACTCAAACACGCGTATATATAAATATACATATATACATGTATGTATATATACATATATATAAATATGTGTATAGAAGTTTTATATACTTCTGTGGCATATATGAAAGCAGACAGAGAGAATGGAAAATGCATGAGAAAAATGAGAAAAAAAACAAGAAAATAATTTTAAAATTTAAAATTATTTTTCTAAAGATGTGTGAAAAAAAATAAATATGAAATGCTTCAATCCAATAATTCGTTGTAATTTGAAATAGTTTTTTCATATAAATAAATATCTAAATTAAGCGGGCTTCAAATAAATTTAGCAGCGCGAAATGAATAAATTCTAAAATCCAAATCTTTCTTGTATATATTGCATAAGTTGTTCTAATTTTGCTGCTTATTGGAAAGAAAAAAGAAGAAAAAATATAAATCCAAATAAATTCTTAAAAAGCAAATATTTTGAAGGAAACTTATAACTATAATAAATATAATTATATCATTATTTTATTCTGTTTAGTTTTAACTCATTCCTGTTTTGTATGTCATCTCGTATTGTATTGTATGAGTTCTTGCAATCGTGTTTTTTTTTTAGTCTCTAATATTTTTTTTTGATAATATTCGTTCAGCTTCAATCTTTGTCTTTGTATAAAAAAAAAAACCACTATTTCTTATGTAATTTTTGAATTTTTGTGCTAAGCCATCGCCGCCGCCATCATCAGTTTTGAGGACATGTTCACAATGCAGTCAAATTTCTTACACCCGATTCAGATAAAAATTTTGTTAAATTCGTTTTGTTCATCCGTTGATCCAAGGGCGTAGCGAGAGAAAAAGTGCTTTGGTAATGCTTTTATTTGCCACAGTGGTATATTGAGCAATTATAAGACATTAACCGAAAAAAAATTTATGACGGCAAGAAGAAGTTTAGAGAGTTTTGGACCAAAAACCCAAAAAATCCGAAAAATTCATGGGGTCCGATTTCGATGAAAATTTATATATAGAAAATGTGAAAATTTCTAAGAATTTTGATACTAACATTTAAAAAAAATACTGATTACAACTGGTCTAGTTTGGGTCTAGTTCCAAACTGGTCCAAAAGGGACTAGTTAATAAATTTTTTGAAAAATTTTTAGCAGCGGCTAACATTTGTTTAAAATACTGATTACAACTGGTCTAGTTTGGGTCTAGTTCCACACTGGTCCAAAAAGGACTAGTTGTAATAAGTTTTTTAAAAATGTTTTAGTAGACGCTTACATTTAAAAAAAACACTGATTAAAACTAGTCTAGTTTGGGTCTAGTTCCAAACTGGTCCAAAAAGGACCAGTTAAAATACTAATTACAACTAGTATAGTTTGGGTCTAGTTCCAAACTGGTCCAAAAAGGACTAGTTGTAATAAGTTTTTTCAAAAACTTTTAGTACCAAAATTTTTAGAATTTTTCACATATTCTCTATTAAAATTTTCATCGAAATCGGACGTCATGAGTTTTTCGGATTTTTTGGGATTTTGGTCCAAAACTCTCTAAACTTCTTCTTGCCCCCCAAATTATTTTTCGTTTAATGTCTTATAATTGCTCAATATACCACTGTGGCAAATAAAAGCGCTACCAAAGCACTCTTTCTCTGGCTACGCCCTTGCGTTGATCTATGAATTTGCCAAATGTTTCTTATCGGTGTTGGGGACATGCAAATGTCATCCAAACAGAGATCCATAGGGATCAATTTTTTTTTTTTAGAATACATCAGGCCGATTCTAAATAAATATTCTTCAGCAATTTCTTCCCTAGAAATTTTTCAATGCCAAAAAAAAAGAATCTGTTTCAAATTGAGTTTTTTAGTTCAAATCCGCTGAGAAAAAATGCCCGGAAATATTTCGAATCGGGCTGTGCACATCTTCAAAGAAGCTAATCGAAGACGAATCTCAAATAGTTTCCTCTTAAGGAGGACACATTTTTCGGTCCCGCAGGTGTCCGCTTAAGAGAGCGTACACTGAATATACTTAAATGTTTGAAACATTCATCGAAATATGTCGCATTTCGATATTGAAACATTTTTTTGTTGGCCAAATGATGCGCACGGATGTGATATGGGAGCGTTTTTTCTCTCCCCCGTGTGCCTCTTGCCCGACAAAAAAAATGTTTCATTGGCGAAATGTCTTATAGCTCTAGATAGACGTATAGCATAATCGCGGTATACCGTTCAGATTTTCGATTATATTTATAATCCTAAATATACACAGCCTGATTCTTAATATTCCCCGGGAATTTTTTCCCCCAGCGGATTCGAAAAAATGCCTCCTCTTCTCTAAACATATGGAGAAGGCAATTTTAGGGGAACAAGAATTTAAAACATTTTTGATCAAATGTCATCACATTCTCCGTGTAATTGAGGCTTAGAACACTTCCGTTTTCCACAAGCTAAAATTCCTGGTGGGGAAACAACAAACTCCCGGGGAATATTCATTTACAGCCCGATTCTGAATATTCCCGGGGAACGGGGAAATTTTATGGGGAATGGGTATTTGACCGATACCCATAATTTTCCTTACCCTATCTATTAAAAAAAGGAGAATTTCAGAAATGAGGAAATTAAATTCCCCGCGAATTTGTTCCCCGGGAATATTTAGAATTGGGGTGTTAGATTCGAGCTGACATTCTCCATGGAGAAATATTCACATCGATATTTTATAATGCATATGTATTTGATACATTGAACAGCTGGTTACTTGAGCCCACTGGTTTTTTAATCCAAGTTTGTCGTCCGTCAGTCGTATTTCAGTGTAAATTCCGTCTTTCGTTTACGGAAAAATTTTTTTTTTTTTTCAATATATTTAATGATACGAAACATTGTGCCAAAAAAAATTTCCCACCACACGGACGGACAGTCTTCATAAAGTCGAAAGAGTCGTTGGATCGATCGATGGAAATTCAAATATTTTCCCCCCATCATCCCGCTATATGATGTCCGAAAATGTCGAAAGATATTGATCGAAGAACTTATCCGCATCGTATCGGGGTAGATAAAGCTGTTTTCAATGCAATATAGAACTTTAATGGTCCTCAGACCACCACAAGGGCATCTGCCAGGTCTAAAATAGTCAGAATTGCGAGGTTATTATAAATGGCAACTTCATGATTTGGATGGCCAGCATTTTTTTTTATGATCCTCAGTTTTTATATGTTGTGGTTTTTTTTTTTTTTTTTTGTTAGCTGACCAAAACAACAGAAGAGTACACAATGATTTTATTTAAATTTTTTCTTTATTATAAATTCGATTGATAAATTTTCTCAAAAAAAAAAAAAAAAAAAAAATACATTTAATATGATTCATTAAATTTTTTTAATGATTTCGTTAGAATGTTTTGTAAATCAAGAAACCAGAATAATTATTATTTTCCGTAATAAAAAAAAAAAATCAATATTTTCTTTTAAGCTTTAGTACGTAAATTATGATTAGAAGAACATTCAAAAAATAATATACATACATACATACATACGCATTGAGTGTAACTTTAAAAGTCAGTTTAAACAAAAGAGAAATTGTATTATTCTTAATCAAATAAAAAATTTAATAAAACGGAACATTCGTACTCACATAATTTTTGTTTATATATACGTACGAACATATGCATACATACATGCATGTGCATCATATATTTCATCATACATAAATTTTATTTTTATTTTTTATTTTTATTATTACATTGCAGAGCTATCGATTTCAGCATCAATCGGTTTGTCGTCATTTATTTTTGTATTTCTTTTCGTTTTTGCTCTTTTCTTTCATTGGAAATAATTTTGCATATTTAAGTCTATTATGAATAAATTGTAAATTGATAATTTACCATGCTATGTTTAACAGTTTCATGAACCTAGGATTGTAGTCTTCTCATGCCAGTTTGAACTTAAGGGGGTCTTCTCATTGAAAACCCGTTTTTTGGACCCTTTTTAAAAAAATTCTTATTTGAAAACGCAAAGAATAATTGAAAACTTTTTTTATTTATTGTATTACAAAAGGTTCAAAGTAAATAAAAAAAATTTTTTTGCCTCGATACGTGGGCTGTTCAAAAAGTAATGAGACTTCAAAGTTGGTGGTGAAAAAAAAGGTTCCGATCCCGGGTCTCCGGAGCGTCCGAAATGGAAAAAAAAAACGGGGTTATAATCAGTATAGATGTAATTCTCGGGTGAACCTCAAGCTTAATTTTGTGATTTTTTTTTACAAAATGGCGGCCATTCAAAAAAAAATTTCAATTTCGGGCTTTTTTTTGTAGTTTAGTGTAAAAAAAAAAAATAGTAAAAAATTGTTTTAAAATTATGGTCGAGGTTCACCCGAAAATGGTGACAATTCTGCGTCGATTCCACTTTGTTTCATGAAAATCGGTTCAGTTGAACTGGAGATATCATGGCCGCCAGTTCGAAAAACGTGGTTTCGAGATAAACGCGTTTAAAGTTTGAAGCAACGCAAAAATTACTCGTTTTAGCGCAGATCTTGCTCGACAAAGAAGGCTATATCCTCTAAACTATTTCGAATTTCAAAAAATCCTTTTAGGGGCATATTCACAACTACCCAAGCTATAAATAAATGCAAAAAAAAAAAAGTCGAAAAAAAAGTTGCTCAATGAGAAGACCCCCTTAACCAAGGTTGAGGGATATTTTTGCATTTCCTCGAAATTGCAATTAAAATTTCAAGGTTGTTTAATTCGATTTTCGAATCGAATATCCTTTCCCTAGAAGAAGGAAAACAGTCATATACTTATAAATGTTAATCTTTTATCAAGACTCTTATTTGAAAGTTTACATCTACCAAGAGCATGAGCTGAGTTAAAGACTATGGAGCTTTAAAGTCGGTCGAAAGGAGAATGAAAGAAAGTCGGTGAAATTCAAAAAGAAAACATTTTTCTGTAAAAAAAAAAAACCTTCCTGGAAGAAGGAATAAAAAACAAAATGAATGAATGGGTTAAATATACCATCAATCAAAAAATTATTAATCAAGTTAGAGGAAGGGAAAAAAAAAACTATGTCCAAGTCACAAACCAAAATAATACCGAGATAAAACTTAAACGAAAAACCGAGAAAATAATTAATGAATTACTTCTGAGAGACAGTCCCTTAACTCATAAAGAGATGTCATTGTAATAAAGTGGTTATCACAAATATACATACTATATGTATTCATAAATGTGCAGAAAATTAACAATAATTGAAATAATCGATTTATCCGAAAAATTTCGCTGGAGTAGATCAGATCGGTAACCGCCTTCGAGGTGGGCTTTGATGTTACACTTTCCTTATGACTTTGACTAAATAATATATACAGGGGTGTCACAGAATCCGATAGCTGTCGGAATCGAAAATTAGCCAAATGATTTTTCATATGTATTTCATAGATAGCCGGATAAAATAGGGTTCTGTGCAATTAAGAACCGCTAATAGTTCCAATTCAAAACCAAAAACAACAAAATTTGTAAATTCTTTATGAAATTTCGATCGGTTTTAATTCCGATTCCGACAGCTATCGGATTCTGTGACACCACTGATAGTCTTATAAGCTGAAAATCTCAGGTTGGAGTTTTTAGAACTAGCATGTAGTTAATCCTTTCGGGATAATGTTCTCTTTTATCTTTATCTTTCGAAGTGGGGAAGTTGTTCCAAAAGGGTTAAAAAATTTTCGGTTTTTTTTTGTTTTTATATTCCGATTAGCGGTAAAACGACTTTTACTTCGATAAAAAAAAAATTTAAAAAAATCTTCTCAAATTCATTCCAATTATACAGCCCGATTCGGAATATTATTTCTCGTAACATTCTCCTTTTTTAAAACAGGATAGGCTAAGGAATATTATATAGGATATAGGTTAAATACTAGAGTCCAACCGAAGTCAAAATTTTCAACCGAAACCGAAACTTTTCAAATCTGAGAAACAAAACTAATTTTATTGTGTGCTAGTATATGAATTTAAAATATATACATTACTAGAGCTCGGATTTTGAATACTTTGAATTTTTTAAAATTTTGTTTGCTTTAACTGTGCTTTTGGAATATTTTATTCACTGAAGTAGACTTTTTTTTGTTAATTTGATAATTAAAAATTTTAATAGGCATACTTAATCGAACTAATTTGGAATTTTTGACTGTGAAATTTTTGATTTTTTTTTTTTTTGCATTTTTTGAATTTTTGAATATTTTGAATAAGTATTTTGAATTTGATTTTTTTTTTAAATTTTTGAATTTTTTGAAATTTTTGAATTTTTTGATTTTTTGACTGTGAATTTTTTGAACATTTTGAATTTTTTGATTTTTTTGATTTTTGTTGAAATTTTTGGATTTTTTTGAAATTTTGAATATTTTGAATAAGTATTTTGAATTTTTTGATTTTTTTTTGAAATTTTTGAATTTTTTGAATTTTTCGATTTTTTGACTGAATTTTTTGAACATTTTGAATTTTTTGCATTTTTGTTTGAACTTTTTTGAATATTTTTTTTTTCAATTTTTAAGTATTCAAATTCCGAGGCATTTATACATTACTAATGTAAAAAAAAAAAAACATAACAAAAACTCCGATTTCACATTGTTAAAATTAAGGCTTTTTCACTTTAAGTAGTTGTACAAAGTTTTGTTTCAAGTCTTTTGGTATTTCCATAACAGTATGTATGTATGTATGTTGCAGTGGAGTTTTTGAAAAACATGTGCTAGGCTTGGAACGTTACACTCCGTTTCGCCTGGGTCGGAAATCGATCCTCGGACCCTGGGATCAACAGCATAGCACTCATCTCCTACGCTATCCCAGAGCCACTCCATAACAGTAACATGAGAAAATTTTTCTTTTTCAAAATTCGAAAGTATGTTTGAAAGTTTCGGTTTCGGTTTCGGCCTTTTCCGAGCTAGAACCGAACCGAAACCGAAACTGAAAATTTAGGACGATTCGGTGGCCGAACCGAAACCGAAACCGAAGGTTCGGTCGGACTCTATTAAATATCCATTCCCCATCAAATTTCTTCCCGCAAATATTTAAAAACGAAGAAGTTTACTCTCGAGAAATGTGAATTCCCCGGGAATATTAAGAATCGGGTTATAAGTATATTCTGAATAGTCGTGGAATGAATTGTTTTTTAAAATTTTGAAAATATTCTTTCGATTCGGCTTATATTTGTATCGGTTGATCTGTCCGTTCTAAAAATATTTTTCTGCAGTTTCAGTAGCTCGGTATTGCAATCGAATTGACGTGGTCCAACAGAGCAGGCCATCAGTAAATGAATCTCCAAAGCCCTGTTCTAAAACAATTCAAAATGTTTGGCGTACATTTTTTTTTCTCTCTCCCGAATGCGTTCAGAAAACATCCTTCGAGCTTCGGAGGAGAAATAAAAGAAATTTTTTTATAACAAAAATTCCTTCTTTGACGCCAGAAAATTTAAATCTCGAATTTTGTTTGTCTTAAAATTTGATCGAAATTATTTAATTGAAAGAATGAACGATGAAAAGATGAATTGAAAATTTGAAAAAAAATTTCAATGTGTCCGCAGAAATGACCTTCAAGGCCCTCGTAACAAAAACAAGAACCCCACGTAGAGATCTAAAAACATCAAAATTCGAACAACAACAACAAAAATACAATTTAAAAAATAAGTATTAGAATAAACGATTGAAGAATTTGAAAAAAAAGTTGTGGTAATTATAACTAATTCAGTATTGAGTGAATCTCGCTTTTCTATAAGAGATCTTAACAACAAAAATCTTAAATTACAACAAAAAAAAAAAACATGAGAGAATGAAATGAAAAAACTAGAAATATATATTTATACTTATGTTTATTCACGTTTTAAATGACATAAAAAGTCCTGATTTTCTTTAAAAAACGAATTTTTTTGCCTTACATTCGACAACTTCATGGTGGCAGCCACACTAACCTTACCTAACCTTACCTTACCTTCCCTATAATTACCTAACCTTACCTTACCTTGCCTAACCTTACCTAACCTTACCTAACCTTACCTAACCTTACCTAACCTTACCTAACCTTACCTAACCTTACCTAACCTTACCTAACCTTACCTAACCTTACCTAACCTTACCTAACCTTACCTAACCTTACCTAACCTTACCTAACCTTACCTAACCTTACCTAACCTTACCTAACCTTACCTAACCTTACCTAACCTTACCTAACCTTACCTAACCTTACCTAACCTTACCTAACCTTACCTAACCTTACCTAACCTTACCTAACCTTACCTAACCTTACCTAACCTTACCTAACCTTACCTAACCTTACCTAACCTTACCTAACCTTACCTAACCTTACCTAACCTTACCTAACCTTACCTAACCTTACCTAACCTTACCTAACCTTACCTAACCTTACCTAACCTTACCTCACCTTTCCTTACCTTACCTTACCTTACATTCGTGAAGCAAACAGATTTACTAAGTAGCGTCCCAGCAAACATTTCTTTCGATTTCGAACAGAAATCTGGCAGACCAAATAAATATCTAAAAAAAAAAAAAAAAATGCCGGGACCGATGGTAAAGTCGGTCAGAAAACGTACCGAAAGTTGTATGGGCGGCTGACAAGAAATCAGAACGGTTTGTTCGATAAATTTCGGCATAATTTTCACACATTTCGGACAAGATTTCGGTAAGCATTCAAAGTGAAATACTTGGAAGAAGCTCCGAATTCAAACAATACGCAGAAATGTCGCTTTATCGAGGGGTATTCACAACGGAAGGTGGATCTCTGTCGGAAAAAGTCAACGTCGGTATATTTTCGATTTTAATTCGTCACGCACTGGGGGGGAAAAAACCACCCGGTTTTCACATATTCATATTAAAAAAACTATTTTTTTCAAATATTCCGAAAAATTTTGTCACGTTTTTGATCAAAAATGATCATACAAAATTTGACGGTTCATTTCCCATTTTGAAAAATTTGCAATTTTGTTCTCGTACTACACGAAACTGCACAAATTTACCGAAAACTTTCCCCGCACTAGACGATTATGCTTATGAGTAGAGCTCGGATTTTGAATATTTTGAATTTTTTGGAATTTAACTTTTTTTTTGGAATATTTTTTTCACTGATTGAATTTTTGTTTGAATTTTTTGAATTTTTGTTTGAATTTTTGTTTGAATTTTTGTTTGAATATTTTGAATTTTTATGAATTTGTTGAATGTTTTGAATATTTTGATTTTCTGAATTTTTTGAATATTTTGAATTTTTATGAATGTTTTGAATTTTTTGAAATTTTTGATTTTTTGAATTTTTATGAATTTTTTGAATATTTATGAATTTGTTGAATTTTTATGAATTTTTTTAATGTTTTGAATTATTTGAATTTTTGTTTGAATTTTTTGATTTTTTTGAATTTGTGTTTGAATTTTTGTTTGAATATTTTGAATTTTTATGAATTTGTTGAATGTTTTGAATATTTTGATTTTCTGAATTTTTTGAATATTTTGAATTTTTATGAATGTTTTGAATTTTTTGAAATTTTTGATTTTTTGAATTTTTATGAATTTTTTGAATAATTATAAATTTGTTGAATTTTTATGAATTTTTTGAATTTTTTGAATTTTTATGAATGTTTTGAATTTTTTGCATTTTTTTTGAATTTTTTGAATTTTTTGAATATTTTGAATATTTGGAATACTTTGAATTTTTTGAAATTTTTGAAATTTTTGAATATTTTAAATTTTTGGAATTTTTTTTCTTCATTTTTTTACATATTCAAATTCCCAGGCATACTAATGAGAGAGATTTTGACAGAAGAAGAAGACAAATATTCTGTCAAAATCTCTCTCTCATTTGCACAATCATGTAGTTCGGGGACCGTTTTCGGTAAAATTGGGCAGTTTCGAGCAGTACGGAACCGACCTAATATCAACATAAAAATTCGAGTAAACTAAATATTCTGAGAAAAATTTTAGATTTAGTCTGATATAAGTGTTCGCTGGGATATGTAGGGCTTATACGCTTGCCTTGGCAATCTCCATTATTTTCCAAAATTTTCTTATGGTATATTGGGAAGAAAATACGAGTATTTACAGCCATATGTTCTCATGCCAAGACACGAACGATACATAAAATTGAACTTTCGGTTACGTAAAAAAATTTTTTTTTTCAAATCTGAAGCCACAAGCCCAAAATCCAACATTGCGAGAGCCCGATGCGAGAGTGCGCGACGTCACGAAAATGTTTTGCGTGACGCATTTCAATCTCCAATGAGAGTTTTGCGTCACGCAGATGAAAGCATAATTTCGCTTCTAGTAATGCAATATTTGAACCGAGTACCAATCTAACGAGTACCGAGTACTCATAAAATTATACGCTATCACTTGAGTTTAAATTTTTAATTAAAAATTTTTAAAAAATTTTTCAAATGAACCGAAGCTCGCGAAATATTTTAAAAGCTCTTTTTCACGGAACAGTGAACAGTTTTTGTTTTATTAGTTTAAACGAGTACCCAATAGCGAGTACTCAAAAAATAGCTACATCATTAACCTGTCAAATTGCCTCGCAACGAGAAATATTCAATTTTTCAAAATTTTCTCGCTACGATGTCTCGCAGTGCGATACATTGGAGCTTCAACCATATGATTGAATGTATTGAAATTTGTGTGCGTCTCGTCTCGCGCTCTCGCTCTCGCATCGGGCTCTCGGAATGTTGGATTTTGGACTACAGGTATAAAGCCGGCATTTTTCTAAATGAAATCGAGCCTTTTTTTATCAAAAATTTTAAGTCATTTATCGCATTAATCGTTTATAGATATGGTCATATCGTTCTTTTTATGCATACTCCATGCAATGATTCAACCCAAAATAGGGATCAATAATTTCGGGTCGAAGACTCGATTTTGTGGAAAACATTTCAAGTAGCTCTATGTTACCTAATAGCGTCCCTGGGTGTGAACAGTGCTGCCACAGGTTTTTTTTTTTTTTTTTTTAATATTTTATTTAAATATAAGGTCTGTTCCCGTACTGCACGAAACTGTCTAAAACGGCCCAATTTTTTTTTAAACTGTATAAAAATTGAGCGAAATTGAGCAGTTCCGTGCAGTACTGGAACGGACCTATTACTTCACTTTTGTCATTATATTTTGTTGAACACTTTTATTAAAATTTTCGTTTTGAAATGAAAAAAAAAAATCAAAAATCGCTTACGATTCGAACAAAATTATGCCATTTTCAAATGAACTTAAAAAAAAATCCAAATAAAAAACCCCTCAAAAAAAGAAACACTTATAGGCCGTTTACATATGCCGTTTTATTCGCGTTTTAGTAACTTTGCCCGTTTTAGCTCTAAAACAACTTAGATTTTTCCCGTTTTATCGTACAAAACTAAAACTAGAAACTTTCCTGTTTTAATTTAAAACAAGTAGCTAAACAAGATAAATCCTGTTTATAACTGATAAAAATATCGAAATTTGAGTGTCATCACTATAAAAATGCAAAACATATGGTAATTGAAATTTTTAATTTAAAAATTGTGAGGTTGTTTCCACAACCAATGTAGAAAACGAACGCAATTCCAATAAACGCTTCTTTTCTAAATTACAATATTCACTCATATTTCACGTGTTGAGCAAACAAAAGATAACCACAAAATGACAAAACGACATGTGCATATGTAAACACCCCGCTTTGACTTAGTCGTTTTAGCTTAAACGAGTAGCGCTAAAACGTATATGTAAATGCCCTATTAAAAGTGAAATAAAAAAATCTTTCAACCACAAAAAAGAGGAATGGGGCTTCTCTTAATTCTACATGGAACTCATTACTATGATATTATACATATATCAAGATCCAAGCAAAGAAAGCAAAAAATTAAAAAGTAAAAGGAGCAATAAAAAATAATAATAAATTTGTTAAAATAGAACAAAGGACACGGCTCTGTTGGAGCTCATATTGTCATTGAGAGCAGAAATCATTTCGATAGAGAATACGGAAGTGCAATAAGTGACCACCAAGTATGTGGATATAAAATAGAGAGACAGAGAGAGAGAGAGAGAGAGAGAGGTATATGTTTATATATACGTATACAAGCAAACATACATATGGTAGAATATAATGTAAGGCAACTCAAGCTAAAAAGACATAGAAATTGATAAGGTTTGATAACAATATAAGGATTTAAACATGAAAGAATGAAATGAGTGACAATTAAGCATTAAATAAAACATTCAACTTGGATTTATAAAATATATATGTATGTTTATTGGAAATTAAATATTTGAAATGAACTCAAATCGAAATTTCATTCCATTCGATTCGTTTTGGTCGATTGTTTAGGTTTATTCTAGTGGGTCATTTAAGTGCTTCAAGTGCAGAACGATCGACATCATTTAACCCTCTGCAGCTGACATGGTCTAATTTTAACAACATAACTACGGTCAGACAGTTTTGACTCTTTTCCCTTGGATATTGAAAAAAATCCCTTCATTTCTGTTTTCTTTAGGAAAGTGATCAGTGAAAATCCCTTGGAAACATTTGAAGTGATTTTTGGTTAAAGGTAAAATCGAAAAATTCCATTAAAATGGAAAAAATCCCTCGTTCTGGCATCAGTGCATAGAATACAATTTTAGCATGACGCCTACAATTCTCATTTGGTTTGTAAATTGGGACACATAAGACTCGCAGAATTTCTGAAGATTTTTCACGACGTGATAGAGCTGGGGAGCTATCGAAGTTTGATATTCGATAGTTTCGTTAGTCTATTGCTTCCATAATCGATAGTTTTAATAATCGATAGATTCAGTTATCGATTATTTCCAAAATCGATAGGTTCAGTAATCGATTATTTCAATAATCGATTTTTTCAATAATCGATTATTTCAATAATCGATATGTTCAGTAATCGATTATTCAATAATCGATATTTCGATAACCGATAGTCAAAATTATCGATAAATTATCGATAGTCAAATTATCGATATTTTCAACAATCGATAGTTTAAATGATCGATATTTTTGCAACAATCGATATTTATGACAATAGTTTCCAGAATCGATAGGTTCGATTATCGATAATTTTTACAATCGATAATTTTGATAATCGAAAGATGAATTTTCGACCGGCTCTCTCCCATATCTAAATTAAGGCATTTTTAGGAATCTGTCCATTTCAAAAAGAAGAAAACCCTCTGACACCGCCAGCACCACCTTTCCAATGTAAATGGCCCCGAATCAAAACTATCGATAGTCTTCGAAAACCATCGATGTTTTCGATAGTTTGAAACAATCAATAGTACCGATATTGCTATCGATAGTTTCTCCAGCTCTAAGAGCAAATAGTTTCAATCCAAAAAAAAAGGATAAAAATTTCAAATAAAACTTCTGATTTTCTGTTTAACGGGGTCTGCCAGACTCAGACATCAGCTGGAGAGGGTTAACAGACGCACAACCATTCAGGTATACAATGTATGCACATATACATATATGTATGTATACTTAATCGAAGACGCAATCTCGGTGCTTCCCCGCCGTCTCAGAAATATCTGGCGGAGACAATTGCATTGAAGTGTGCTGTGAATCCCCAGAGCCGGAGCGTTGAAGACTCTTTCTAATTGATTAATTCGATCTACGGATGAGTGTGCTATCCGTCCCTCCGTCCGTATGTCCCTCGGCGTTCCGCTTATCTATGACGACGTCAGCACGGCTGTCTTGTCTCTTCTCGAAAATGTAGGTACCTACATTTGCAAGTCAGTTCGGTCCACAGGTTCGCGGTATAAAAGAAAGTGACTTTAGTGGAGCGGTTATCATTCGCGCTGGAGATTGCTTTTGAAGAGCGATGATTTGCATATTAAAAATCATGTTTTTCGCTCAGCTTTTGGTACTGGGAGCTTTCGGTAAATATTTGTGATTTCCGGTTATTTTTGGATTTTTTGGATTTTTTTTTGTTGCTGATCGAAGATTTCTGATTTGCGTTCGCTTGAATTTAGTGCTGCCAGGCTTTGATTGCATCGCGATAAAGTCGCGAAGCAGCTGGGGAGCTGCATCGGCTCGATCGCCCGCTCGCATAAACGGCCCGGTGGAGTACGTTATCATCCATCATTCCGATAATCCGGGAGGCTGTTCTACGGCAGCACAATGCCAACGTCTCATCAAGAACATTCAAAGCGATCATAAAGGCCGCCGGAATTTCAGCGATATCGGCTATAATTTCATTGTCGCCGGCGATGGTTATGTCTACGAAGGTCGAGGCTTTGGCCTCCAAGGCTCACACGCCCCCGGATATAATCGCAAGAGCATTGGAATCGTCTTTATAGGAAACTTCCAAAGTAAGTCATACGAATTTCTAGACTAATCTACCTTTTGCGTCCAATCAAACTGACACGATTTTCGTGCCTATGCATGTATGTTTGTACATATATATGTACGTATAGATACGGCCCCATCGTCGCAGATGGTACAAAATGCCAAAGCGTTGATTGAACAAGCCGTTCAAGAAGGACATCTCCGGTCGGACTATAAATTATTAGGACATCGTCAGACAAAGGCAACGGCATGTCCCGGCGATATGCTTTATAATGAAATAACCAGCTGGCCACATTGGACGCCGCGTACATAGCCGGCAAATGAACCGGAATTTCATTAATCAAAAAGACTTTAATTTTGTTTAGTGTCCTTTTATCTTTGATAATAAAAAAACATTTCTTTTCGGATTTTTTCAAAAAAAAACGAATAATGATTGGACCATTGAAGAGCCCCCCGACAGCGGATGCATAAGCCTTAATAGAACATAACACTAATAGGCCGTTTACATATGCCATTTTATTCGCGTTTTAGCAACTTTGCCCGTTTTAGCACTAAAACAAGTTAGATTTTTCCCGTTTTATCGTACAAAACTAAAACGAGAAACTTTCCTGTTTTAATTTAAAACAAGTAGCTAAATAAGATAAATCCTGCTTATAACTGCTAAAAATATCGAAATCTGAGTGTCATCACTATAAAAATGCAAAACATATGGTAATTGAAATTTTTAATTTAAAAATTGTGAGGTTGTGTCCACAACCAATGTAAAAACGAACGCAATTTCAATAATTGCTTCTTTTCTAAATTACAATATTCACTCATATTTCACGTGTTGAACAAACAAAAGCTAACCACAAAATGACAAAACGACATGCGCATATGTAAACACCCCGTTTTGACTTAGTCGTTTTAGCTTAAACGAGTAGCGCTAAAACGTATATGTAAATGCCCTATAAGTCCCACTTTAGGAGCGAGTTTTATTTGGCCACATTTATAGTAGAACTGGAGCAGCGGTGTACTTGAGCGGAGCAACTGGAGCGGCAGCGAATGGCGTTGCGACCGGAACTGGGACTGGGGCCGCGGCAGCGTAAGTCAGTGGAGCTGGAGCGAAAGCGGTATATGCGGCGGCAGCTGGAATAAAAGCGGCATTGTAGTTCTGGCGCACGTCGACACGGCTGCTGGCCAAGGCAGCGTCCAATGGTGCATTTGCGTAGGCCAAGGGAGCTGCAACGGCAACCGGTGCTGTGTAGGCCAATGGGGCGGCGACCAATCCTGGCCTGGCGGCGGCACTGGCCACAAGAGCGCACATAACTACGAAGATCTGAAAGAAGAATTTTTAACTCTCATTGATTCTTTCGTATGAAGTTCTATGCGGCGACTTACGATTTTGGCCATTTCGGTTGGATTCGATGTTTGGGGGGAAATGAGCTTTTCGAGCCGAAATGAGTCTTCAATGATTGGAGTGAATCTGTTGCCGAATTGCCAAAACGAATCGGCTTTTATAGTCATTCTTCATTCGAACAGTTCGCATGAAATTGGAGCGACGTGCATGGAATTTTATTTCGAGTCGTTGCCGGGCCGATCTTCCGTCTAGGGCATTCGGTAAGCATTCGGACACTTTAAAGTCCATTTGTTTTTTTTTACCGGTTTGAGGAGAAACCTTGATCAGCCGTAAGGCCACAGAAAGCTGATCACGTCAAGCATAAAACGATGGCAAGAACACCCTTGAAAGCTTCAAAGTATTCCATCCCAAGATCTCAATTTCAGAATTCGAAATTTTCCGTTTGAGCTCAACACACTCGCAATCTCTCCTGGATGGACGAACATTTTGAGGACATTTTCACTGTAGATCCATTGAGACTCTTGTGGACTGCCGGTATGGAGTACTCGAAACTGATTCGGAACCAGCAGGCCCGTCAATGGCCTCCACGAGAGGCAAAGGCTGGACGGGATTGTCAAAGTTCATTCCATCCGTTCCATATTTCTGCAGGCAAAACGATAAATGGCTTAGCGTGTAATTTTACTCGCTCCCAAAATAAAGTGCTTAGACCAATGTACATTTTTTTTTTTTTTTTTTTGGAGAATCGTCACGAAATCGCACTGCCATTGGTATTTCTAACGCAACTGCAATTCAAATCAATTTCAAATCGATTTCCCCGTAAGGAAGTTGACATCAAAAAAATTGCATTGCCTCGCCTCGCCGGGCCATTGGCTGCCGAGTATAAAAAGTGCACTGCCAGTGCAATTGCACTTTAGTAAGACAGCCGCTCCTGGCATTGCAATCGAACATCAAGACGACAAGAGGAACAATCCAAAAGCAATAAAGAACATGGAATTGAAAACCCTCGCATCCGTGGTAAGCGAAGTCTCCCTTCGATCAAATGGGCGGGGCCAGCAAGGATGAAAAATTATGTTTTCATGTCCAAAACCGTAAGAATTGGCATAAATATAGCTTCAAGAAAATTTGGATATTTCCTCACCTACCACAGAAGGTCTTACATAATCTTTGTTGGCCCTTCTATTGCACTGAGCACAAATGCTCACTAATGAAGCGGATTTCTCCAGGACTCCAAAATATAATGTTGCTTTTAAATATTTTGTATTTATTTTTTTTTTTTTTTGGTAAAACCCCCATGGCGCAGCTTCTGATGGTCTGCAGTTTCGAAGCTTTAATTAATCTGCGGAAGGCCGATGCTAGTGTCCTGCCAGTGACTCCGACGTATACAGTGGCAACGCCAGGCATAATTACCGCCCATAGCCATCAAGTTATAGCGCGCAACTTCAATCAGTATTACGTGCCCACAGCGGCGGCTGTTTATCCCGTTACCAGGTTCGGGACGTACCCATATCTAAGCTATCCTTCATATGGATACGACGTCGGGTATGGCTACGGTTACGGTTACTATGGATACTATCGATAGGCGTAAAAGAGAGCGAATGAGTAAATTACTCCTATGTACGTGTATTGTAGACGTCCTTTGGGTTCTTTCTTTAAGGCTTTGATATTCACTGCAAACTTATTTATCCAAGCATTATAATTTTATTAATTAACTGTTGATCGATTAATACATACCTACATAATTACATACATATGTATATGTGCATATATATATTTAACGAGTAGATGAATTAAATGCAAAGTGCTATAAAGCAAAATGGGAAAACAAATTGTGCCTTCGATTTTGTGTAAGGGAATTGTGCAATCTCGCGAAATTTCAGTTGATCGCACAAAATCGTGATGAAGCCATCGGTCAATCAACTCGATGGCCCACGCAATTCAACACCACACCACACCACAGCACATTCGGCCATCTTCGAAGACCCACAGAAAAGAAACTGTCAACACACATGGCCTTGACATCATTCGAAATACGAATTGTGCCAATAAAGTCCGGTAGGTGAGAAATGGGAAAATACTTCGTTATGGGCGACTGCCATATACCAATTCCGTTTGCCACAAGATCGCTTGAACTGGTCAATCAACTCTGCCAAATTCACATAAGTGCCGTAATGTCAGACAATCGGCATTTGAATGACCAATTGAAATAGAAATGTCAAAAATGCTTGAATCATTCGAAATCAATTGTGCCAATAAGCGGTATGATGACTCGGCAATCATTCTTGGATAGTTGCAGATTATTCTAATTTATGTCAGAATTTCTTTGAATTATTTTGAAACAAAATTGAATTTTCATTAGCTAATGTTTGAATTTTTGAATCGATTTTGAATATTTTCGAATTTTTGAATTTTTGTTGGAATTTTTATTTGCATTAATATTGCATTTTTGAATTAATTTTATTCATGAATTTTTGAATTTTTGTAATTTGTTGAATTTTTTGAATTTTTTTGAGATTTTTTTGAATTTTTGAATTTTTTTGAATTTTTTGAATTTTTTGAATTTTTATGTTTTGATTTTTGAATTTTTTGAATTTTTGAATTTTTGAATTTTTGAATTTTTTTGAATTTTTGAATTTTTTGAATTTTTGAATTTTTTGAATTTTTTTGAATTTTTTGAATTGTTTTGATTTTGAATTTTTTGAATTTTTGAATTTTTTTGAATTTTGAATTTTTGAATTTATTTTTGAATTTTTTTTGAATTTTTGAATTTTTTAATTTTTTGAATTTTTTTTTTTGAATTTTTTGATTTTTTTGCAATTTTTTGAATTTTTTGAATTTTTTTTAATTTTTTGATTTTTTGATTTTTTGAATTTTTTGAAATTTTTGATTTTTTTGAATTTTTTTGAATTTTATTTTTGAATTTTTTGAATTTTTTGAATATTTTTGAATATTTTTTGAATTATTTGAATATTTTTGAATTTTTTGAATTTTTTGAATTTTAATTTTTGAATATATTTGAATATTTTGAATATTTTTGATTTTATATTTTTGAATATTTTTGAATTTAATTTTTGAATTTTTGAATATTTTTGAATTTTTTGAATATTTTTGAATATTTTTGAATATATTTTTGAATATTTTTTGAAATTTAATTTTTTTGAATTTTTTTTTATTTTTTTTACATAATCAAATTCCGAGGCATAGTTATGAGAAATTGCCATCGAACAAATCGATAATGTGAGCCGATAATGGGGAAAAATCGATCAAATTTGGGGCAAACGAACGCACAAACATCTCGAAATGATGAAAACGTGCAAAAGGGTAGCAGAGCCGAAAACGATCAGAAACTCGAGCTGAACGCCGTCAATAAGGCTTAGAGGCGCATGCGTAAATTCCGATTCTGTTCGTAACACCCGAAAGGCAAGAGCTCGTGCCACAACAATTTTGAATGCTTGACTTATGTGTGTCCGACGTGCTTGGGTTCCTAATAATTCTCTCGAATTTCATGAATAGCTGACTTAACTATTGAACATACCAACAAACATATGTATGTATGTACATATTTAGGTGCATAATATACTTTCGATCAATAGCTGCTCGTATTGGACGCACGTACTTTATACATAACCGATCCATATTTGGCTTACGAAATTCTGAATGGAATCGTTTTAATGGGGACCAGGAAACGAGTGTCTGAATGGATGATACATTTACTTATCTTTGTACATACATATAAGCATAAATGAATGTACATGAAGGATTGACTCCGAACCCATTAAAGTCCATTCAAAATAAATAGAGAAAAAATAATTTTAAGTTGATCAGCTTTGCTGCCCAAAGGACGTCTACAATACACGTACATAGGAGTAATTTACTCATTCGCTCTCATTTACGCCTATCGATAGTATCCATAGTAACCGTAACCGTAGCCATACCCGACGTCGTATCCATATGAAGGATAGCTTAGATATGGGTACGTCCCGAACCTGGTAACGGGATAAACAGCCGCCGCTGTGGGCACGTAATACTGATTGAAGTTGCGCGCTATAACTTGATGGCTATGGGCGGTAATTATGCCTGGCGTTGCCACTGTATACGTCGGAGTCACTGGCAGGACACTAGCATCGGCCTTCCGCAGATTAATTAAAGCTTCGAAACCATCAGAAGCGGTGTGAAAAGAATGTACGCTCTATTAAGCGGACCGAAAAATATGTCTGTTTAACAGAGGTGTCCGCTTAAGCGGAGTGTCCGAAAGGAGAGAGTACACTGTATTATACATATATGCAGTGGCGGATTTATCTTATAGGCAAAATAGACACTTCGTTCTAATGTTCAACTGACAATGCATGCATGACAATGTCACCTATATGTCATCGATGACATCACTGATGAATTTGTCATGCATGAGATAATTTTCCGCTGAGGTATCTCTAACAAAGAATGAAATTTCATTAATCATTTAAGTAAATTTTATTGATCAATGATGGTTTATCGAAAGTAATTGAAATCCGAAGTGGTCTTACAGCTACATAAATATGCTAACTTACTTGACAGGGTTTGGTCAACAAAAAAAAAAATTAAAATAAAAAAAACCGCTTCCACCGTTTTTGGACCAGTCTACTTATGGGCGTTTTTATTATTCCGGACATGCTTACGCTCCGCTTTGTGGTGCATATTCGATGCAGTTCGATGGCTAGAAACGATGAAGCTTCACAATGGGCGTTAGCGCACGGCATAGGGGGCCACCATATTCAAGGCCATTCGACGTAGTTTTCGTTCGATTCAATGTCACGTTTCCCCATCCATCTGTTCAATCATTGCTTGGACTTTATGCGATGGACTACCATTGCGGCCAGTATAAAAGCCGCAAAGTCGATGGATTTCTTATCAAACGTTCACTGAACTTCAATTGAATCACAATACATTCGTTCCGGAGTAAAGCCTCAAGAAACCAAAATGTTCAAGTTTGTAAGTAGAGAGACGAAGAAGGCCTCAATTTTCGGGTTAATTGACGCCGGGCGGTGTATTCTCCTTTTTCCGTAGGTGTTCGTCGTCCTCTGCGCTTCGATTGCTGCCGTTGCTGGAAAGCCGAGTCTGGTTGCTGCGCCATTCGCTTATGCTGCCCCAGCACCTGCTGCCGTTTTGGCTGCTGCGCCTGCGCCATTTGTGACAGCGGCCAGTAGCCAAGTTGTTTCACGCACCCATAACGGAGTCTTTGCAGCGCCCCTGGTGAGAGCCGTCGCCCCAGTGCCAGTTCCAGTGCCAGCCCCGGTTGCTCCATTCGCTGCACCCGTCGTCGCTAGGTACGCTGCTGCTCCTTTTGCCGCACCCTTCGCCGCTGCCTATGCGCACGCGCCGATTGCCCCAGCACTGCCAGCATTTGCTCCAGCTCCGCTCGCGGCGCGGTATGCTTCAGCTCCAATTTTGTGGTAAATTCGCTCGCTCCAATGTACGATGGGCAATTTTAGAAAATATTCTGTTGTAGAGATTTGTGGTTCCTAGGCAATAAAATTTTATAATTCAATTCAAATTTGATGCACAGCCTTATGAGCTCCTTTGTTTTAAGAGGATCGATCCACCCTTCGGATGGACGGATTAAGACCGAAGACGATGATCTATAGTAATGCTTAACCTGATCTTAGCTACAATATTCTGATTCAATTTAAATCCGAAGAAATTTTTGGGCGTTTGGGTGGAATTTTTTCAGATCCTCCGCCCTTTGTACCTACGTAAAAATACTCGTATAAAACCAGTTGCAGATACAGGTTCTTCTCTATTTTAGTCCAATAATTTTCGTCTTCAGGAATTTTTTGGTATATGTGACTTTGTGATACTAGTTATCATCGCTGATCGTCATTATAGTCGTCCAGAAGACTGCCGACCTTTGGCTCTATCTACAACCACTTCTGGTAGACCATACAAAATACCTACCTGTACATACCTGTAACTATCTAGCTACAGGTACAAGGCACTGATAAATGTACATAGGTTTATTACAGCACTGGTTTTGGGCGTTTAGGGTGTTGTTCGGTGGAATAGATTGAACTAAGCTCAGCTCAAGAAGCAGACAAGGAGGAATTTTCGTTCAATTGATTCGTTGAATTGATCACGGAACTGCACTCAAAAGTCGCACGTTGGTATGGGTTGGACTGTCCTACTCGAACGCAATGAATATTAAGAAGTAAGGGTGTTATAACCAGTCCAGCCTGACAGTGCAATACCCGACACTCATAAATTAATAGCTAGATTTCTTTGTATTTTTCTAAAATACTGTGCATAAGTATCCCTACTCATTTAATATTACGTGGTAATATACAAGAAGCCCAATTTAAAAACCTTCCTTACTCAATTCTCCATACTTTGTAACCGTAGTATACGCAGCTTAGCATGACGCCTATAATTCTCATTTGGTTTGTAAAATGGGACACATAAGACTCGCAGAATTTCTGAAGATTTTTCACGACGTGATGAAGCAGGGTTTGATATATCTGGATAGCTATCGATAGTTCAATGATCATTGAAATGATCGATTATATCAATAATCGATAATTCAAATAATCGATACTTTCAATAATCGAATAATTTAAATATAGGGTAATTTAAATAATCGTCAAACTCGATCATTTCAGTAATTGATAGATTAATTAATAGATTATTTTAATAATCGATAATTTCATTAATCGATAATTTTAATAATCGATTATTTCAATAATGGATAATTTCCTTAATTGATAACTTCAATAATCGACAATTTAAATAATCGATTATTTCACCAAAATATCATTAAAATAGAGGACAATTTCGATTATCGATACTTTAATAATCGATCATTTCGATAATCGATCATTTAAGCAATCTATAATTTTAATAATCGATAATTTCAATAATTGACAACGGCCATTTTTAGGCATCTGTTCATTTAAAAAAAAATCCCTCTTTCATCGTCAGCGCCACCTTTCCAAAGCTAAAGTACTTCAATTTCATTGAATCAAAACTATCGACATTCTTCAAAAACTATCGATGTTTTCCATAGCTTGAAACCATCGATAGTATCGATAGTGCTATCGATTGTTTCTCCAGCTCTACAGACAGACAGACAGGCACACAGAAAGACAGACAGACAGAGAGCATGGCTAGATAATATCTAAATATTTTGAATAGTTCACCACGAGCGTCTCTAGAAGTTTCACACGTAGGCACAAACACAATATACTCTCGAGATAGAATGTATTGGCTATAATCAACTAAGAGTGCCATTCATCATTGGTGGGTACCGTAATTTGGACATGCCCATCATGTGCCTACATAAATATATTCAGATCTTCTTTTAATTCATCAAAAAACTTCTCAGCTTTAGATTTTCCCCACACGCATACAGTCTATAGGGTGCTTATATAACATACAAGTCAGGCGCGCATGCGTAAACACAAGAACTTTGGATTTGGTTAGCAAAACATCAAGAATCTGCCGGAATTGTTGGAAAAATAAATACCCACGACGATTTATCAGGATTCGGTATTTGTAAAGAGGCGACTTTATGCAAACATCGCATTGCGTGGCCGAGACGTGCGTCGCATAAATGTTCGCTATTCCAAAGAAAACGCGTTTCTTGGCACGCAATTTTGCCAGCAAACATCATCGGACTCGGTTCAACTAAGCTCAGCTCACTTCGGTTCAGCTTCGGATTTATTTTTGTTTTTTTTTTTTAGCTCAACTCTGCTCAGAATCGTATAAAAGAGCGGCGGTCTGAAGAAATTGACCATAACGAAAACGCGCCTTGAAATCAACGCAACTCGTGCAGATCGAGCAAAAATCCGTAATATTCAAAAGTCCACAAAATGTGCAAATCCGTAAGTTGCCTTCCGCTTTTCTGTGCTCCTTGAATTTCGGACTCTCAGAAGACTGTTTTTTTTTTTAATTCTTTTTAATACAGACAATTGCTTTTCTCCTCGCGTGCGCTGCCTGCGTAGCGGCAAGGCCACATTTCGTTGGTGCCCCATTGGCGTATACCGCGCCCGCTGCTGCGATTGTCGCTCCCGCTCCGTACGTCACTGCGACGAGCAGTCAGGTGATAGCGCGCAACTATAATGGCATTGCGACCGCACCAGTCGTGGCTGGCGTCGCTCCACTCACCGCTGCCGCTTATACAGCGACCCGCTATACGGCTCCTCTTACCTACGCAAGCGGCCGGCTCATTTCATCGCCCTACACCGCCTTTAGCTATGCGTCACCGTACGCCGCAGTAGCACCCTATTTACTGTGAATGTTCTTCGATCGGAGATCCTTGAGAGATTCAGCGAAATTTGCTAATATTAACAAAGTGTATTGTATGTATGTATGTATAAGGGCGATCATAACAATAGGCACTATCATTGTAAGGTCGAACAAAAAAAAACAGGTGTACTATTTTTTTTTTCTACGTCTAGTCGGGGACAATATTCTCCTTAATAAGGCTTTGCTCATTTCGGGTTTCTCCGAATTTTTTGGAATAAAAATCTGGAAAGAAAAATAAAAATAATTTCCTCCTCAAAAATGACCATCGACATCTCCATTTTTTACCAATGTACCTTTAATACAAAGTATACGAGATTGTAGGTGAACTGCCTACCAATAGCTTACAAAGTATACGAGATTGTAGGCGAACTGCCTACCAATAGCTTACAAAGTATACGAGATTGTAGGATGCCTACCAATAGCTTACAAAGTATACGAGATTGTAGGGAACTGCCTACCAATAGCTTACAAAGTATACGAGATTGTAGGTGACTGCCTACCAATTTTTAGCATGTATACAAAGTATACGAGATTGTAGGTGAACTGCCTACCAATAGCTTACAAAGTATACGAGATTGTAGGTGAACTGCCTACCAATAGCTTACAAAGTATACGAGATTGTAGGCGAACTGCCTACCAATAGCTTACAAAGTATACGAGATTGTAGGTGGACTGCCTACCAATAGCTTACAAAGTATACGAGATTGTAGGCGAACTGCCTACCAATAGCTTACAAAGTATACGAGATTGTAGGTGGACTGCCTACCAATAGCTTACAAAGTATACGAGATTGTAGGCGAACTGCCTACCAATAGCTTACAAAGTATACGAGATTGTAGCGACTGCCTACCAATAGCTTACAAAGTATACGAGACTGCCTACCAATAGCTTACAAAGTATACGAGATTGTAGGCGAACTGCCTACCAATAGCTTACAAAGTATACGAGATTGTAGGCGAACTGCCTACCAATAGCTTACAAAGTATACGAGATTGTAGGTGGACTGCCTACCAATAGCTTACAAAGTATACGAGATTGTAGGGAACTGCCTACCAATAGCTTACAAAGTATACGAGATTGTAGGCGACTGCCTACCAATAGCTTACAAAGTACTACAGATTAGTACGGTGGAACTGCCTACCAATAGCTTACAAAGTATACGAGATTGTAGGTGAACTGCCTACCAATAGCTTACAAAGTATACGAGATTGTAGGCGGACTTCTACAAAATGGCCACGCTCGAACAAAAGTATATTAGGATAGTATATGAGGTCGTATGCATTACCGCCTACGGCCTACGAAATGTGTTACGTTTCATTGCTTCTGCAGGCAGCATTTTGTCCGCTATATTGTTTTTGTCATTTGATAACTCGTTAGAATTACAAAAACAAAGCGCGTATAAAGAACTATCGTCTAAGGAAATATCAAACTACCGACACCGGTGCATATACCACTAAAACTTCTTCCAACAACAACAACAAAAACCCTACGATCGAAGTGTGCTAAATTGAAATTCTTGAGCATCTACAAAAACGAAAATTCATTCGAATTAAAAAGTTAGCGAAGAAAACGTTTCTGTTTTGTTTTTTTTTACAAAAAAAAAAAAAAAAAAAAAAAAAGGCTTTAAAATATATTCTTAGATTAAATTCAAAAGTTTTCTTACAGAAAATACTACCCACATAATCATTTAGAATGCCGGGACTAAGTCGAAAATATAATAATGTTCAGCTCGGTTCGACCGAGATCGAGAGGTACATGAGGAAGCGCGATATACCCGAATGGTTTCGCGGCATATCGCGGGTGCAATGTTCTGCCTCGAGTAATCTGTTCGAAGCGCTGCTCTACGACGGGGAGCAGCGTTCGACGCATCGTGTTATGTCATGCTTGGAATCGCTCGGACTGAGGCCATCGGTTACCAAGGAGCAAGTGAAATATCTTATGAAAACCAGTCGTGGCAATGACCTAGCCTTCCTTTGGTTCCTAATGGAAGCGTATTATAAATCGGAAGGTCCTGGCTACACGATCAATGAACAGATTCTTTATTCGTGTATCGCACACTTGGATATGGTGACAACACTGCGCGAATTGGATCGTCTTCTGCCACAAAATCCTTCGAAGGAGATCACAGTGCCAAAGAAACAAAAGCAAACTATTGTCATTAAGCCGACAAATTTCAAACATTTCCAGCTGACACGATACTCCTATTCGCCATATTTGGAGGAGATCATAACACCGATTAGCCACCATCCGTCCTTTAATTCGAAGCGACCCAATCACAAAGTATCCTTACACGAATACGACGTCTATAAGGACCCCACCTATACGGTGCGAAATGAGGCGAATCGCTGGTTTGCCGACTATAAGCCAAAGCTGTCCAAACGCATTGCCGGCTACATACTGAAAGAACTGATCGAGAAGATCTTGGATAACAGCGACGAGATCGCGAAGGAACTTGAGAATAAACTCGTTGCCTGCGAGAAGCATAGATGCCTTATAGAAGCAGAAAATAAAAGACAGCGAGATATCCGGGAGAAAGCACGTTCCGATATTAAGAAATATTTCGACGTTGATGGTCGGCGAGATCGGAGTACAACGGATCGGATTATGGCTCAAATTGAGAGGGACGTTGAAATGTATATGCAAAAGTCACGCTTCGACGCGGAAAGGATTCATTTGGATCAGGACAATAGGAAGCAGAAAATCGAAGTTCTCGAAGGTATCGATACGATCAGATATTGTGAGCCGAATAACTCGGACGATCAATGCTCGAGACATTGCATTTGGAGTACAACATATACGCCGAACGTCGGGAAGTCGGGTAGAGAAGATCAGCTGAAAAGTGATGATCAAAATCAAAATCGGAAATCAAGTGATTGCCTGTTCCAAAGGGCGTCGATGCCATCGTTTTGTGACATTCTAAGGAATAGTAAAGATTACGATTGCTTTTTCGTGGCCTCTGTGAGCCAGCTGCTGCAACGAATCAAAATTCATTGGATGAAGGTGATCAGTTATTTTTTATTGGCAATCAGGAGCATCAACCATGGCATTTCGATTATCAGAAAATTTTCACCGTCGAACATTCAGCGCCAACGGCAGAGCAAAGTATTAAGCTATCGTTCGCCAAAGCATTGACTAATGATATATCGCTTCAACCGGATATCCATGGCAATGTGGACGTGGCGAACGCCGCCGATAAAGGATTCAAGACACAATGGTCGGAGAGTGTTGAGTCGTATAACAATCGCCGTGTTCACATAGAGCCTCCGCCTGCGATCGAAAAACCTATGGAAGAGGAGGAAATTCCAATACGCTTCGATCGTGATTATTTCGATCCGAACGATAAGAAGTATATGGTGTACATGCTCAAGTGCTGTTTCGATCGGATGAAAAAGAATCCGAAATTCGTGTTAGCCTCAATGCCCGATGCCCATAAGATACCGTCGCTACTCTATTTCATACAGGATCGTTATGGGAAGCGTTACAGTTTCGAGGAGCGTCAGGATCTATTCGCTGAATCGCTGCGTGTGTTACGTGCTCTGGAAAAACTGACGAAAGTGGCACCATTGCCGACGGTTACAGATTTCTCGACAAATCCGAAAGTTAGCTATGCCTGCCGTGGCTATATTCTTGCCAAAAGCGAAAAGGTCCGTCAAAATTACTATGACGAACTGGATCAGGTTATTATGAATAAAGCCCGGATATTCTGGTTCTCGATGCGGCCATATCTCTTCTCGTCCGGACCACCAAGGAATACATACTTTGCGTACATGCCGCCGCGTACTGGCGATCTTACGCGTTTCCAGCAATGGAAGCCTTCCGAGTTTATGGATGCAAAAAAAGAATGGGACCGCCGTCAGAGGGAGAACAAACGCTTTAAACGTCGGTGAAAATTCCCAGCGGTCTGTTCCTTTTTTTTATTACCAGTGTGATGATGAGAATCATTTATTTTAAATGATTAAGTGGATTGTTTGGCTGAAAAAATTTTTGAATAAATCTAAAGGCAAAAGTTATACGATCGCCCGGTCTTGCCTTCCCTTCCAGCTGAGAGCGCTCTGGTATCGCAGACGGTCCCGGAAATGCCATCTAATCCATGATACAAGAAAACAAGATAGCGCCACTTGAGAGAGGAAACGTCACAAACTCAAAATCGCGATTCGTTGTTGTTGTTTTCCCATGTTAAACCGGCTTTTTACTTTTTTGAATAGCATGGGAAACAACAAAAATTTCTCGCTCAGTGACGTCACAAACTCAATTTTCGGCCACAAAATAGCGGTACTGAAGTGGCGCTATCTTGTTTTCTTGTATCATGATCTAATCTAAATACTACCTTAAAATCTTATTAAGACTAAGCCTAGCTGGGCCCAGGGGGGCGTCGCGTCGGTTGAAAATCAAAACTTTATTCCAATGTGTCGTCATCGGCATACATACATACATACATACATATTGCGTTCAATAGAAATATTCAAATATGTCTGGTTCCCAATGAAGCGGGAGTTCTTGAAAATATTCATCAGGTGCGAACGTGTTGAAGCAGTTACAATCAAAAGCGATATTGTGATTGAAACTGCTTCCATACGTTTTAATGTGTTGAATATTTTCAGGAATTTTTGCTCTATTATGGAATTGAGGCGATTAAAGATACAGGATCTCAAAAATAAAATGAAATTCCACGATTCGAAGAAAGGGGTCACTACACCCATATTGCATTGTAGTGCAAGGGGACGGCATAGTTTACTGGAACTACAATCGGAATCGGGGACGAGTACACAAGCGGCCTTGGAACGATATAGGGCGCGGCTAGCACTCGTATGGGTGCGATGTAGCTGTAATTTTCGTATATATCCACACGTTGGCTGGCAGTTGCTGCATCCAGGGGAATATTATAAGCAACAAGGGGCATACTGTAAGCGACGGCTGCTGATGCTAGAGCTTTGGAAGCTGGCTTCATCGAAAGAGCTGGCTTTGCGGTAGTGCATCCAACTGCCACAAGCAAGGACAAAATCCAGCTCAACTAGAAAAAGTTGGAGGGGGGAAAAAAATAAAACAGATTAGGATCATCTAGTTCCCATAGATTGTTCTCTAGGCAATTCGCTTACCCGTCGCATTTTCGAATCCGGAAATCTGTAAATGGCGATCGATATTGCGGACGATTTCTTTATAAGGGAGAATTGAGGCTTTGGCCCTTTTGGATCGTGTGTTGTAAGCTATTGGCAATGATTTCGACTGAATAATTTCCATGTTGCGGAAATGGGCTTTCATCGAGTCGTTTGCTTCGTGTTATCAGCAGCAGTAATCTGTGATGTAAGAAGAAAATCTGATCGATCGCTTCATAATTTGGACTGAAATAGAGGTCAGTTTTCGAATGGGTTAAATCGAGAACTGTGATTAAGTTCGGTCGAAATATTTCGCATCGTTATCAGGCTTGAATATTTCTCTACATCGGTATGCAGGTCTCGATTTAATGATGGAAACAACAATCAGGTTTAGAAAAACTGATTTTAATGCATTTGAAGCAGTGATCTTGTCAGTATTTCGGCTACTGGGGTGACGGGTTTCCATGTCCATAGACGATCCTTCGACTGTAAAAAAAAAAGTTCTATCTGAAGTGAAAGTACTTGATAAATGAAGGATTTTTGGTTTTGATAGATTCGCAAGCAGTCAATTCTGAATCGATCTCGAAAAATGTGGCCGAGAATTAAGTTACGCAATTGTTTGATTTTTCTTATGACTATCAGGCATGCTCTAGAAATCGAATCTCCATACGAAAATTCGAAATAGCTTCGATTTCTATTGACGAATATTTTAATGGAGATTTCTTGAATTCTAGAGCATGCCTGTAATATCTCGGCAGCCTGTTTAATAATTTAGAAGTGCCCAGGGGCGGCAAGATGCCAAAATCCGGCCCTGCCAAAAACGCAATTAATACTAAAGCTGGAGAACTATTGATAGAACTCGATAGTCGATAGTCTGAAATATCGATAGTACATTAAATATCAACCATTTGAATGTTTTAAATTTAAACAATTAATGTGGTCCAATAATAATTTAATAAAATACTGTGCATAAGTATCCCTCCGCATTTAATGTCACGTGGTAATAAACAAGAAGCCGATTTTTAAAACCTTTCTGACTCAATTCTCCATACTTTGTAACCAGGACTGATGCTAGGCAGTATTTTGGTGACTCTTTTCCCTGGGATATTGAAAAAAATCCCTTCATTTCCGGTTTCTTCAGGAAAGTGATCAGTAAAAATCTCTTGTGAACATTTGAAGTGATTTTTGGTTAAAGGTAAAATCGAAAAATTCTATCAAAACGGAAAAAATCCCTCTTTCTGGCATCAGTGCATAGAATAGAATGTTAGCATGACGCCTATAATTCTCATTTGGTTTGTAAATTGGGACACTTAAGACTCGCAGAATTTCTGGAGATTTTTCGAGACGTGAGGAAGCGAGAACGTGCGAAACATCATCACCGTCATCATCATCACCATGACCGTCATCATCGCCCTCATCATCGCCCTCATCATCAACATCATCATCACCATTGTTATCACCATCAACATCATCACCGTCATCATCACCAGTGCTGCCAACTCCTCAGATGAAAAAAGCGCCTATTAATTTCAAAAAGCGCTAAATCAACCAAAAGAAAGCGTTCTTGGAAGGGAACGTGTTGTTTTTCTAAAAAGATCATAGTATATTTTGATGTTATTTTTTTTTCTTTGAATATTTATTATAAAACAATTGATTAAATATGCTGCGTTTAGATTAGAAACGATGCGACTAAGGCACCGAACAACCATCTCTTTCTTTCCCATATGCCATTCTATATCACAAAATACTCACGCACAATGTTTCTCTAGTCTAAACGCGGGCCTTCCGAAAGCGCTAGATCTAGCGCGAAAAGCGCTAAGTTGGCATCACTGCTTAAATCTATGGCTCGCTAAGTCCGGGGGCTGATTTAAAACAAGCCATGGTGGGGTTCGTGGGGACATGGAAACGCACCAAAACGCACCGACGCAGAAAATTATTTCAGAAGTCGTTTAGGGCATAGAAAAAGTATCCAGATCATTTTCTCAATCCCCTTTGTAATTCCCCATATTTCGAGAGGGGCTTGAACCCCCAAAAGCACCCTCCGAATACCCTCATAGTGACCTTTGATGGTATTCGTCCTGAAAACAAATTTCCAATCATTATTTCCCTCCAAATGCAAAACTACCCCGAGAAACGGTAATTTTTGTCAAAAAATTCCTACAATTCTCACTGAATTCATGATTTCGGAAACGTATATAAAGACATGAATTGAAGAAATTCTCAGTCATCTCAGTAGAGCTGGAGAACTGTCGGAAGGTATATTTTCAAATTTGAACAGCATCACAATCATCAACACCATCACCAACCACACCACCACCATCATCATCACCAAAATCATAACCAACCTCATCACCAACATCATCACCATAATCATCATCACCACCATCATCACCATCAACAACATCACCATCAACACAATTATCACCATCATTACCATCATCAACATCAACAACATCAACCTGACCATCATCACATCATCATCACCATCAACATCATCACCATCATCACCACCATCACCACCACCATCATCACATACCATCATCACCATCAACATCATCAACACCATCATCACCATTATCATCATAACCATCATCAACATCATCATCACCATATTCATCACCAACTTCACCATCATCATCATCACCGTCATCATCATCACCATCATCATAACCATCAACACCATAACCATCAACACCATCACACCATCAACACCATCATCACCATCATCACCATCAACACCATCACCATGATCATCATCATCACCATCATTCACTATCATTATCATCACCATCATCACCAACATCATCATCACCATCATCAACACATTAATCATCACCATCACTACCATCATCATCACCATCATCATCATCACCATCATCATCACCAACCTCACCATCATCATCACCAATCTCACCAACATCATCACCAATCTCACCATCATCATCAACACCATCAACACCATCATCAACACCATCAACACCATCATCACCATCAACATCGATACCATCATCACCATCAACATCATCAACACCCATCATCAACACACATCAACACCACCATCACCATCAACACCATCATCACCATCATGACCACCACCACAATTAAAATTATCGATATTTTCAACAATTGATCGTTTCAATGATCGATATTTTCAACAATCGATATTTCCGATAATAGTTTCAAGCATCGATATTTTCGATTATCGATAATTTTGATTCGACTTACCTCGAAATTATCTTTTTAGTTCAATGATTGAGAATATGCAATTTAATTTTTAATTAGTAGCATGTATTTTACATATACATTTTCTTGTATTTAATAATTGCTAATATTGCATTTTTTTAATCGATTAGAAAATACACTTATCAAGCATTTAATGGTGTATTTAGTAATTAAATGGTTTAATATTAATTTTCTCCATATATGATCTAGTCCTGAATAAATATCATCTGTTTGGAGTTATGTCGAGTCAGCCAGTACTCTTTTCCACACGTTTCATCGAATTCAATGATACACAGCCCTATTCAAAATAAATATTCCCCGGGAGTTTTTTCCCCCAGAAATTATCCGCGTTATCCGCGAAAAAAAAAGAAGGTTTCTAAGCGTCAATTAAAGAATAAATGTGATGATCTTTTCTTAGCAATATTCATAATACTTGGTTCCTCAATATCCGTTTCCCCTATGTGCTTAGAATGCTAGAAATTTTTTTTTTTTCAATTCCGCACGTAAAAACTCCCGCGGAATATTTAGAATCGGGATGTTAATTTTCATTCGAATCCTCCACAGTTTCATTCATCCAATCGATCGATTGCTTATTTGTTCGTGCGTTCAATGAGATTTCTTAACTGATTTCTTTTGCTTTTGACAGCTTTTATCTAAAAGTTAAAGTAATTTTTTTCTTTCAATTAAGGCAAGCCAACAAATAAATATACAAATTGTGTTTTTTTTTTTTTTTTTTTAATTTTTGTTCAACATACAACAACAGGACACACGCATTTATCCCTTTCCCTCTTGTCTTGAACGATTGTGCGTGCGATGGCACGTAAAGCTTTAACTGCAAAGTCCAGTTCCTTACTAGGCAACAGTCGCCGGAGACCCATTTTGTTTTGATGGCGAGAGACATGCCGGAGAAGAGAGAGAACAGCACCCCCTCTCTTCCTCAAAACAAAATGTGCCCCGGCGACTGTCGCCTGGTATGGAACAGGACTAAGAAAAAAAAAAAAAAAAAAACTAAAGAATGGAGCGATTAAAGATAAATTGACATTAAGACTCGCGTAATAGCGGATCTAAGAAAACGGGTATAGATGGTATAGCCAATCTCCGAAATTAATCGTTTTTCCGCAAATATTTTAACAAAATGTAATATTCCAAATTTATTCAATCGAATAGAACCCAATGGCGATCCCTCTTTCTCTTTTTTTCTCTTAAGGGGGTCTTCTCATTGAGCAACTTTTTTTTTCGACTTTTTTTTTTTTTTTGCATTTATTTATAGCTTGGGTAGTTGTGAATATGCCCCTAAAAGGATTTTTTGAAATTCGAAATAGTTTAGAGGATATAGCCTTCTTTGTCGAGCAAGATCTGCGCTAAAACGAGTAATTTTTGCGTTGCTTCAAACTTTAAACGCGTTTATCTCGAAACCACGTTTTTCGAACTGGCGGCCATGATATCTCCAGTTCAACTGAACCGATTTTCATGAAACAAAGTGGAATCGACGCAGAATTGTCACCATTCTCGGGTGAACCTCGACCATAATTTTAAAAAATTTTTTACTATTTTTTTTTTACACTAAACTACAAAAAAAAAAGCCCGAAATTGAAATTTTTTTTTGAATGGCCGCCATTTTGTCAAAAAAAAATCACAAAATTAAGCTTGAGGTTCACCCGAGAATTACATCTATACTGATTATAACCCCGTTTTTTTTTTCCATTTCGGACGCTCCGGAGACCCGGAATCGTGGCCGCCGTGACGACACCTTTTTTTTTTCACCACCAACTTTGAAGTCTCATTACTTTTTGAACAGCCCACGTATCGAGGCAAAAAAAATTTTTTTATTTACTTTGAACCTTTTGTAATACAATAAATAAAAAAAGTTTTCAATTATTCTTTGCGTTTTCAAATAAGAATTTTTTTAAAAAGGGTCCAAAAAACGGGTTTTCAATGAGAAGACCCCCTTAATAAGAAGGTGCCCTCTTGTTGCGACCGGTTAAACTGGTATGGGTTGCATAATTTATGCAATTCAACTGCGTTAATGTATTCAAATATACATGTATATAATATATATATATATATATATTTTAGTTGTGTAGGAAAACCCTTAGCTCATATTTATGATAGCTATTCAAAAACAATAAAATCGTAATAAATAATAATTTATAGCATTTTCGTAATGGCATGAATCAACAATCATTTCGCTCACAATTCCGATCGTGTATAATAATTCAACTTATTTATTTAGACTCTGTTATATACACATACATATACACAAATATAAATGATTCGGTTTACACATCAAAAGTAAATATTGCAATTACAATTAATCATTTTAGAATTGGGGTGGTTGGATTTTTTTTTTGATCGTACACACATGCGAACGCGCGTGTATCTAAATAGTAAATGCCTATGAATACCATATGCAAAGGCATACCTTAACATAATAAAATTGCGAATAAAACTCTCAAGTCACTAAAGGAATATATATATATATATATATATATAGTCCCGTTTAGGACTCAAGTCTTGTAAATTTTTTGTTCAAATAACAAAGACCGTTCGCAATTGATCAAATTTTTGGGCAAAAAGCAAAAGAAATCGAATATAATTTGAATATTAACTATTTTATGCTAGATATTATTATAGGTATTTTATAATTATTTTACTTAAGATTATAGTATATCGAATTTTCATAGGCTTCATGCAAATTTCGTGCAGTTTTTATATATTCTTGTGATCGATATTCTGTTCCTTAGCACATAATTTATGCTTCATTGCATACTTGTTCGGAGTTAATAATGTATACGCATGAATTCTCACGTACATATCTAAGGATTGGAGTTATTATAATGCTTTAATTTTCGTTATATATATATATATATGTATAATGCTACATTTTAATATATATGTACATAAGTTTGTAAGGAAACATTCCATCTGCTCGAACAGCACCGAAAAACTGGTGTGAATGCTTCAAGCCAACATGGAATTTCATTGGTATTTTTTTTATATTTATATATAAGTATATAAATAATTATATTTATTATAGATAGAGATTTATGTATATTTATTTCGGATACGAAAAAAATCTTAATACTTCTACACTGGATAAATATTGATCAAAAACAAAAAGTCAAATTTCAAAAAGTAATTTTGAATTTCCATATCGTCGTTTGTAAAATTCATAACTCAGAGGATATAGTGTGGCTATCGTTGCAGTCAAAGCGACCGAGTTCTTGGCCCACGTAAAAGAAATTTCGTAAATAATGAGATTCATCTTCTTTAAGTGGTTTCCAATAAAAAATCGCGAGCTTCTTGGGAGCTAAGAGAGAAATCTCCATATCAAGTAGTTATGTGATTGTTTTTCCCGGTAAATCAGTTTTTTAAATTCCCGGGAAATTGAACTAGATATATGATTCAATTCCCGATAAATACAAATTGAGAGTGAAAGCGAAAAATATGGCAGCACCATTTTCGAACTTTTGAACATTTTCGAACATTTTCGAAATGCCAAGTGGGAGAGCAGAAAAAAAAAAACACTTGAGATCATAATATCCATGACTGTGACAGGAATTGAACCCAATGGCGATGGCAACATAGAACCAGTCGAGATAGACCATACAAAATATATATAGAAATGATCAGCGTCACCAGGAGATTCGATTTAGACATGTCCTGTCTCCGTCTGTCTGTCTGTATACACTGTATACTATACTGTATACTATACAGTTTTCTTATCGAAGGAGTTGAGCTATCTTGAAAAAATTTGGTATGCGTGCTCACGGGGACATGAGTAAGAACAAGTTTGAGAATGGACCCGATCGGACCATTTTTAGGGGTACCTCCAGTACTAGGGTCTGTTACGAAAATCACAAAAACTGCTCTAAAATCGAAGTTTTTCAAGATATTTTGATGAAATTTGATATATGAACATGTTTCAAATTTCCAAAAATTTTAAAAGTGGGCGTGGCAGAAGGGCGTTTTTCGAAAATTGTCCCTACACCCGAAATTCAAATGGGACTTGAACGAAATTTGGCACTTATGCTTCCTTTGTAGCCATAAACATCCTTCCAAAAAAATTTCCTTGATCGGTCCATTTTTAAGGGTACCTCCAGTACTAGGGTCTGTCACAAAAATCTCAAAACTGCCTTAAAATCGGACTTTTTCCAACTATTTTAATGAAACTTAAAATTTGAGCGTATATTTAAGCCTCCGATTATAGTTCAACAAAAATTGGAAAAGTGGGCGTGGCAAAGGGGCGATTTTCATAAAGAAATCTATCAAAAGTCGGTATA
This sequence comes from Chlorops oryzae, assembly GCA_020466095.1. Taxonomy (NCBI): domain Eukaryota; kingdom Metazoa; phylum Arthropoda; class Insecta; order Diptera; family Chloropidae; genus Chlorops; species Chlorops oryzae. Next base: position 171,086,082 of record CM035806.1, on the reverse strand, counting down.
TGGGGCCCCTTATGGTCTTAAACACCTCTTGATATTAAAAATTATTTGAACATGTGAGTCTGTGGCGGGTATTCTATTGTCAGGCTCGCCTGACTATAACACCCTTACTTGTTTCTATTTGAAATTTAGAACTAGAAATTGGACTTTCAAATCTCTTTATGCATTTTCTGTTTACAATTTAAACTGATTTCTTATGCTGCTCGAAAAACCGGGGACACATAAGCAACTTTTGAGTCGTTTTGCTCGTACTCGTTAAATCACTGCTAATAATCGTTAATAGCTTGTGTTAATAAAATTTCTCTTAATTTGAAAATGGCAATGAAAATCGCTATTCGTATCCATTTATCCAGTGAAAATAGGAAAATCTACTCGTTACACTTTAAATTCGAATAATCCTTAATAAAAGAACCCCAAGCACCATCAGTGTATTAGTGCCGAGAGTTCACATAACTTCGAAGAAGGAAAAGTCACCCTTTTCGAATCGATGATGGCAGGGTGACTTTGGAGCCGGCATGCATGACATTTCGTAGGACACTTTGTATGAGTTTCCAACTCTTTCTTGAGTGCAACAAACTCTCGTCATACTTTCTCTTCGAATTATGTAGGTATATCTTTGAACATTTTTAGAAATATTTTTTTTTTTTTTTTGCCATTATTATTTGCCTCAGCGCGGGGGATCGAACTCGCGATATTTCGATTGTGAGGCGCGCTTGCTATCCACTACGCCACGTCATGCTAAGGCTCAATTAACGCAAAAAAACTTATTTAAATTTCAGTAGCCAATGAGATTCAATCACATGAACAGCACCCAATGAGTCACGCGCGTGACAATGTCATCTATGTATTGTATGTCCCAGTGAAATCACTGATGAAATATTTGCCTGCTGGGTACAAGCAAACAAGCAAAATAAAATGATTGCTCGCAAAAATAAAAATCTGAAAAATCATTTCAAAATAAATGTGACTAAAAAAAAAAAAAATTGAAATCTTATCCACCATACATACCTCGTAGGCCTCTTAAAAATTACACAAATGTATTTAAAATATTAAATGCGGTCTTTCGCCCATAGAAAAAGGTGCTTAAAATTTTGGAGTCGCAAACGTTCTACAAAATGTCATACTTCAGACGATACGTGAGGAGATTTTTCATGAGGAATTTGAAAGTTATGAGCTTGCGACGGTTTTTCTTATCGTTGTGGTTCCCTAGTGTAGTGGATGCTTCATTGTTTGATTTTGATTTGGATTTGATTTGGATTTTGATTTTGAGTGATCCTCTTGGAGTTTTTCTTTTGTGATCTGATCCGGCTGTGTTTCGACTTCGTCGTCTATTTTATTATTGCTCTTGTTGAGTATCTTTGCCTTGGATAGCTGCTGATAGTATCCGCTGAGATTAGTGATCTTGCAGGGGTCGTAGTTATTATTTAGAATGTCTATCTCGGAGTATTTTTCATCATTCTTGTCGCAGTAACCTTGATTGCAGCGATCGCGTTCCTCTCGATCTATTTCGGCTTTCGTTCTTGCGAACAATTTGTCGAATCACATATTTTCATCGAATTTCGCAAAATTACTTTCGCCTTCCCATTGGAATGCATTTGCATTTCCATTCCATTCCATTACCATTACCATTGCCGTTTCCATTTCCAGTTTCCGTTTCCATTTCCGTTTCCATTTCCACCACCGCCTCCACCCAGACGTTTATCATTTCTATGTTCATCGATGTGTATCGATTTCGGAGCATCATTATTGGGTGCCTTGAAGAACTCATCGTCCTCGAAGGGATCCTCGACTTTCTTGGCGAATATATTTATCGATTCAGATTTCTTGATCAGCTCCTGTCGTTGCTGCAGTTTACTGTTCCGCAGATTTTGCTTCTTTGTGGACACAGTGGTGCTATTGACCGAATTGCTCAACATGCTACCCAACGCTGATTGTAAAGGCACACTCTGTATGGTTTCGGCCTGTTGTTGCCAGTCACCATCAGTTTTTGTAAAGTCGAACGGTGCTTTCGAGAAGTCATCCTCGAATGCTGCATCGTCGAATTGAGAGACTTTGACATTTTCATCGAATCGTAGTTTCTGTGTAGTCGACGATGCAGCATGCGATACAGGCGATGGATCCAAATCGAATTGCTGCAGGCTGCTCACGCTAGTCGAGTTCTGTGTCAGTTGCTGCAGCTTATCCCTGTCGGAGAAATCGTTTGAGAAACGAAATGATGCCTTATTGCTGCCGCCAGAGTTTGTCACAGCTGCTGGTGTTGAAGTACAGCTGGAAGCTGTACCAGCCGGTGGCGCCGGTGGTGGCGAACTTTGGTTAAAGTCGGATTCGAAGCCACCACCATCAAAGCTGAACTTAGTATTGCTGCCGGTCATACTGGCGCTATTGGCATGCGCCGACGATGTGAATCGAACGTGGCGTCGGCGTTTGTTCATCATAGTCGTCCAACTCATAGCTCGGCAGATTTCCGGTTCGTCCAACACCTGCACAATGGTGATGATATCTCTTTGAAGTTGGGATCGAGAAGGATCCCTTGGAACTTTTACTCATACCATGCTGTCTTCGTTCGCTCTCAAGCATTCGCTGATTCATTTCAAGTCGACGTCGATTAAGTCGCTCGAATTTATCTTCATCCGTTGGTGGTTCGTCGTACTCTTCGTCCACATAGTCATCGTCGTCATCGTTATCGTTATCGTCATCAATATCATCTGTATGAGCGTAGTTTCCACCTGTAGAAGTTGAACCAACACCGTCATAGATGCCACCGTACCGCGATCCGCTCCCAGGTGCTGTTGCCGTGCTTGCAATTTGCCCCATCCCACTGCTCTGCATATATTCCTTGCCGCGCGTTCTCGACTTTTTACGGAATCTAGCAAAGAAGACACATACAATATTTTATTTTTAAACCCCCACCCCCTCCCAGTGCTTGTTCGTCATTTATTAACATACCTCCTGTCCTTTTCACCATCCGAACCAGATGGTGTCTGACCGACTGCTGCTGCTGCTGCTGCTGCTGCCCTCCGACTTTCCGCCAAGCGACGTTCCGATTCTGTGGCACTGCCAGGACGCTTCCACGCGTCCCTTTTCTGACCAGGCAAGGGCGCTTCTAAAACAAACAAACAAAAACAATAAAAAAATGCAAAATTCGATCCTTCTTTAGCCTAATGCGATTTTGAATACCTTCACCATCCCATGGACTTGATCCACTGCTTTTACGTATGCGTGAAATTCCAGGCCCGGAACCCCCAGTTGACACCAGTTGACTTGGCCTTTGAAGACTTCGCGATTCAATCGGAGCAGCACTACCACCTCCAGTCGCCGCACGTGGACGCTGATGGAAGTCATTCTCAGAGTCCTGTTCGTAGTCGATATCTCCGGTTGCACGCAATTTCATGCTTTTACGCAGAGATCGACTCTTCTCGCCACCGCTGCCCATCATGTACCGCCCGCGAAATTCTTCGCGACTTTCGAGACTGCCGTAAACTTCACCGCTGCCGAAACTGCGTCTACGACGCGTGGAGCTTTCAAAAGACTCGACACTATCGCGATCAAAAGATTTCCGATCGCGTTCGTACATGCCGTAATCAGCGCGTGACCTGTTCACACCGCCGCCGCCGCCGCCGCCGCCACCCGCCGCCACCGCCATACATCGCCGAAATTGGTGAGCGTCCGTCATCATAGACGTTCTCATAGTCGGAGCGTCTTCCGATTTTTGCATAACGATCTTGAAGAGTTGGCGGCGGCGGCGACTCGCCGTAATCCTCGAATTCATAGTTCGGCGGCCGTGGCCCATAGTCGCGATAGTATTTACGCTTATCGAAGCCGGCACGACGGTCGTAGCTGGAACCGCTGCCGCTTCCAATGCGCTTATCATAAATTGGTGGCCCGTAGGTTGTGCGCTCGTATGCACTTCGTTCAAAGGAACGCATGCGCGCCGCTACCGCAGCCTGCTCTATATCCTGCGGCGACCAAGTATGATGAGGCGGATGATGGTACCAGTTTGGAGAGTCTAACGCAATTGGATGAATGAGAAAATGGTTTCATAAATAAAGCTGAATGAAATGTTTTTTTTTTTTTGTTTACCCAATTCGAAATTATCCCTGCTTCGAGAGAGACCTTTACTGAATTTTCGGTGATCCCGACGATTGCTTTGCTCTTCTTCGTAGCTGCAAAAAAAAAAAAAAAAAAACATTTCAATATCAATCAATGGCTTTTCCCAATAGTCAAATACTCACTCGCAATCTTCATCGCAGGAGTTCATCCTTCGATTGTGACGCATATAATAAGCATGACGGTCGGAATGCGTGGCATGTGGATGCCCCATTGACTGTGCGGCCATCATTCGTCTCTGTTGCTGTTTGTGGTATTCAGTGCCATCGTCATCCCATGGGCTTAAGTCTCTCGACGAAGAGGACGTCTGTTGGCGATCTTTCGCCTTCGGCCAACAGCGCCGGCCCTTATTCCAACCTTCATCGCGTGGATCGGATGAGCACGGCGATTCTGCGGTGTCGTTATTCGACGTATTGGAGGGTGGTGCTGGCGGCAGATGCAATGTTGCTGATTTTGCATTTTTAACATTGTGAACGGCACGCTTCTCCGGTCCAACGGTATCAGTGTAATTCGCTTTTGGTGAATCAAATGTTGCCCAAGATTCTTTATGAGCAGCACCACTCCGACGTGTTGCTTCGGATTGAACAAGCAATTCACTGCCAGCTCCTGTGCTGCCGATTGAAACCGTCGAACTCATTTGCTTCGTCGCGGTGTCAATGAGATTGGAGACAACGGCAAGTGGTGCTGGCAATGTAACTGGCGAGATTTGCGTTGCCGGCGGCGACGACGACGACTTGTGGTGGTGATGATGCCTTAAATGGGTGCTCGGTGCAATCAGCGATAGAGGTGAACGTTGCTGCAATCCCGATGCGGATATAGGTGATTGCGTACTGGTAATTGTAGCCGAAGTGCTACGTTGTCCCGACATTGCAGCACCACTAGACGAAACAGCCGGCGAGATCCGTTCACGTGAATCAAGCGAAAGATTCGAAATGGCACGTTGCATTAACTCGTCGATTTCCAGGTCGTCTTTCGATGTCGATAATCCACTCGAATTGGCGACTGTTAGGAATTTCGTGTCTTGCTTGTTGTTCGTGAGCAAATTCGAATTGATATTGATAATGGATTCGGAGCTTTTCGGTTTTTCCGATCCAGAGTGATCCATATCCAGTTGCTGTGTTGATGTCGACAGCTTCTCGTATTGATCCTGCCTAGCCCGATGTGTTGCGGTTGATTCTTTGTCGTTGCTATCCAAACTACTTTCACCAGCGCCATCGTCGTCTTCCTCATCATCATCGTCGTCGTCGTTGTCGTCGTCGTCGTCATCTTCAACAGTGATAACGGAAGACGATGGCTCTGCAGGCAGGCCGCGACTATCGAGCAAACAATCTGATCCACGATTCTTCATTATTTGCTTAACGTCCTGGTCCTCGGCAAATTCATCGCTGAATTCAGGAAAATCCTGCGTGTCCTCGTTCTCTTGTGGTGGCTGCGGTGGCTTTTTGTCAAAAAGATTTTCCACCAATATAATATCTCGCAACGCTGCGTAGCGATCTTTTGCTTGGGCAACAACTTCAGTTATCTTTGTATCGATCTTCAGGGCGACGACTGGTTGTGTTAACAACGACTGTGGACCCAAGAAGTCGTCGTCATCATTTTCATCCTCGAACTTCTGCTCGAATCCGCCGATGTTATTTTGCTTGGAATCAATCATATTCATTCCATTATCTTCCAGATTTGATTGCTGGACCGTCGTCGATGGCGTCGGTACGTCACTCATGCCCATTAAGTCCACACTTTCCTTCTGGATTTGTAGTTCCTTATCGATGATCTCACGAAAGACCGCGTATCGATCGGCCGATGGCACTGCTGTTGTTCCACCCGCTTTGCTAAGTATCGGAGGCGCCACTGGCGGTCCATTGCACTTCTCAAAGTTGGCGACAAACGACGGGCTGTCGTCGGCTTTCGGCATGTCTTCACCAAACGTGTCATCAAACTTCGCAACAAAAGTACCTTGAGTATTGAAATCCACTTTGAAAACTGCAGTGGTTTTACTCTCAGGAAAGAAGTCCTTCTTTTCCAATTTTGGACTCACGGATTCGCCGCCCTCATCAAGACTCGACGAAGGTTTCGATTTTTCAATAAATTCCGAGAGATATGTAGTCAGCTCGACCAGAGTCATTGTGCTCAGCTTGCTGGTCGGAACATTAAGCTTTGCCGACAATTCATCAATGCCCAGAGTGAGTAGCTGGCTAAGTGTTATGTCTGGCAATATAGCTGTGGTGGTGCTGCTGCTGCTATCCCCAGAGACCTCGTGCTGTAGAATTTCGGTTTTGTTCTCATAGATATCTCTCTCCTGCGTTTTATTGGTCAATGACTGTTGGCGTTGGGCACGCAGCGCGTTGATGTTTGTGTTGGCGGCGGCAGCAACGGCGGAAGATCACTGTTTCCCGTACTAGTGGGGAATGACGTCGCCGACACGTTAGGCGTTAGGTAATCATCATCCGAATGACCCGGCTTTCGCGGTCGTCCTGGACCGGGATATGAGCCATCCGAACGGCCGATGCGACGTGAAGGCAGGGGAATCGGTGGTGCGTCGGGCGCTACTGGTATTGGGGGAACGGTGCTAAGGAACTCATAACGATTTATGGACGCAACCGTTGACGAAGTGCTGCTATTGGTGGTAATAATTGTCGACAAACTATTCGGTACGGGCGGTGAGATAGCATTACCGGATGTGACACGGGGCCGAATGACAATGTCGTTGAATTGTTTTTTCGGCGGCAATGGCGGCGGCTCGACGTGCAATCCAGACTCAGGACGCGGTGGCGGTTCCGGTGCCGCTTCATTTTCACTTAGCGAATCACTTTCCTGTAAACGTCGCATATTAATCGAATTCGAGTCGCCGCCACCGCGTTTCGAAAATCGCGCCTGTCCGAACAAGTGCGGCATTTTCTTATTGCTTATGCTGGAGATAACATCCGCCGTCTGTTGTTTGAACACAGATGATGTAGTCGCATGTGGATGCGATGATCCCGACGACGATGATGTTATCGATGAAGAAGTTCCCATCGATACCGACGGAGTTGGCCGGGAGCGTATTGAGCTGCTTGTAGTTAAGGTTGGTGAAAGGCTTGATTGGCGTTCCAGCGGGAAATATCGATCTTCCAAGGCATGCTCGCTGTCGATGATGGCGACAAGCCACGCTCTGGTGGCAAACTAACTTGCAACGGTCCATTAAAGACATCCGCTTGTGTTGTTGAATGTTTTGTTGTCGTTGGCGAAATACCTTGAGCGGAGTCCCCGGTCTGCCCTGACGCCGCAAAGCTGAGGCCGAAGCCGCTGCCGACGCTGCTGCTGCTGCAGCCGCAGATGGCGCAGCCGATGACGAACCAGAAAATTCGAATTCAAAAGGATCGAGCTTCGAAAAGATATCACCATCCTGGAAGGGGTCACTCTTCTTGCGTGTCGGTGAAAACGGATCGGTGTCGCGTGGCAACATAACGGCATCGGCAGGTATTAAGCAGCTATCACCAGCGATCGATTCTAAAGCATAACGATTCAAATTTAAATTAGTGGGCGTCGTCGATGTCGTTCGATAAGGAAATTTGCCCTTGCTGGCAGCGGTTAATAAGCACATGTTAGTCGTATCTGAAGCGATCGTATTAGTAGTAATTGCTTATAGCAGCAGCAGCGTTAACAATTAAAGCAATACAATACATTTTGTGGTACAACAACAATAATATGATACCAATTACAAAAAAAAAAGAACAAAGCACAAAAAAAAAAAAAAAAAAAAATTCAATATATTTTTCAACATTCTGGTGTTATTCTCTCATTAATGGCTAATTGATTTTTGTGGAACAGGAAAAAAAAAACGTATGAAATTTTAAATGCAAGGCTTGACCCAAAGCAATTACGTATGGAGATCAAGAGCAATGCCCACAATTGATAATAAGATCAACAACCTGTGGAGCACACCTTGCAACATGTTGCACTGTTTGCAACATGTTGCACTCCTTGCAATGCAAGTTTCCATAAAAACAAAAATTGATCTTGACTTTCTGGATTTTCTCCAACATCGAATGGAACAAAACGCTCTCTTCCAGCAAAATCGAGAAGCCATTAATGAGTTAAGGTATTTCTTTTTTTTTTTTTTTTCTTCGAGCTGATTGCTGCTCGAGTGAATGAAGCTACTTGAGAAAATATTAAAAATATTTACACTAATATTGAAGTTAATTAAAATAGTGTGGTCGTGCTAAGTAGAGCTTTAGGCGGTGTTAACACCACTTTAGTGGCAATAAATATACCTGTTGTCTGGTTTTTGCCGTTAATATCAACGTTAGTGGTTAGTGGCGTGCTAAGAATTGGATGCCCTTTCGGTTTTAGCTGTTGTTGCTGTTGCAATTTCTGTTGCGCATCGTCCACTAAGGACGCTGCGATCGTTGCCCCATCAAAAAGACCTTCTTTGCTTAAAAACTCATCGACAACTGCAGCTACTGTTTGGTATTGCGTTCCATTTAATTCGTTTATTGTGTTCGCTGGACCAGTGGCTAACTGACCGGCTGTCGTTCCGGTTAACGTTGCTGTCAATGCCGTACAACTAAGACTGGCCGAAAGGTCTTTTAAAACTTTCTTGGGCGGATTTTTTAGCTCTTGAAAGAAATACTTTTTATCGACATATGGCCGTGTACGTCCAGTACCCAATGGATCCAAATCTGTAAAAGCATCTATACGGAACCGAGAGAAAAAGCTTCAATCGAGTAGAAGAACGCAATATGTGCATCGAATGCATTGAATGCATCGAAAATGTAAAAAACAACTCTACGAAACATACTATGTGTATCAACTCGAATAAAAAAAAAAAAAAAAAATTAAAAATACGTACATGTATTCCACAAGTGGGGCAGACGATCAGGTCAGTTGCCAAATATTCTACATTTTATCACAAAATAACACTAGAAAATCAAAAGGAATCGATTACAAAAAACGAAAATCAAATGAAAAAAATAAATATAATAAACAATTTATAAAGAAGAAAATTTTTTAAAAGAAATTATCTGGTGCATCTAATCCATGGAACACGACACGACACGCCATTCGCACGTACAGTTACGATCTGCTCTCAATCTTGATCAAAACATTGTCGAAATTGTACTGCGAATTGATGCAGCGTAGCGTCGATCGTCGATCGTCTCTCAATAATAAAGTATCATTTTGATTTTGCCAATCCCTGATCTAATCGATAATTAAAGCTTCGACTGATGCTCGCTTATTTCAATTGATTGATGAAGAATATACGTACGTACGTACGTACAAATGAAATGCCCAAAGTATATAATAAACCCATCACATTTAGCATTATTTAACGGTCGAATGAACACGTTCAGAAGAGCTGACCTATGTACACTAATTCATTTAATTGATACATAGGTGGATGTGACCGCTTTGCCCACTTTGACCAAATTGATATTTTTAAATTTTCGGTGGAATTTTCTTGACACTTTCTTGAAATGAAATCGATCGGCAGCCAGTATTTTACTCAAGTGATGTAAATTTTCGTCTGATTTGAGATCGTACCAAATAACTTAACCACTTCACCTTGGATACGGAATAACAAAAGAGATTGAAAATATTTCAAAACTATAGTCAAATTAAAATTGAAATAATAGAATTGTTTGCATTATTCATACATATGTACACAAAATCACAAACGATTATGATACAGATCATTTCTCAGGAACGTAAAAGCAAAAATATTTATAAGTATTAAGGGGGTCTTCTCATTGAGCAACTTTTTTTTTCGACTTTTTTTTTTTTTTTTTGCATTTATTTATAGCTTGGGTAGTTGTGAATATGCCCCTAAAAGGATTTTTTGAAATTCGAAATAGTTTAGAGGATATAGCCTTCTTTGTCGAGCAAGATCTGCGCTAAAACGAGTAATTTTTGCGTTGCTTCAAACTTTAAACGCGTTTATCTCGAAACCACGTTTTTCGAACTGGCGGCCATGATATCTCCAGTTCAACTGAACCGATTTTCATGAAACAAAGTGGAATCGACGCAGAATTGTCACCATTCTCGGGTGAACCTCGACCATAATTTTAAAAAATTTTTTACTATTTTTTTTTTTACACTAAACTACAAAAAAAAAAAAGCCCGAAATTGAAATTTTTTTTTCGAATGGCCGCCATTTTGTCAAAAAAAATCACAAAATTAAGCTTGAGGTTCACCCGAGAATTACATCTATACTGATTATAACCCCGTTTTTTTTTTTCCATTTCGGACGCTCCGGAGACCCGGAATCGTGGCACCTTTTTTTTCACCACCAACTTTGAAGTCTCATTACTTTTTGAACAGCCCACGTATCGAGGCAAAAAAAATTTTTTTATTTACTTTGAACCTAAATAAAAAAAGTTTTCAATTATTCTTTGCGTTTTCAAATAAGAATTTTTTTAAAAAGGGTCCAAAAAACGGGTTTTCAATGAGAAGACCCCCCCTTAAGATGAAATTTGTTTTGGAATGATCTTGCATGAGCAATGAGCGACTAAATAAAAAAAGATTATTGTTCAGAATGGAATGTTGTCTTAAAGATAAGATAACGATTACTTTCTACTCCCATTCAAGAAATAGAAGATAATACGAAATAGACATGTGCATGTATGTATGTACAATATATGTATATACAGATCAGGAAGCTCTTATGAGACTATTCTCCGCAATAACCGAAAGCTTGAGCTTCCGTTAAAACAATTATTTTTTTTAAAATTAGGAATGCAATACATTAGATGTCCTCTATTGTTGTGTCGACACCAAAATCGATACGATATGTCACCACACTGGATATGTGGAGAAAATTAAAACTGATGAAATATATATATATAGACCTAATATAAATTATTTGGCAGATAAATCAGTGTTCCGGTCCATCCGAATTACATGTTAGTACAAGCATGCATAGTTACGATAAAAAAAAAAATAATAATAGTAATAATAAGAAACCTTACACCATTTGAAATTCATCTGAACTAATTATCCTGTTAAAGCCCACAACTGCAAGACATTGATCGAATACTCATTGTGGGAAATTTAATTTTTTCACATTGTGCACGGGCAGTCTTATGGAATTTCCCACAGTAAGTTGAGAATAACATTGGAAATTTACCTGTCTTTGCTGATGCTGGAGATTGTTCTGGATCGATTTGCAAGGACGTTGCCGTAGCACTTCCCGAGGCACACGCATCCTCGATAGCTGAATTCTCACTCAACTGTTGGGTGGGTGTCGATGTGGATTCGCTGGCTGCCAATGGCGCTAATGGCAAACTGCTTCCCAGTGTGATGCTTGTTGCACCGCCGCCTCCTCCACTCAATTTTGATGTATCGAAGACATCGGTCTGCGTATCGAGCTCATTGAGCCAACTATCATCGTCGTCCTGTTGCGTCGGCGAGCTGCTGCTGTTGCCCGGAACAGGTGCTGGAGAAAGCAATGTTGTCAATGGGATGCTTTGAGTACCATTATTATTGGCAGCGCTCGTTTGTGTTTCATTCGTCTTACTGATCGGTTTGGTGCGAGAGCGGCCGGACTCAGGTGGCGGCAGCAAATTGTACGCTTGCTATAATAAATTCTTCAAAATTTTATTGATTTATTCAATCAATGGAATCGAATTGAAATTACCGGAAAATTCGTAAAGGAATCACCGAAAGGATCTTCATCCTTGCCATCGATGCCAACATTCGGCTGAGAAGGATCATTTGGTGTTATTCTTTCCATTTGTGTTATACCGCGTTGTATTGAACTAAGTTCCTGTTCAAGATCCACAAGATCGGCAACTGATTCGGGTGACATCTATCAAATGGATACAATAGTGAATTCTAGCTGGAAGATCGATATGTACAAACCTCCTTGCTGGAGCCCTTAGTGTCCATGTTAATACCCAAACGGGTGATATTACTGGTGCCGGCTGACAATCCGCCAAGCGTCGACATTGCTCCAGCTCCACTGATGCTGGCACTACTATTGTTTAAGTCATTGTGAGCGGTGCCACTATTGGACTTTAATGACGATAATGACGCCATGTGATGTTCGTGTATTGATTTCGATTGGATTTGCTGGCGGGCAAGTTCAATTTCCTTTTTCTTAAGCTCGAAAACGACCTGGAACAGATCGCGCATGGCCAGAACAACCTACAAGATAAGAACAATATAAAAAAATGTTATATATACCTATGCATACAACAAAAAATTCGAAGAAGGGGACGTGTTGTTTGATCACCTGACTAGCTGCTTTATCAGTCTTAATGCCAAAAAACCGGTGTCCACTATCAGGCGACCCGAATATATAGCCAAAAGCACGCGAATCCGTCATGTCCTGGGCAATAAATGAGATTTTATGCACCGGATGATGGTACAGAGAGTCACCCGTCTTTTCATCACGCAGCCGAAGCCCATCGATAGTGACATGTATCGTTATGCGTTGCTTATGTTCGCCTGCAGCGCGTATGGCCATCTTAAGGTCCTGCAAAGCTTCCTGGCACATCCGGTCGCCGCGCGCTTCGCCCACTTCAAGTATACCAATAAGTTTTGCCTTGAATTGCACGCCATCGCCGAAGAATCGCCCCGGATCGTTGCGATCTAGAACGGAATATGAAAGAGAAATAAAGACCGTATTTAGCGATAGTTGAAAAGAGAAAGAAACATTCGTCATTGCCGTCTAACTTTTTGCGTAGTTTGAGGATAGCGTTGATGCTAATGAAATATTTGAAGCCGTAGACAGCTTCGACACAAGGGATTTAACCATTTTTGATTTTTGCCAATTGCATAATTGCAAGGATTAAAAACGCGGCTCCGTGAATATTCGCATATTTTTAACGTTTCGTTCGTTTCTCGTTTCTTGTTTCTTTGTTTACTTCTTTTGGCATTTGTTTAACTAGAGCTGCAAAATAATCGATAGTTTCGATAGTTTCAAAATTGTTGGACGACTTGCAAGTTGCAACAAAGGCTTTGTTTCTCTTTACGGGATTATTCTGATCTAAATGGATCGACGGAATATTTTCGATTTTAATTTGTCACGTACAACTGGAGCAAAACAACCGGTTTGAACAGATTAGTTGAAAAAGTAGTTATTTTTGAATGAATATGTTAAAACCGACTGTTTTTTCCCCACTGCGTGACGATTTAAAGTCGAATTTTTCCGACAGAATTCCACCTTCCTTGTTAATACCCCGTATCAGTGATGCCAGATTGTGGGTTTTTCCCCATATTGTGGGTTTTTTTCATTCAAAAAACGTGACATGGGGAAAAGTATGGGTAATTTTATATCGAAATTTATGCACTACATTTAAGGTATATTTACTACTACAATTTTAAGTTACTTTTATTTTTTTTGTTATTTTCTTGATACTTTTATTAAAATATTAAAATATTGCGTTTAAATCCAATGTTCAATTTTGAAATCGGTACGCCCATATTTTCAAAAAATCATTCTGGGTTTTTTCGTGGGTTTTTATTTTTTGAAAATGGGGAAAAATGGGTTTTTTTCCAATATATGAGGGTTTTTTTTATCGATAAAATCTGGCATCACTGCCCCGTATTGATACGAGAAAAATTGATGGACTGAAAAAAATCTGCTTGAAGAGAAAACAGTTCAAATTTACGTAATTTTCTAACATTTTTATTTAAAAATTTATGAATTATTTAATGAATTTTTTCTCTAAAACACATAATTTTAAGATAAAAAATTTATTTTTTAAGTGAAATTCAAATAATTCGCTCAATACAAGCCGAATTTGGATTATTCTCTATGGGTTTTATATGAATGTAACTAGGTTTTTTAAGGCAGGGACACTTTTTCATATAAATAGAGGATATGCCGAAAAGAGTTTTGCATGCACAGGGATACACCGCATTTTTGACATCAAAGAGGTAGCACCCGTGGAGATTTAGCATTTTTAATTTATTTTAAATTTAATTTTCTTAAATTTTATATTTAAATATCGATTGTTTTTAGCTCAAAAAAATCGATGATCGCACATATCGATTTTCTTGCAGCTCTAGTTTTAGCCCGAAGTAGAAAAGTAGAATTTTCCAATTGCAACCCTGACTTCTGTCATGCAATATTGCTTTGGCTCCTAATGCTTCGGCCCGCCAAATGCGTTCGGCGAATTCCAAAAAGGATCGGGCGAATTCCTAAAAGGATCGGAAGAATTTCTAATCTGAAAGATCATTGTTTGACGATAGCAGCATACAAATAAAATGCTTTTTTGAATTAAACTCAAGCGCGTAGCTTGAATATTTATTACAAATTTCCATTCTACGAATAAAATTGAACGTCTTCGTTTGTTTCTAGCTACATATATACTTCCATGGGTTAGTTCAAATAATCAATCATACCGGAAATGTTAAATTAAATAAAAAATCTAATTTTCATAATTCTCACAATACTTATAATTAGGGCTCGGATTTTGTTGACTTTTATAAGTTTAAAGCATACTTTATGGAGTAAAAATTTTGTTCAACTCGCATATAATCGATTTTTAACTTCAATATGAATTTTTTTGAAGTTGGAAAAGCGCTTTGAGGTTCAAATTCCCTCAAATTATTCGCAAATTGTTGGTAAGAAAAATTTTTTGCCCCATTAAGTATGCTTTAAATTTATAAAAGTCAACAAAATCCAAGCCCTACTTATAATTCTCACAAATACGATTGTCCAGCGAAGTTCGAAACGTGAAAATATGCATGCACGTAAAAGTATGCAACGTTTTTTTTCTTCTCAAAAATGTTAGCACACTATCAGGACTCATTCCTTATGTCTTTAATTACCGAATCCATCAAAAATTATTTCCAACTAAAATTTTAGCGCCTTCAAATCGGTTTGTTTTATTGGTTGATTGTTGCGCAAATAATAGTGGTACTCATGCAGCTTCGCAAATGCCTTCGCAACTTATCCCATCGTACATTTTCATATAAATTTTGACAATTGTGTGACAAACTTTCTCATTTCCCATAATTTGCGAAGCTGCATGAGTCCCACTAATGTCTTAAAGGTTCGGATTGAGAAAAGGATAATCAGAAGAAAAATATGTCCTGCGATAACTGTCAGTAATCGATTTTTCATTTTTCATATCGTATTTTCTAAATGACGAATTTTGAACCATTTATAATAAGCAGGGCTCGGATATATATGCATTTATAAATTTAAAGCATACTTTATGGAGTAAAAATTTTGTTCAACTCACATAAAGTTAAGATTCAAATAGATTTTTAACTTCAATAAGAATTTTTATGAAGGTAGAAAAGCCGTTCACTAGACTTATTCGCAAAATGTTGTTAAGAAAATTTTTCCCCCCATAAAGTATGCTTTAAATTTAATAAAATGCATTATATATCCGATGGACTTTTATAATTTAAAGCATACTTATGGGCAAATTTTCTTCAAAATTTGCAATTAATTTAGGAATTTGACCTCAAATCATTAAAAAGGAATTTTCGATGATCTGGAATACATCATTGAGTTAAATTTATTGAGCTCCGAAAACGATTTCTTCCAAAATACTTTATAATTATATTGAAATCATTATATCCGAGCTTAAGGATAATTAAAAATGGCATTAAAATTTAAAATTTGAAGTGAAATTTAAATCGATTAATCGATTTTCTTAATCAAAAAAACTGGTTTTATTTCTCCGATTAAGAATTCTTCTACCTTATATTATATATGAATATTTATGATTAAGGTAAATTAGTTAAAATGCCGGCAAACTTTACGAATTAATAAGTTTGAAAAAATTGCCTTGGCAACTCCGTTTCTTAATAAAGATTATAAAATTTCTCTACCTTAAAATACTTAGCACCATACATACATTAATTATGTTTGTAGGTAAATACTGTTAAATCCGCAAGATTAATATTCAATAATGTTTGAATTCCTTCGGAACAACTCAAAGTCCATAGGATTATAATTCGTATTCTCATTCAAATACTACTAATATTTTGCCGGAATCGTTACGATAATATTCGAGAAATGTAGGAATTCCCGGAACAATCAAAAGGGCATGTTTATTCATTCCTAGTCAAATGCATTACATGATCGCAAATTCCATGGATTACATTTCGGCTTGTTTTTTCTTACTAGATTTCGCCAAACCTTGAACACCGTATTGATTATTAGGAAATGAATTACACAGAAGCAAAGTAACTTGTATCCTTCAAGCGGAATTACAATCGTGCGTTTGATGCGATATGTGCGCTCTCAACAGACACACGAATGTATTAATATCCCTTTGTTGGAATTCAATTCGATGATATCGTGTTATTGTGAGCTTTCCGTGCGAACCGACAATGGCGCACATTCTTAAGTTGTCCTCTTCAATTAGAAGACGTTTCGTTATGCAGCAGCAGCAGCAGCGAGAAAAATGTAGGTACGCTAAAACGTAAACGTAAACGTAGGTGTTATAAGCCGAATCCTTAACCAGCCATGCATCGAATCAATTCGTATCGTATATTGCCGGAATACAGCAACGTTTATTGATTTTTCTCACTCACTCGTGCGGACGTGAAAATTCCGCGAGCGCTTCCTTTTGCACTTTTGTATTATTTAACTTTTAACTTCAAACTTTAGAACTTCTTTTTCTTTCTGCTTTCTTTTTCGTTTTCTTAATCCATGAAGTTATGAAGAAAATTTTTCAAAACTCTGTTCGTTTGCACATTTTTTAATTGTCAGGATTTGGACTGTCGAGCCCCGGCAATTCGATACGATAAATCCGAAAATAAAAACAAAATGCCAAAAAATTCGTATTTCTCTTACATTTTCGTAAAATTTTTATAATTTTTTTGTTGTTGTTTTTTTTTTGGAAATAATTTCCTTTTACACTCGCTCGGAATTTATTGATGTTTTGTGCAAATTCACGGCATTCAAAAATTCGATATACCGAAAGCTGCGCGTAAAAGAGCTTTACCGAACAATAGTGACACACTGTCATATCTCGCAGTGTTGTCAATGCAAAAACAATTCCCCGAACTTTCTTTTTACAGAATTGTTCGAGCGTAAATAACATATTGTTCGGCTTAACCCTTTCGGGACTGTTAGCAAACCATCATAAGTAGAGCTCGGATTTTGAATTTTTTTTGAATATTTTTTTTTTGCATTTAACTGTGCTTTTTTGAATATTTTAGTCACTGAAGAAGGTTTTTTGTTGTTGTTAATTTGACAATTCAACATTTTAAAAGGCATACGAAATCGAACTAATTTGGAATTTTTTACTGTGCATTTTTTGATTTTTTTGAATATTTTAGAATTTTTCGAATTTTTTTGAATTTTTTAAATTGTTTGAATTTTTGAATTTTTGAATTTTTTTGAATTTTTTGAATTTTTTGAATTTTTTGAATTTTTATGAATTTTTTGATTTGAATTTTTTTTTGAATTTTTTGCATTTTTGTTTGATTTTTTTTGAATTTTTTTGAATATTTTTAATTTTTTATGAATTTTTTGAATATTTTTCATTTTTTGAATTTTTATGAATTTTTTGAATTTTTTGAATTAATTTTTTTTTAAATCTCAAAGGGCCAACCGGGCGTTTGAAAAACGGGGCGCCGTTACCTAGGAAAAAAAAAATTTCAAAAAAAAATCCTTACTCCATGAGTATTGATCCCAAATACAGCTCACTGGGGGCCCACCGGGCATTTGTCCGGTTGCCCGTTGGCCCAGTCCGGCCCTGTCTTCAATTGCCATGTGTAAGCTGATACGATTTTGGCTCTTATTTTTCACTAAAATGACATACATATGTGAACAAGATGGCTTATGGGTGGAAAAAAGAAAATATAAAAAATATTTAACCCATTTTATTTTGATGGATAGACAACCTACAGGCCACGCGGCATATTTTCATGAAATTTTACGCTTTACAAATACAAATGAAACAAGTAAGGGTGTTATAGTCAGGCGAGCATGACAACACAATACCTAAGACTACCATTGAGATAAGGTATTCTAGAACATTTTTAAGGCCATTAAGACTCTTATATTGTGATATTTTTAAATTTCATGATGAAAACCCCCACGCCCACCTATTGCCACGCCCACCTATTGCCACGCCCACCTATTGCCACGCCCACCTTTACTATTTCTATAATTCATCGAAATATTTCGAAAAAATCCGATTTCTGGAGATAGCCTTCAAAATGATCCGATCGGGTCCATTCTCGAAATTGTCCATTACTCATGTCTCTATGAACTCAACTCCTTCGAATAAGAAAACTGTATACAGACAGACGGACGGACATGGCTTTATACCATAGATTTTGTATGATCTATCTCGACTGGTTCTGGGTGTTATAAATTTTTCAATCGAGTCTAAGTATTGCGGAGAAATTGATGTCCAGCAAAGGCTGCTTAATTATTCCCCAGTTAAGAGAGAGAGAAGACAGAGAGAAGAGAGGGAGAAGAGAGAGAGAGAAGAGAGAGAGAGAAGAGAGAGAGAGAGTGAGAGAGAGAGTGAGAGAGAGAGTGAGAGAGAGAGAGAGAGAGTGAGAGAGAGAGTGAGAGAGAGAGAGAGTGAGAGAGAGCGAGTGAGAGAGAGAGAGGAGAGAGAGGAGAGAGAGACGAGAGAGAGAGAGAGAGAGAGAGAGAGAGAGAGAGAGAGCGAGAGAGAGCGAGAGAGAGCAGAGAGAGAGCGAGAGAGAGTGAGAGAGAGAGAGATAGAGAGAGAGAGAGTAAGAGAGAGAGGATCTTTTCTTCCTTTAAAATTTTTCATTCCAATTACTCCTCCAAAAACTGAAATATTCCACACAAAATGCTTGATAAATATGACTTTATTGAATTTAATAACATTTATTTGAAATACATATAGAGATCCTTTGAAAAATGTCCATTTACGTATGTATAATATTTAAAAAATTTTCTTTGAGAAAGTACATACATACAATAAATTTTAAGTTTCAAATTTCTACTTGCTATGATACGCGTATTTGAAATGGTTTCCTTGTCAGAATATACCCATTAAATGTGCCGTCTTCAAAATTATACTCTTTTCATAGCATGCTCATCGGAAGTCCTTCCGAAAAAAAACTACAAATTTCGATTTTCTTCATTTCTCCATTAAAGACTAAATAAATTAAGAATTTTTTTTTTTTCGAAAAACGAAAAACTTAAACTTTAAAAAAACATTCTTATGTCCATATAAGGCAATTTTTGCTAAAGCTTTCGAATTGTACCTCTTACCACAGTTATGCCCCGTTTCTTTTATTCGTTGAACCAACAAGTTTTCTCCACAAATGAATAACAGATTATGGAAATAAATATAGAATTAAAAGAAAATTTTCCCCCCCAAGACCATTGTTCGCGTAGCAGCAGGACCACTGGCAGCACTCCATGCTTCAATATCATATGCCATACAACTGGCAGCAAAAGGCTCAGCGGGCGTAATGTCCTTTCCAGCGACCATGCGCTATACTGCCAGTTTGCCTGCAGCTAACTTAAGACTGCAACAATTTCCTTAGCCTAAAAAAACAACTTACACTATTTATATATTTGTATTATATAAGTGTCGTTATGACTGCGTTATTAGCATGTTCATATGGTATATATGTATATATATATGTTTGTATGTATACACTTAACTCGGTTTTTACACGGTAAAAAAAAAAACGCTTTAATAAAAGGACTCAAAAGTATAGAAAAAAATCTATGAAAATAATTTAGTCAGGAGTTTTTATGATGGGAAAAATAATTTTTCTTCAAAATTTCAATCAAAAAATTTTTAAAAATAATTTTAACCCAAAATAAATCCTTTAAAAATGGAGTCAATTCAATATTTTTGACCGCTTTTAAATAAAACTCTGACCGCGTAAAAACAGAGCCGTGTGTATATGTTTGTTCGGTTGAATATCCCAACTGTTCCATTTTACTATCGATGGTCTTTAGTAGCTCTGATCGGGTGCCTCTGAGAGTATATGCTTGTAGCCATTGCTTCCGATGTACATATTTTCTCGACGAAACTGAAATGGAATCTTCAAGTTCGAAAGTATTAGAATTAATCGTTTTTAAAATACTTATTCAAATTGATGGTACCCTGCAGTGATTCCAACTACACCCCGATTAGTCCAAAAAAAAAAAAACAAAATATACCAGGACTACTACAGGGTGTGATCATAAAGTTTCAAGACTGATTTTCTCCTGCGTAGTGGAGCGCTTTCAGACGGACAGTCTACGCGCCCTGGCTAGGTGATGGTGGATGTCAGGAAAGCGACCGAACAAGCGCCAGTCACCGCTGGATTTTGAGGCATCGCACTTAAAGTGAGTGTCTGTTGTTGAGTGCTTGACAAAAAGTTGTGAGAGTGAAAATGGAGCGTCGCCCAGGCCACCATACAGACCAGACATCGCCCCTAGCGACTTCTTCTTCTACCCCGGGGATGAAAAACGAACCGAAAGGGAAGCGATTTATTACTGTTGCAGCGGTTCAAGCGTCTTCGACGAGGCTGCTGGATAGCACTCCGGTAGAGGGAGTTCAAGGGAGAAGAATTTTAGTACAATTTACAAAAATGCTCAAAAAATTTCTTCTCCTGAGACCAGTCCTGAAACTTAATGATCACACCCTGGTATATTTTAGTTTGGCAACCAGTTCTATAAACTGTCTTATATAGAATAAGAGGTCAATTTTCCCATATGTTCCAGTTATTCTAATCTCCTAACTACACTTTTTCTGGGCCACTTGATGCTACTCAAGGTATACAGACCGATTCTGAATATTCCCGGGGAACGAATTTACTTTTCTTGAGACTAAAATTCTCCTTTTTTTTAAATAGATATTTAAAGGAAAATTATGGGTATGGGTGTCAAATACCCATTCTCCATTAAATTTATTCCCCCCAAATATTTCAAAAATAAGAAGTTTACTCTCGAGAAAAGTAAATTCCCCGGGCAATTCGTTCCCCGGGAATATTCCGAATCGGGCTGATAGTCAATTCTCACACATAAGATACTCTCTAAATTTTCATTAGTCACATTTCGAGTAGTCTCAGACCACTCCTTTTTGGGTTAATTGGCCTCTTCATTACTGCAGGGTACTACATTGCATATCTATATTTGTATGTGTATGCACAAAAATCTGTGTTCAACATAATAGGAAGGTATATTTCGCTAACACCTTCTCTGGTGTACTAAGTATGTATATTACTCTGACTAGTGTTCGCTTACTTTTTTTGTCAATATCTCAAAAAGTATACTTCTGAATTTGATGAATTTTCTTTTGCGGAAAAGATAATTCCTTGAGGAATTTTCTTAAAATATTTAAGAAGTAGTTTAGCGACCGAAAGACACTGAAAAAAACTTTTAAAATTTCCTTTTTAGTTTTGTGAAAAAATTTTTGTCAGTGTAAAAATTCGAAAAAATATTTTGGAATTTCCTATTGTATTAGGAATCAGCCAACGTTTGTTTCGTCTTCCTACCTTAATTAGTTTTTGCGATATTTCGAAAAATGTAAGTGCTAATTTTTGTTATTTGTACTAGCCGAATGAGTTTACAAAATCATGTTTCTGAACTTTGACCTCGTTGAGCACCCCCTAAATGACGTCCGATCGATCTAAATCTTTTCATTTCCCTTTTCTGTTGCCCTCTACTATATATTTTGAGGGGCGGATCGCAAAATTAAACGAACTTATCAAATTTGGTCTATAGAGCGAGCCCCTATCGAGGTTGGATAATTTCGAGCTGAACAAAATGTTTGACTTACCGACTCCGGTGGTGGGCATGGTATGGCAACTGTTGCAATTTCGCGCAATTTATTCATGGTCCGAAGACTCTGATAATAGGATTGTATTATATACCACATCAGTGAGTTGAAGACAATCGTATTGAAGCAGAAACAGACTGAAATGAATATAAGAGCGATGAAGCAATGCAAAAAAAAAGAAAAATTTCCGACTTTTCATCACTTACAATAGTACAGTTTCCCGCCGATCATTTCGACCAGCTTTTCATTTTGAAACCAAATGACCAGGACCGCACCGCCAACAATTCCAACGAACTCCATTAAGAGCCATGGCAATATCAGTTCGGCACGATTCCGAAAAATTCCAATGAATAGGGCCACCGTGCTGAGCAAATAGACCAGGGCGGCAAAGGTTAGCGTATAGAGCAGAACTTCGGTTACCGAGACCAATTGAGCAGCTGTACGCAGGCGTAATTGATTTTTAAATGGTATCATATTATAGAAACCGTTTTCCTTCTGATCCTTGATGTCCATCTCTAACATTGTCTTCATTTGTTCTGCATGAGCCAGGCCCAATAGTACCAGGAAAAGTAGAACATGCGCAATAAGCTGGAATGGAACTTTAATATAAAAAGCTCGTGCATAGGGGTTGACTACAGTAAATCCTCGTCTATCGATCGTCACATTGAGGCTAAGCTGAGAGTCATGCGAATGTGTGCGAGTAATCGGAATAGAAAATGGACGATTTGGACGGACGGACGAGGACTCAGTGTCCATATTGAGGAGTCTTACCAATTTATAGATGCCAATTAAAATAGCGGATAAACGCAGGTTCCTCGGTGAAACCGGTGCCATCAATTTATCCACCAAGGCACGGCAAAAGGCGCCTGTCGACGAGCGTGAATGAAGCATTCCGCAAGTTTTTCCAAATAAGAAATCCTTTTATTTTCTGACCAAATTACGCTCGCTTCTGTACGTGGGCCGCGACCGATTCTCCGGTTTATCTAGTCGAAATTGATTTTTACGCGAAGCTCTCAAGCTCATCAATGTCAGATGCGAGACGGGCGCTGCAATTGTTGTTGTTGTTGTTGTGCTTTGGAATTCGGTTGAATTATTTAATCAATATAAACGGCCGATTGATTTCTATTGACGACTGACGGTCGTACGTCCCAGCGAACTTAATGAAAATTAAAAGCAATTAAGTGCACTTGCGAATTTCACCAATTTACTAATTCAAATACACGATTTTTTTTGGCCTTTAATTGTTTAAAATATTTAACACATTTTCCCCGTTTGTTATTGTCGTGCGGCGGCGATAAGCTTTTGCCGAACTTTCTCACCACACCGATAGGAATATTTTACTGAACCGAAACTGACAACTTATGGTGGCCGAACACATTTCCATCGAATTTTTATCCACTGAACCAGACTATTTAGGTTTTTCCGTAGCGTTTGATCTACTCCGAATAGGGAACACGTGAAATTTGTCACGTTACAATGCCTAAAATCCCACCTCGTTCGAAATAGCTTTCTGACTTCGCGTCTGAAATCGAATCCGAAATATAGACGCTCGGAACTAGGTCATAAAGAGATTAGGGGTATTCACAAAGGCGTCGGAAAATAGTAAAGTCGGAAAATCGGAAAATTTTATCTGCTTAAAAAATTGTGCAAGATGCAAAAAAGTTTAAAAAAATTTTTTTTAAGTCGCAATTTTCCCATTTTCCTACTTTCCAACGTATTTAACACGCCTTTGTGAATACCCCTATTATTTTAGATTTTGTCACAGAACCTGGACAGAGCTATTTGTCATTACCTTTTACCCTGAAACGCGAAAAATAGGTGAAAAGAAAAAAAAAACAACGATATTGAGACCCCATGAAGGACAATGCTTCAGAAAGATTCTGAACAAATTGACATGTCCTTTGGTGCTTAATCAAATAAGGACGTTTAATCGCACGTTTTTACATCATTTGTTGTTCCTTTTGAGCACTGGGATGGAAGTTTTCCAAAAGTCAGCGCATGCGCTTTCAAATTCCCGAAAGCTTCCCTTCAAACATTTTGAAAGCTTTTCATTTTTTTGTGACAAATATTACTGTGCTTTGATTCCGATGTTTACAGTGGACTCGCGATAATTTGAACTACTGAATTAAATGGTCGAAAATCGCTTAGACTCAGAAGAGATCAATAATGAAATAATCAACTGATATATAAGGATTTATTTGGTATCCGCAATAATATTTAAGAGAGCATTAGCGGTGGGTATTCGGCTATATATCTATGTACATATTTATTAAGAACATTTGTGGTCTTGAGACTCCGTAATTTTTTCTTTTTTTTTTTTGCCACCATGGCTACTGATACACATCATCATGTGGCGAATTTCTGAACACTTTTCGCTAGAGCTGGAGAACTATCGATAGTTGCGATCATCGATAGTCTCGATAGTCTGAACCAATATATATAACTATATATGTCACTCAGGAGCCGTTTCCATTTTGGATCTTTTCAACGCGGTCTTGTGTACCCACCACGGTCTTGTGTACCCACCAAAATGAGCAATTTTTCACTTAAGGTAATCACCAAAAGTATTTCTCTCGCGCTCTTTTTTTTTTTGCCTGCCGAGTAACATCTCTTTCTAACTGGCGCGAAACATCCTGCGCAATATCTATGAGAGTGACATATATGGTTATATGTGGTGGAACATGTCCGATCGTGCAAGGATTAAGGTCACGAAAACAATGTACACTTAAAAAAAAAACTGTTCAAGGAGATATTTCCAAAGCCGACGGAATGAAAGTCATTCAAATGAACTCTGTCCTGGCCCACTTAAACCCCTCGATGCCTTGATGAAGCCCGCTGGACAAATTGTATATTCGTATACCCTTCTTACATGGGACCCAAAAGGTTAAGGAAATACAAGCTATCATGAAGTTTTAGTTGCCTTCCAAAACGCACCGACGCAGAAAATTATTTCGGAAGAGGTTTAAGGCATAACAAAACTATCCACCGAGATCATTTTCTCAATCCCCTTTGTAATTCCCATATTTCGAGGGGGGCTTGAACCCCCAAAAGCATCCTCCGAATACGCTCATAGTTCCCTTTGATGGTATTCGTCTTGAAAACAAGTTTCCAATCATTATTTCCCTCCAAATGCAAAACTATCCACGAGAAATGGTACTTTTTGTCAAAAAATTCCTACAATTCTCACTGAATTCATGATTTCGGAAACGTATATAAAGCAATGAATTGAAGAAATTCTCAGTCATCTCAGTAGAGCTGGAGAACTGTCGGAAGATATATTTTCAAATTTGGACACCATCAACACCATCATCACCATCACATCATCCAACCACACCATCATCACACCAACCTCACACATCATCATCACCATCAACCCATCACAACACATCACCATCATCATCACCACCTCACAATCATCACCATCACCATCATCATCACCATCATCATCATCATCACATCACATCACCATCATCATCACCAACCATCACACACCATCATCATACACCATCATCATCACCATCCATCATTACCAATCACATCACTCATCATCACATCACATACCATCAATCATCACATCAATCATCATTCACCATCACCACCATCATCACATCACCACCATCAATCACCATCACACTCACACCATCAACACATCACACCATCACTCAACATCATCACCAACATCATACACATCGATATCACATCATCATTTCACGCTCTCATCACATCACATTACATCATCATCACTAACCTCACTATCATCACCATCATCGATAGTTTCGATTAACGATAATTTTGATAATCGAAAGATGAGTTTTCGAGCGGCTCTCGCCGGAAGTTTTAGGAATCTGTCCATTTCACCGCTGTCACCGACAGCACCAGCTTTCCATCGCAAAACTAAATGCCCATGAATCAAAACTTTCGATAGTCGTCAAAAAACAATCGATGTTTTGGATAGCTTGAAGCCATCGATAGTGCTATCGATTGTTTCTCCAGCTCTAATTTTCACGACATCAGCTGGTAAGACGTGCGATTTTGTCAATCTTATGGATCATATCTCGTTGGAGCTGGGGAATTATCGATAGTTTCGAGAATCGGTAAGTTCGATAATAGATAGTTTTTATAATCGAAAATTTTATAATCGATAATTTCAATAATCGATATTTATCGATAATATACAATTTCATAATTTTGATAATCGATATTCTGAAATCGATAGTTTGTAAAATCGATCATTTCAAAAGTCGATAATTTCACTAATAGAGAATTTCGAAAATCGATATCAATAATCGAGAATTTACATAATCGAAAGCGGACATTATTAGGAATCTGTGCAACTTTGGTCCGATTAAAAATATCGATATTCGCCAAAAAGCCATCGATGTTTTCGATAGTTTGAAACATCGATAGTATCGATAGTGCTATCGATTGTTTCTCCATCTCTACAAAAAATACTTATGTATTTTAGTTGGGTATACATTTTAAATTGAAACTTTAGACTTTGAGAATTGCCTAATTTAAATGCACATTTTTACCAAAATAAAGTGTAATCATTTTAAAATTTTTATACGTTTTTATTTGTAACTTAAACTGTATAAAATTTTTTATTTTATTTTTTTTTTACATTGGTAAGATTATTTTTAGTAAAGCATACACTAAAAAAAGTATGTACGTCGTTGGGAAACTCGGTAGGAGCTTTTCGGGTGTCTGGAATAAAAAAGTAGATTGGATTATTATAATAAGGTACGCCTGTCGCTATCGTCCGTGTCAGAAATTTAAAATTTAAGTTTACAAATTGTCGCAAATTTTAAAAAAAATTATTGATAAATTTAACTAGTTCAAATGTATCCGATTCCCGCCGAACGAACTAGTACTATACTGATGCAAACTGCACTAGTCTTTCCTATACTCATTTTATGATGATTTTCTACAGAATTTTATATGGATAGGAGTATGGAAAAGAACTAGTACTGGCGGCTTTTGCACTACTATGGAAGTAGTAAATCACTAGTTGCACTTGCTACAGGCCTATTACATTGATGCATGTATGTGTGTGTGTATGTATGTATGTTATATGTGAATGTGTTGCTTGCAGTTGTTGCGATTTTAATGGCTTCGCTGCGTTATGATGAATTTACATTTTAAAAGCCAATTTACACGTAACTATAAAATCGAACAATAAATCCTTGCTACGATAGCTGCGATAAAAAAGAAATAAACCGCGCAGAGCGAAGACGCGCTTATGAGGCGAATGTAGGCCTTGGCGGCCGAACGGAATTGAATTGATGGTTAGATATTCATTTACGGCAAAATACCGCCACTGTTGGAAGACGATTGAAGCGATCATAAAATCGAAAGGAAGATGCACTTAAAGTGCCTACCGTCCAGCCAGAGCCTACTCCGCTATTCTTCACTCCGAGCCGCAGTAGGAGGAGCGGCATCAATCGGTGCAAAAGTGTCTAAGTCTGTGCCCGTCCCCGCGCCGGTGTCGTTGTCGTTGTCGGTACATATGTATGTATCTCTAGAGCGCGTGAGTGCGCTGGATTGTGTTTCGTGGGGCTTAATTGATTGTTTTTCCGCTGACGCGAAGACAAAAAGCACCGTGGGACGGGGGGAACGGCCGATTGCGTTGCAGTGCTAACAAAGTTGTTGCCGGAAGACTAGAAAGCATTTTAGCAGCTCTCTCGAAACGGCCAGCTATTTCATTTTAACAACCGCATGCGATCCGAACATGATTTCCTGCATCGCCCGAAACTCGCGAAACTCGCCCGCAATGGCCCGAATCGCTTTTATGTTCGAGTCGACAACTCATTTAACGTGAATGAAGACCTTAGGGCCGAGACGCGAGGCCCCATCTCTCGCTATTGACTTCTTGTTATCGCTGGGCGTATTTTATTAACATTTAAGAGTAGCAAGAGTGTGCTGCCAGCTTTTACGATTGCCAGCGCATTGCCAACGTGTCGCCATCACTTCAGAAGCCGTAAAAAGCACCGTCAGCAGTAGCCGCCACAATATCTATCCCCTCTCTCTCTCTCTCTCTCAACTCGTCATGTCATGGCCCATGCTCGAAGAGTCGTCCCAGCTGAACGCTGCAAAAAAAATCCCGCAACCGAAGTCAATTAAAGTTTCTCATTTGTTTGTCCTCCCGCCTCCCGCCCCTCGTCCACCGGATCAATGGGAGTTTCAACAATTTTCGTCGAGAAAATGAAAACATTTAAATAAAGTCTAAATCATAATCGCAAAAATATTTATATTCATTCGAACTTCGAACGCAACGGCAGAGCCCAGCGAACCAATCAAAACATTCGGTTGCAGTGAGTGCGAAAAGTTCGTGTCCAGCTTGCATAAATCTGATCCTATACATCCGATATAAGAACTTTTCATACATAATAAGCTTTCCACACATAGCCTAAATCACGTGATTTAGCATTCATTCGTGATTTAGAGCTAAATCACGTAATTTACCCATACAAAAAATGTCAAACTAAATCACGCTATTTGGCGTGATTTAAGCTAAATCACGCACTAAATTACACAAACTCGATATAAAACTCCGCGTTTTCATCGAAATATCGATAGTTTTGAACAAAACATCTGTTACATCTCTATCTCAATGTTTTCCAAATCGCTGTTATCACTGAACATCAGCTCCAAAATATTATTTAATTGCATAAAATTGTAAAAAACAATTGACCACTTTCCAAAGTCCATATGCGCGCTCATATTTTAAAAATCGAGCAAACAGTGTTCACCTTCTTCTATTTTTCAACTGATAGCTGTCAACTTAAATTACTTCGACTTCGTGTGAACAGTTGTGATTTAGCTTTGAATGATTTAGCTAAATCACGTGATTTAGCCCTATGTCTGAAAAGCCTATAAGTTACCTTCTCTATCCGTTTCACAAACCTTTTAATTTTTTTATTAAAAATATACAAAAAAAAAATCGATAAAAAATAAAGTTGGAATGGAGAAATGAATGAAAAAGAAATGTCTTCCGCACACTGACACGCCTCTCTGTGAAATAAATGAGTACAGAAATGCACGAATTGCAGGCCCATTATTTAATCTTAGTACACCAGTGGAGGCAATGATGGCAATTGAAATGATTTTCCCCTAAATTGAGAGATTTTTTCGTCTTCAAGGTAATCGTTAGGGGAAATATTTTTACAAGGGGCCTTTTTGCAGGTCGTGTGTTCATAAAAGTTTTGTACTAAAATATCAATAGGCTTCCTATGATGGTCTTTTAAGCTGTATTGATGTTGGCTCGAAGAAGAAATCTTTCGGAAGCATTACTGACATTTTGAGATGTTGAGATGTCAACTTACGATGCGAGAGGCTCTCCAGCTCGAACGTGGATGTAAGTTTTTCTGTTTCTGTTCTTCTTTGTTTTCCCCTTTTTTCGTGGTATCACAACGGGCCCTTGTGAGGCCTTAAGTGTGTTACCCTTGGTCGAAAGCACAGCAACCTACCAACCATTATTGACATTAGAAATTCGTACGCTGGAAATTTATTTATTCATTTCGCTCATAATGATATGGCAACAATTGTTCACTGTTTAGAACAAATACATAGATACATATATGACTTTAAAGGCTAAGGGGCTCCCTCCAGTTCTGTCAGAAATGAAACAGAACTGGAAAACTTCATATAAGAGACTCCTTCAGAAAATTTCTGATTCATTTCTGAAACGTTTTTTTTTTATAGGAAGCTTTTCATTTCTGACAGAGCTGGAGAGAGACCCTTAGGATAAAAAATTTTAAAGACCGTGTTTTTAGCGGATTTTCACTTCGGATTTAGGAGGAAAAATTTCGGAGATGGCATCACTGGGCCTCATTTGTCAGTGCAGGGTGTGACAGAGCTTAGTTTGGTCGCTACTATGATCTTCGATTTTGCCCCTTCTACAAGCAGAATTAATCCAAAGCGTGAAAGTAACACTGATGCATGATACAAGAAAACAAGATAGCGCCACTTGAGAGAGGAAACGTCACAAACTCAAAATCGCGACTCGTTGTTGTTTCCCATTATAAACCGTCTTTTTACTTTTTTGAATAGCATGGGAAACAACAACAATTTCTCGCTCAGTGACGTCGCAAACTCAATTTTCGGCTCTCAGAGAAAGCCTCAAAATAGCGGTACTGAAGTGGCGCTATCTTGTTTTCTTGTATCATGCACTGATGCAACAAGACTGCGAACTAATATCCTTTTAAGATGTACCCTTTTTTTTACATCCTCCCTTTTAAACTGGACGAAAGAGCCAAACAACCATACTTACGAAAAACGATGAAGAGTTTCTTTTAAAACTTGTGTCCATGCATCATCGTCTACGAATCGTACGCGTCGGAAAACTTCTGTCGCCCACTGTACGAATAAAAAATTATTCAATTCGTCTTCGAGCGCAATGAAATCGCAATGCCAATGAATTCCGCCAGAAGGCGTTTCTCTTCTTTCGTTCAGTTGTTTTTTATGCATTCAATTCTGTTCGATAATTTATTGCCGATTGCCGCTTATGCGAACGTGTAACGCTTTACGCAGGCATCAACATCAGCATCGGCAACAGTCAAAACAGCAGCAACAACATCGACACCATCATCATCGGCAGCAGCAGCAAGAACGCTTGGTGGACAGTTAAAGCAACACAACCGTTTGCAATATCGAAGGAAGGTTTCGCCGGTCGGCTGGCGGATGGCGCGGGATGGGGCCCCGAATTGCAATGCACGAGCAATGCAAGCGTGCCAGTCACAGTCACAGGCACAGGCACATACAGACAACCGAACGGAGTAACTTGGCCCAGTCGGCCACATATCGAGTGCTGACATGCCGCATGCAGCAGCAATCCTCATGATCATCCGGCATCGTTATCGTATTCGATTTTGGTTTCGGTATCGGTATCGCTATCGGATTGCGTTTGCAATTTAATCCCCAAAAGGCGCTTTGATTGGTTTTTCTTTCTTTTTTTTTTTTTTTTGTTATTATTTTCATTTTTTCTTCTTCCATTTTATTTTGAAATTTTATTTATTTTTTTTTTTCTACAAGCTGAAAAGTGATGTGACAGGCCAGCGCCTTTATGCTTCGAGGGTATTTAAAAATCGTTCGCAAATTGATTGCCTTAAAATAAGCAACCGAACCGGGTTCGGCTCTTCAGCTGATGCAGCTTCCAGTGACCAGAATTCAAAGATAGTCAACTGCTCGGAACGCTCGCATTCCTGCCCATCAAGCCACTATTTAATAAGCCGCAATGCGAGGGGAGCGCAAAAACGAATTAAACAGAAGCAAAAACAATTGCGACTGCGACTCCGATTTCGATTGCGATTTCCATTGCGATTGCCGTTGCGATTTCGCCTTCCTCATTGCACTTTTGTTGATTAAAAAATGACGCTCGAAATGCGCGTTGAGTGCTCCGGCCTCTTCGAAGCCGCAAAGCATTTCATTGTCGAACTGAGTCATCTGCGATCACGAGCAATAATCGATTAAGTTGAACGTATCGACAAGAGGAAATGAACTTGAATTCTAAGTATTTTGAATATAGCACAACGCCACGCCATTCGGCTTCTGGGATGCAAAGTGCAGCAAATGACAAATTGTTGGATTGGAATTGTTGGTACTGGTTTCGTATAGGTACCTATATGTATGTTTGTATGTGAAATTGCTCGGCTTGCCAGCCCCTAAATCGGGGCCAGGCAATGTGTCGTATATTCCCAAATTGTACGTTAAAAAAAAAATCGGAACTTACAATTAATCGTCAAATTTCAAGCGTAACTGTCGTTTCTGGAGCCTTCTCGCCAGACAAATAAAAAAAAATTCCGCTGAGAAAAGGTTAAGCCCTTGGACTTGACGAGCGCCTGCCTTCATGGATTTCAGACCAGAGAAGATTTCAAAAGGGAAAGAGGCTTGAGGGACTCAGACCGCCTTAGTCATAGAAAACCGTATATTAACATTGAATAACAGATCTACCAAAAATGAAAGAAGATATTAGCCCATACCATAACCATAGTACACGCAGTTGAGCAAAACGTCTATAATTCTCATTTGGTTTAGTAAAATGGGACACATAAGAGTCGCTGAATTTCTTAAGGTTTTGTACGACTTTATCTTTTCTATTGGCTTGATAGAGCTGGAGAGCTATCGATAGTTTTATAAACGATAGTTTCGATAGTACATAGGTTCAATAATCGATTGTTTCAATAATCGATAGGTTAAATAATCGATTGTTTCAATAATCGTTAGGTTCGAAAATCTATTGTTTCAATAACCAATAGTTTTAACAATCGATAGTTTTAACAATCGATAGTTTTAATAATCGATAGTTTTAATAATGATCGAAAGTGTTAATAATCGATAGTTTTAATAATGATCGATAGTTTTAATAATCGATAGTTTCTTTAATCGATAGTTTTAATAATCGATAGTTTATTTAATCAATAGTCAAAATTATCGATAGGTTCAACAATCGATCGTTTCGATAATTGCTGTTTTGCTAATCGATTATTTTGACAATCGATAATTTTGATAATCGATAATTTTAATAATGATCCATAGTTTTAATAATGATCGATAGTTTTAATAATGATTGATAATGTTAATAATCGATAGTTTTAATAATCGATAGTTTTAATAATCGATAGTTTTAATAATCGATAGTTTTAATAATCGATAATTTCTTTAATCGAAAGTTTTAATAATCGATAGTCAAAATTATCGATATGTTCAACAATCGTACGTTTCGATAATTGATGTTTTGCTAATCGATTATTTTGACAATTGATAATTTTGATAATCGAAAGATGAATTTTCGAGCGACTCTCGCCCTAATCTATGTACATAAATATGAATGAATCAATGAATCAAAACTATCGATAATCTTCAAAAAAACTATCTATGTTTTCGATATTTAGTTATCGATTGTTTCTCTAGCTCTAGTTCTCACATCCCTCACCCTCACAGGTTAATTTAAGAGTTAAATTTTTTTTTGAACACTCCAAGTGAAAGACACTCTTATGCGCTGCAGCGTTTGAATTCATAATGCGGGGGATTAGATGGGGCGGAGGGGGGGGCTGGGCACTTGTGTTGGCTAGTCGAATTTGTTGCAATGTAAGTAGCATATTGTGAGCGAGTGTGAATGGTTAAATACTGGTTGTTCGCTGCTCGGTCGATGGGTCGCCAAGCAAAGTAGTGAGAATGGATTAAAGGCGAAGGAAGGTCGGGCGCACAAGTCGAATGGACAAGGGCATGGTGAAGGGGGAAGGGGAAGAAGAAAGGGTCGTGCACGGTGCACGTGCATTATGACTGCGGGCGATGCATGCACAATGAACAATGAACCTTGAGCAGTGTATAAAAGGGCGTTAAATTGACACAATTGAATACACCCCATGAGATTTCTTTCAACGCCCGCCGCGCCGTCCATGCAAACGTACATACGTACACACACACACACAATGTATGTGCATGTAAGTGTTTGTGTGCGCTTTGCTCGTTCGTCTGTGCATGTGTGCGTATTTTTCGGTTGAGTTGATGGGTGTGGTGTATTAAATAGGTGTATGCGCGCCCCGGCATTGCGTTGTGCTCATTCATTCATTCATTCATTCATTCATTGTGTGCGAATTGCTTCTGAATTGCCTCGCTTGAGGGTGCGTTTAATCGGAAATGCTAACATCTTCATCAAAAGCGGTAATGCGAAGCTTACAAGTGCACTCGCCCGACCCCCTCCGTTGTCCCTCTTGCCGTCCGTATGTCTGTCTGTCCGTCTGTCAGTTTGTCTTTCTGCTTGTCTGTATGTTTCGCCGTCAGTCCATCTGTCTGTCTGTCTGTCTGCCAGCCGGCTGTTTGAGGGCTGCTTATCCCTTTGAAAATCCATTGTTATTATTATCTTTATCGGAGCTACTGATTCTGCACTTGTTTCTCGTGTTTATCGTACGCAAATATTAATGTCAAATTGATATTTTGAATAGATGAATAGCTTTCGGGATCCTTGATTGATATCTCTTACCGTTTGACGGGAGTGCGAGGGCCAGTGGGAGTGAGAATGTGTGGGTGGCGCCTTTGCGTGTGCGTTTATTGAAGAAAATTGATGAGAAAATGATTTTTGAGTGCGATTAAAGCTGGCTGGCTAATCAGTTAGTTAGTCAGGCTGAAAGAGAAAAACACACAACAAGGGCAATAAAAATACAATTTCCCGCTTTACCGAATTAAGCGGGATTTTCCTTCATTCGTTTTCTTCCCATCCCCCAGTCTAAATCAAATCCATCGATGGGGTTGTATTGCTAGCTCCTACCTTGGTCAAACTTCATTCATTTGCATTGTATCGTTGCTCTATATATTTGCAACACTCTCTCGCTCTCATCGCTCTCGCTCTCGCTCTCAGTCGCTCTTGCATGTCTTCGACACGTTCTCCGATGCCTTCAGCAAATTCATCCAGCGATTTGGTGTATCTATCAACAGCACGTCTCTTGATACCGTTTAAGTCAAGTAGAAAAAATTCAATCAGCATGCTTGCCTCAAAGTACACAGACGCTGCAGTCACAGCTACACAGTCCACCGTCACAGTCACGTCACAGTCACAGTCACACTCACCACAGTGACAGCGATGATGTTAGTTGTAGCGGAAAAGCAAATCATCAGCGCAAATAAAAATGCTGATTCGAAAAAAGTTTTATTTCATTTTTTTGCCTTTTTTTTGCCTTTTTTTTTGCCTTTTTTTTTGTTGTTTTTTCGTTTTTCCTTTGTCTTCGTCAAAAGAAAGGACGACTCTTCGCAAGCGCTGGGAATGCTTCACTGGGCATTGGGACGTGGGCATGCCATAGAGTCGAATCCGTATTCGGTAATTTGATTTTCCAGAAATAAAACAGAAAAACATGAAAATCTCATGAAAAATGGAACTCAATTCCCGCTCGGGCTTACTTTGCCGGATGTCTTCGTTTACGTTTTCCTTGGCACTGGAGATTTAACAAGGACTGAACTTCAACTTCGAGTTGAAAGTAATAAAATATGAAAATACAGTGCCACACAAATATCGACCACGACCATCGGACCAGCGAAGAGAATATAAATAATATCCTTAGAAAGTTGGTTTTTGGAAAAATTTCGATCACTCTCCTCGAGCCGCTTGAAATTCAGTAGTTAAAGCGCTTTAAACACCGAAAAAAATCCCATACGACAGTATTAAATGCCCGCCTTGGCTGAAAGTGCAGTTTGTACCCTACACTAAATTCAGTAGCCGCATTAGTAGGTCACATTGTTTGCACAGTGCGATTGAGTAGCAAAATTATATTTCAATTTTTATGAAGTTATTTTTATTGAGACCGGTTGGAGGGGGCGGCATTTTCATCATTGTGCCGAAATGTCTTGCTACGCCACTGATCCGATTACAGATAACAGTCATAAATGTCGTTTGATCGATAAACATGCGGATTATAATCAGGCGATTGTCATTCAAAATGACCGAAAAATGGCAAGAAAAATGTACTTTTGTACGACTTCATCTTTTCTATTGGCTTGATAGAGCTGGGGGAGCTATCGATAGTTTTATAATCGATAGTTTCGATAGTAAATAGGTTCAATAATCGATTGTTTCAATAATCGATTGTTTCAATAATCGATTGTTTCAATAATCGATAGTTTTAATAATCGATAGTTTTAATAATCGATAGTTTTAATAATCGATATTTTTAATAATGATCGATAGTTTTAATAATAATCGATAGTTTTAATAATCGATCGTTTTAATAATCGATAGTTTCTTTAATCGATAGTTTTAATAATCGATAGAATCGAAGAAAAATGTACTTAAGACCCTAACAATTAGTTTTGTTGACCATAAAGGGCTAATCACAATCCATCCCTTTTTCAATGGAGTGACCTACGGATAAATGTAATACGAATAAATGCAAAAACCTCATAAGTGCAGGGTGCTTTGAAGCCCTTTTTACGCGGTCTCATGAAAATATTCACGGATTAATGCAGGGGCGGACTGGGGGTCAAAGGGCTCACCGGGCGTTACCTAAGAAAAAAAATCCTTACTCCATGAGTATTGATCCCAGATACAGTTCACCGGGGGCCCGTAGGCCCAGTCCGCCCCTGGATTAATGCAAAGAACGCATAAGTACAAAAGAATTTGAGAAAAAAAATGTTCTGCATTTTTCCGTTCTCAACTATACAGACATTGTATGGGCCAAAAAGACCGAAAGTAGCTCAATGTGCTCGAGCCTCGCGGCTTCAATGTATTCGCATTTTTAAGCTTTCTTTGCTGCTTTGTCTTTGCCCACTTTTTTTCGCGCACACGGAGTTTGGTAAATTTTTTTTGAATGTAGGTTTTCTTTACTTTTTTCGAACGTCCTTTTTTTCGGGATCTTTACGTAGCCAGTGATGCACGAAACACGTTCGGGAAGAATTCGAACAAATTGTTCGGCGGCACTGCCACCCACCTGGCTTGCCACCGGCGACAACAAGGTAATGTCTTCGGCTGCTAACAGGAGGGAGGACAACCAAGAGGTGGGGGGAAACTAAAACGGAGGACAAAAACGAGATGGAGCACGAGTAGGAAAGGAAAATAGCCGAACCTAAGGCAAAAGTGGAAACGAATGGAGAATGTCAAAAAACTTTGCTGGCATAGAAAGCACTGCTCTATTATTTTTTTTTTTTTTTATTTTTTATTTTTTTTTTATTTTTTTTTTTTTTTGGTGGGTATGCGAGAGAGCACACACACATGCATGGCTTGAAAGTCTGCCTAAATAATATGAGCTCGCCCATATTATGGAACAATAAATATACGTGATCAGCATGTTGGGGCAACGCGACATCATGCTGTGCTCATCATGTCCTTGCGTATCCTGTAAGCTTCGAGCCGTTCGCCGGTTCGCGCACAAAAAGATTCGAGCACAAACACGTACAGACGGACGGACACAATGCGGCACACACACGCTCGGACATGTAGTCGAACGCGATGATGACGTGCACGTAATGCCATATAATAGGTCAGCTTTAGATTGATAGCTCTGTCTGAGTGGATGGTTGAAAAGCCAAATACCCCAACGGAAAATTATCTCCTGCATGACAAAGTCATAAATGATGTCATCGATGACATATAGGTGAAATTGTCATGCATGAAATCTGGGAGGAATGTAATCGTGGAGGGATCAGTGATGTCATCGATGACATATTGGTGACATTGTCATGCATGACATCTGGAGGACATGTCATCGTGAAGGGATCAGTGATTCATCGATGACATATGGTGACATTGTCATGCATGACATCTTGGAGGACATGTCATCGTGGAGGGATCAGTGATGTCATCGATGACATATAGGTGACATTGTCATGCATGACATCTTGGAGGACATGTCATCGTGGAGGGATCAGTGATATCATCGATGACATATAGGTGACATTGTCATGCATGACATCTTGGAGGACATGTCATCGTGGAGGGATCAGTGATGTCATCGATGACATATAGGTGACATTGTCATGCATGACATCTTGGAGGACATGTCATCGTGGAGGGATCAGTGATGTCATCGATGACATATTGGTGACATTGTCATGCATGACATCTTGGAGGATATGTCATCGTGGAGGGATCAGTGATGTCATGCATTCCGGCTCCGAAGTCACTAGGACATCATCGGGGATGTCCGCGGGACATTTCCCGCTGGGACACTCTGCCGAAAAAGCTACTGCAAAAAAAAGGCATCATTTTCAAATATCGGAATCATCGTCATCAACTTTCCTACGATGAAGTCCGATTATGAGGCTTAAGAAGCTTTCATTTTCTCAGTGTATTTGTAGCTGCAAAAATTTCTCAGTGTATTTCAATGACTAGTTGGCTGCTGCACAATTTCCTTCGGGGCTGCACGATGCTCTATGCGACTATATTGTATGTATGTTGTATGTATTTTGTATGTTGCCTGAATATTCATGACGAGCAAAACGGCAAGGATAAGAAGGAAGCACTCGAAGAGCTGTGAACGAGTTCTTGACGATTATGGCGATGGGTTTCTGAGGCGTTTTCCGAGTACTTTCGAACGCCTCGTTCCTTTCATCCTTGCTTGCTTCGCACCGTTCGTTTTTTTTGTCCTCTTCTTCTTTTATTCTCGAAATTCGAAATTCTTAACAGCTTAAGGCTTTTCCGTTTCAAAATCTTGACTTTTCAATAGGAAAGAGACTTTTTTCGACAACGGATTCCTTTGAGTAGCGACTTCCATTTTCCAAGTGCTTATGCTAAAGCTCTACGGAACAATGCAACATGTACGGTCATATATATGTATGAGCTCACCAGTTATTAGGGTTTGAATTCATAAATGCGAACAGTTCCGTACACCAGGATATACACGCCAATCCATATCATTTGCTGCTATTCGATTGGAACCGCCTACAAAGATTGGGGAGAAAATTCCCCTCCCTTAACATAGCAGGCTCACTGAGCGGGGGGATTCAATGCTCCGCGCATCTGCTGGGTCTTACATGAGCTCGCCAGGGTATCTATTTAGAAGGGGAGGGGGCGATCAAAATATCCCTCCTGAAGGATCCCAATCCAACGGGCCAATAAAGCATAAATTCAAAACTATTTCCATCACTTTGTGTTATTATTGTTGGGATCCTGTATCCCCATGGGGGAGAGCATAGGGCCTCCATTCTCTCATTGTGTTAGAAATGGAATATTTCAATGAATTATTTTTCCTTCGTTGAGGGTCCATCGTCGGGATTTTCTGTTGCCTCAGAGTCCACATAGAGGATTTTAAAATGGTAAAAAAATTGTTTTTATTTTTCATCTCTTCTGGAAAGAAAGTTTTTTGCTTGTTCCTTAGTTTTTGTTTGTAATTTTGATTTAGCTTTTTGTTTATTTTTCCATTTATTTCGTTTTCTCTGCTTTTCTCGTCTTTTGTTTCATTTGAAAATTTTGTTTCTTTTCGAAAAGATTTTTTTTATATTTTTTTTTTTTGTTCTTCTGAAACATCCTCACATTGGCATGGGGAAGACGGATCGTGGATGGGAACTTTTGCTATGGCGGACGAGAATGCACTCGAAGTGGATTTCGATGATGGCAAATGGGAGTTTCAGAGCCCAAGCCAAACCGTTTTCGCAATGGAGGAGCATACGATAAGCGTCAACTGTTTAAGTTAATGTCGGCAATGGATGCTGCGCTATCCGTCCCCATTCTATTCCATTTCCCATTCATGCCCGTCTCCACGCCCATTCCCGACCCGCTGCTCGTGCTCGTGCTCGTGCTCCTGCGCCAACATCAAAGACATCAGGGCTGAGCTACTTGGGTATTTCGTACTTCGCCGGAATGCGCCATTTTTATTTGAGTAGAGCTCGAAATGAAAGAGGAAAGCAGAGGCGGAAGGAAGCGAAGAGCGTTGGCAAGGCAAACGATGTCGAGGACAACGACAGCGACGCGAAGAACTTTCGAAAGACATCAAGTGGAATTTCTTTTACACGAAATTTTGTTGCTCTTCACAAAGGATAAAGTTTTTCGCTCCATTGCGATGGAGTGGAGAAGAACATTTCATGTATATATGTATACGTATCTTCTGGCTATCTATCCGCTTCCTGGCCTTGTCTTGCCTTGTCTTGCCTTGTCGGCAGGAGCACTTTCCATCCCCATCACTTTCCGCCCCCATCCTGTGTTGTATTATTTTTTAAAATCACAGCACGCTATAACTAAAGGGGTGGAGCACAGGAAATATGCATAATCATCTTTGTACTGATTTCAAATCTCGTTGGAAAATTCTTTCGTCTTATGAGCAAAATCGAAAATGGAAATGAGGAGAGCAGAAGAGAATTAAAGTGGAGCGGAAGAGTACGACAGAACAGAGAAAAAAAAAACGAGACTCCTAGAAAAGGCGCTCTAGAAACTTTCTGAAATGGGAATTGCTTGCAATTTATGCAAAACACACACACACACAATACACACATACACTCATACAATGAAAGAAATCGAGAAAAAAAAGATGCTCCAGAAAATTTCTGCTGCCTTTAAGGCGAAGTGAAGCGAAGTGAAGCGAAGTCGGTGGAAAAAATCTCAACAAATTCCCCATTTTCTGTCAAGACATTCGACTTAAAAAAAAGCTCTCTTAAAATTTTCATTTTTCTACGCATGGAGTGAGAATTTCAATAAAAACTTTCCCACGAAATTAATGAATTTAGTTTCGCCTTTCAGGTCCTCGAGCCTCGGCTGGTTGTCGCCTCGTTGTTCGTTCGATGTTTCGTTGCCTTCGGATGTTAAGTGGCGTCGTAACGTAATTTCTTACTTCCATTAAGGTAGCTCAAGTGCTTTTAAATCACACATTCGCATGTGCATGCATGTGTGTGTGTGTGTGTGTGTATTGAAGGGCTCCCCAGCCGGAAATTTCCCGGTGAAACAATCAATGATTTCAGCATGACATAGAGCCGCGACTCCTCCAACTTTCTAATGAAATTAAGCACACAAGCGGCATTGGCAGTCATATAAGAGCATATGTCACGAGTTGGTCATCGAAAGTGGAGTAGATCGAATCCGTCGTATCCGATACCTCTATCGATGACAGTGCGATTGGAGTTGCGATGAATAACATTTCCTCTCGATGGCAATGCCATTGCAATTGAAAAGTACTCAAATTTTCCCCTTGATATCCTTGGTGAAAAAATTAATGAATTGGTCATTTATGAGAAAATTTCCGGCTGGGTTGAAGCTCATATGTCTGTGTGTTTGTGTGTGTGTGTGTGAATTAATATTTTCCAGTTGCCCGTATTTGTTGCTTAAGACATCGTTTGCACGTACCCATTGCCGGTACATTCTGTATTCCAAGCCCTCTCAATGCCGGATGGTGAGCTCTCATGCCGGGCGGCCTTTCCATTTCCCATCTGCATTTTGCACCGAGCCGAGCGCACGACAGACCAGGTAAAAGCGCGTGAATAATTTATGTTAATATAATATTTAAACGTCGTTCTTCTCACTTTTAAAAGCTACAATCGCAAATAGTGAGGAATACCTCCCAACTGAAAATATACATATGTATGTATGTTTGAATTGGAAATTCAATTGTCTTCCGTGTTTTCTTTAGTTAAATTATTTAATTTCAAGTTACGCGCCTTTTGAATGGCCACAGCTGAAGGATATAGAAAATAAGCTCAAAATGATAATTTTATGACAGACACCCCTCAAGGATATCCCTTGTTGCATGCAGGATAGTTCCCACACTTTGCATTTAATATTCATAGGTAGTCCAGTCCAGTCCAGTCCAGTCCAGTCCAGTCCAGTCCAGTCCAGTCCAGTCCAGTCCAGTCCAGTCAGTCCAGTCTATCCAGTCCCTCCTCTGAATAAGGAGTAGTTTCGGACTGGTATTCGGACTGGGGTAGGTTCCTTAAAGCTGAAATGGAGTGCAATAAAGGCGCATCCAATTTAAGTCGATCGTGAAGGCGAATACTTGAAAGAAATTGAATTCTTCGATATATATATATATATTCGATATATATAAAACTTCCTCCGATCGAAAGACGACGAGTTTCTTTATGGAAATCCCAAAAGTCGAGTCCATTCTGCCGCCCGAGTTTCATCATGATCTGATTTTCAATCTCTGTAGACGTTCACCAAGGATCAGATTTCTTTCTTTTCCCACGTTAATTCTTGTTATGGATTCAATTACCGATGATCTACAAAAGAACACCTCCCTGGACGCTCCTATATGCAGATGATGTTCTTCTTACCTCCGCCAATAAAAAGGATTACGGCAATGAGTTCAAGACAGCCATGATAGATTGTCTAGATTTGGACTCCGTTTGAATGTCGTAAGAACGGAATAAATATATGACAACAGACCCATGTGAGGCAGGAACCGAAAAAAATAAATAACACTGACCAACCGGGGACCGAAAAGTTTAAATACCTTGGGTCGACACTTCCCAGCTGGAACTGTGTGCACGAGAGGTGCTCAAAACACGTTCATAGCACGAAGTATGATGTGCACAGCACGCTGCTAATATACAAGACCAGTCCACTATTCCTAATACATGTCCTAGGATGTGCCGTGGTGTGAAAACTGCGTTCACTGTGTATAGGATTGGTATATTGAAATAATGAAAAATACCGTTTAGTTCGCTTCGTTCTATACACAAGCTATATACCGGGTGTATGGCATTGTATACAGCTTGTGAAATAATTTGAAAATATTTTTTTTTTTTTCTTATGTTGACCTAT
This sequence comes from Chlorops oryzae, assembly GCA_020466095.1. NCBI lineage: Eukaryota > Metazoa > Arthropoda > Insecta > Diptera > Chloropidae > Chlorops > Chlorops oryzae. Next base: position 171,044,148 of record CM035806.1, on the reverse strand, counting down.
CTACTTCTTCATACACTTCGTGCCCATACACCACAATACCCGGCTGGGTTTCTGCTGACGGGACGACCGCTCACGAAGTACATAGCTGGGAGAGAGTAACCGCTACTTGACTAAAATGGCGCTTAACGACTGGAATTATGTGCGATAAAAAGTTAAGTGACCGCTTAGAGTCCAAAATGTACCGCACTGTCATCCGGCCTGTCGGTCTTTTTAATTCTGAGTGTCTGAGCCTCAACGGAAAGTACCAGAAAGAGGATTTAATGCTATGGAAAGAAATATGCTCCGCTATATCCGGTATCCGGACTGACTTGTCTTGATCATGTTTAAAACGTGAACATTCGTTGCGGTTATGGAGTTGGTCCAATTGTATAGGAAAAATTCGGGAAGCAAGGCAACGCTGGTATGGACACGTCCTAAGAGCAAATGAGGACAGTTTGGTAAAAAAAAAAGGGCTACACACTACAAATAGAGGGTTGCAGACAACGAGGGCGCGTCCGAAGCAGTGTTAGAATGTTACAATCAGGGACGTGAACCGGGTGGAAAATTTACCTGGTTTCGGTTCGGCGGTTCGAAACGTTTTTGATCTTTTGGATTGTTTCGTCAACCCGGTTTTTTTACTTCTTTGAACCGGGGTTTCGGTTCAGTTCATCGGTTCGGGGATTTCTCACAACTGAAATAATTTGTTACCACGTGTTCCCACTTATAACGGAATTTTTTTACCATTTAGGGTTAAAATTATGCACACTAAAAAGTTAGTGATGGTTACCTTAACTCATATTAGAGATGGTATCGATACTAATTTCATAAGAATATCGATTTCGATTTTTTTATTTCTGGCCTATGGGAGCGACCACTGTGTATGGTTGAAGGCAAAAATGAAAACCTGAACCTTTACAAAAAGGGACTGGGTTTTCGGTTCGGTTCAAACATTCGTGAACAACTTCAGTTCGGTTAGAGGTTCGATTCATTAGCAGATAAAAGCGGTTTTCCGGTTCTAAACCGGTTCTGTTCAAAACCGGTTCGGTTAAAACCCGGTTCGGTTCAAAACCGGTTCGGTTCAAAACCGGTTCGGTTCAAAACCGGTTCGGTAAAAACCGGTTCAGTAAAAAGCCGGTTCGGTTCAAAACCGGTTCGGTAAAAAACCTGTTCAGTAAAAAAACCGGTTCGGTTCAAAACCGGTTCGGTTTCAAACCCGGTTCACGTCCCTGGTTACAATAAAATGGTACCTCGAGGCTATAAGACTTGCCTCGGATGGTGCAACCGACAGAACGAAATGGAGGCACTGGTCACCGTTTTGCGGACCCCACGATAGGCCGAGACATTTAAAAATTCAAGAGGAACAAGAAGGTGTATAAAATATCCTCTGATCAAAAGATGACGAGTGACAATTGGTATTGCAAAGAGAAAAGCGCACAATTGGAGAAAATCCCTCACGAAGCTGACTGAATCGAAGTTGGAATACAGAGAATCGTTTTATTCCTCAATTCACGTCCAAATTCAAAGGGAATATGTTCATCAATTTGAAAATTTCCTTTTCGAATGGAAAGTTTTCACTTTCAAGTTTGCCCTTCAATTGAATAACCCTTTGCGTCTGGTGAGTGGTGGTGAGTGGGGAATTGAGTCATTAAGGTCGGCCGTTTGGCCGTTAACAAATTGAAATTTTATGGAATTTTGTCCACAATTTTTATTTGTTTCTCTCCCTTTTGCAGATCGTTGCACACACGATCAACGCAAGAAAGTGCTGGAGGGAAATTTTGATATTAATTGAAAATGCGTGTAATTTTAATGACAAGTCGGAGGAAAAAAATGTATTTTGTATTATTATTTTTTTTTTTTTTTTTTTTGCCTTCTCATTATTATTGCCAGTTCGAAGAGTTCATTCCATTGAGCGATGCACCGCACAATTTCTTGCCCTAATTGAGACGAAGGCAATTAAGAATTTCCACTTCGCGCTTCCTACAACGTGAAACCTATAATTAATGCCACAGCTTAATCAAGTACAATAACAACGATAGCGAACGATGGCAGCAACAACAACAACAACAACAACAAGAAAATAGTAAAAATACCGCTCCAACGTAATTTCCAAATAAAGTTAATGACCTGTGCTCACAACCATAAAGGATGATGATCAGTCGTCGGTGGTATACTTAATTCGCCTTTTATTTTAATGTTTTTTATTTAATTTGGCTGTTTTTTTTTCTCTCTCTTTTATTTTTGACTGCGGTAGCCCATTAGGCCCTTAAATAGTTCGATTGCCAATCATTTTCAACGGAATTAGGTCTCACCGGGTCGAGTCTGCGACGAGGTGGATTTTACGAGCTGAAGAAAACGAATTTTGAATGTTTTCGGATATCGGAATTTGAAAAACAATAAAAAAAATTTCAAAGACGATCGATTCACAATGGATGAAGACTTTTACGCAGCACTGTCATTCAAACTATTAGCGAAAGTGCTAGGATTTAAAGCATACTTTTGAGCGTTGTGCAGCTACCCAGCGGAAAATTATCTCCTGCATGACAATGTCATCAGTGATATCATCGATGACATATAGTTGACATTGTCATGCATGACATTTTGGAGGACATGTGATCGTGGAGTAATCAGTGATATCATCGATGACATATAGGTGATATTGTCATGCATGACATCTTGGAGGACATGTTATCGTGGAGGGATCAGTGATGTCATCGATGACATATTGGTGACATTGTCATGCATGACATCTTGGAGGACATGTCATCGTGGAGGGATCCGTGATATCATCGATGACATATTGGTGACATTGTCATGCATGACATATGGGAGGACATGTCATCGTGGATGGATCAGTGATATCATCGATGACATATAGGTGACATTGTCATGCATGACATCTTGGAGGACATGTCATCGTGGAGGGATCAGTGATATCATCGATGACATATCAGGTGACATTGTCATGCATGACATCTTGGAGGACTGTCACGTGGTTGAATCATGTATGACAAGAAGTGCGTCATGCATACATGAATGCGATTATTGTGCTCTGACATTGCAGATAATCCGTATAGACATAGCAAAGGGGTATCGATCCCTGGCTGAGGCGAACGAAAATTCTTAAAAATAGATTTTTTAAAATTTTCGAAATATTCAAAGAGAATTTAAAGAGAAAAATAGCAATAATGTGCTGCTCTCAAATGCTTTTTTCGCCATCGCACTCCCTAGCATGACATTGTCACCGGTGAATTCCAACTTCTGTACAAATTTCATACAAAGTCTCATATGAATTGTCATGCATACCGGATCCAAAGTCACCGTGACTTCATCGATGATGTCAGCGGGACATTTGCCGCTGGGTATGCATACATACATATACAGTTGTGTTTGTGCGCTCGGCTAAGGAGAGAAATTTTCATTGAAGCCTTTAAGAATGACGCCCACACAAAGAGAAAACAAAAGGAAAGGAGAGAAATCAAAATGAAAATAAGAAATAAAATCAAATAATAAAATTAGCAATTGGCAACAACAATGCGGACAATGAAATCCTTTTGTCGCCGTCAGCAAAGCAAAGGCCAACAAAATGTCGCAATGAGAGGGAGTCACGTCACATCACGTCAGTCACAAACATACATAATCGAATTTATTTAGAATTTTCCTTTTAATATGGCTTTGAAAAAGGCACACGAGGAGGAGAAATACATGGACCTCTCCGTTCAGAGACGTAAACCGCATGCGACACGTTCGCATTCATTCGTATTGCCATTCAGTCGGCGAGGCAAAGCCTAGAGACCAAACCCATGATTACAGGCTGTAGCACGTGCCACGATTAAAAAGGATGAAAGTCCTCCCGGCAGCCCAATTTTGTACTTTTTTTTTTTTTTTGTGTCTCGAATCGCTAATTTGAGTGAGGATTTTTTCCCAGTGAGAGGGTTTGTTTTTTTTCTCCATCTAAAAAGAAAAACTAGTCTCGGAAGGCATCTCTGTTCTCGCATCTTTTTGAATGGATTCAAATATGGACGTCCTATATGAAGACCACGTTGTGACGTCAGCGTGCCTCTCATAAGGCATGATCAGGTCAGTCGTATTCCTTCGCATCCGTTTGCGCCACACATTTTTCTCTCTCCCTATAAATGTGAGCTTTCAAGAGGTTTCCTTATAGGCCGTTTACATATGCCGTTTTATTCGAGTTTTAGCAACTTTGCCCGTTTTAGCACTAAAACAACTTAGATTTTTCCCGTTTTATCGTACAAAACTAAAACGAGAAACTTTCCTGTTTTCATTTAAAACAAGTAGCTAAATAAGATAAATCCTGCTTATAACTGCTAAAAATATCGAAATCTGAGTGTCATCACTATAAAAATGCAAAACATATGGTAATTGAAATTTCTAATTTAAAATTTTTGAGGTTGTTTCCACAACCAATATAAAAAACGAAGACAATTTCAATAATTGCTTCTTATCTAAATAACAATATTCACTCATATTTCATGTGTTAAGCAAACAAAAGATAACTAAAAAATAACAAAACGACATGTGCATATGTAAACACCCCGTTTTGACTTAGTCGTTTTAGCTTAAACGAGTAGCGTTAAAACGTATATGTAAATGCCCTATTATGGTCGCACACTCCGAATATCCTGACGATCCTTCGCTGTTTTGATTAAGTGCGTGTGGCCAGACAACGTGGTTGTAACTATATAACCACAATTGTTGCCTTTTGAAGCCATCATACGTGTCAATTAATCTTCGTAACAACTTAAGTTTGCCGGCAACACGAAGTCAGCCAGTTGCGGCCACAAAGCCGAATCCGCTAAATCCACTAAACCCGCCAGAGGAGCGCTGCCGCGCTAAGCAAATAAAATGTGCCGCGTTAGTTTGTTAAATTTTGATGAATAATGACGGCGGTGAATGTGTGTGGATGGCCATCTGAACGTCAAATGGGGATAGCGATAGGGATACGGATGGTAGAATGTTGTGACGGCAGCGATGTCGGCCGAGGTGCGTGCGTGTGAACACTGCTCGGTCAGTTCGTTACTTAACGTGATGATTGATAGCCGCGCAATAAATTCCATCAATACATCATGAGCGCCCTCCATTCACGCTCCATTGTAATCATTTCGTGTAGTACAACAATGGATCATCCCAATGTAGTGCCTATGTAACTATCATCGATATGGATGGCAAGAACTTTTTGACGATTTTCGCAGGCCATATCAATTCAGATTCTTCGATTTTATCATACAACTACTCGCAGGATCTTTGTACACATATTATTAAGAGAAAAAGATTCCAATACATACTGATATTGATAGTGAGATGAAAAAAAAAAACGAGGTCAAAAGATAGGCATAAGCCGATAGATATCTCATTAGAAAGATGAATGATCCGATGGATGGACGGACGGTCGGACAGTCGGCCATTAAGGCAAATGAACGAACACATCATTCAAAAGACACAATCGAACGAACGGTGCCCGATAAAGAGATCAAATGGTCGCAAGTGGTTAAACGGGTACATGGACCCATGTGTACATGGTTATATGGGTAGGTACGATTGCGTGTAATTCTCACTTTGTAAACATTATTTAAGAAATATTAATCGACATTTATCATTTTGACCATATTTTGGCCCAAAACGGATGAAGCCATCAAAACGAACGATCCGAACTTCACGCAACTATTCGGCCACGAAGATTGATACCTCGGCTACTTTTCATTGTTTTGTGGGTATTTTTTTGTTGTTATTTATTTTTGCTTTTTTCTTCTTCTTCTTCTAAGTTGATGAGACTCGATTCCATGTTTTGAATAATGGTAATTTCGATGTACGGCGCTGCTTCTACACTGAGAAAAATTTTTACTACAAATATTAAAAAATCACATTTTTATACCCGACACACTCTGTGTCGAGGGTATATTGCGTTTGTGTGGTTGTGTGGAACACCCAGAACCAGTCGAGATAGACCAAAATATATATAGAAATGATCAGCGTCACCAGGAGATTCGAGTTAGCCATGTACGTCCGTCTGTCCGTCTGTCTGTCTGTATACACTGTATACTATACTGTATACTATACAGTTTTCTTATCGAAGGAGTTGAGATATCTCGACGAAATTTGGTATGCGTGCTCACGGGGACATGAGTAAGAACAAGTTCGAGAATGGACCCGATCGGACCATTTTTAGGGGTACCTCCAGTACTAGGGTCTGTTATGAAAATCACAAAAACTGCTTTAAAATCGAAGTTTTTCAAGATATTGTGATGAAATTTGATAGTTGAACATATTTAAAGCCCTTATTCAATTTTCAAAAATTGTAAAAGTGGGCGTGGCAGAAGGGCGTTTTTCGAAAATTGTCCCCTACACCCGAAATTCAAATGGGACTTGAACGAATTTTGGCACTTATGCTTCTTTTGTAGCCATAAACATCCTCCCAAAAAATATCCTCGGTTGGTCCATTAGTAAGGGTACTTCCAGTACCTACTAGGATCTGTCACAAAAATCTCAAAACTGTCCCAAAATCGGATTTTTTTTTGATATATTCCAAAAAAAATTGGAAAAGTGGGCGTGGCAAAGGGGCGGTTTTTATAAAGAAATTTAACAAAATTCGGTATATTGGGCCACTTATGGTCTTAAACACCTCTTGATATTAAAAATTATTTGAACATGTGAGTCTGTGTCGGGTATTCTATTGTCACTATAACACCCTTACTTGTTTAACCCTATGTTTGTGACAAAGTACCCGGATAACTTTTCCGTATTAAAATGAATTTTTTTTTTTTTTTGTTTAGAGAAGGGGTCTATAAAACTGAGTGTCTGAGATGATGTTTTATTTTTTCTGCATAATAATCAAAAATTCTCATTTAGTTTATTTAAGGTACGCGGGTATGTTGGCACTCTTTTGAAGGGGTTTTTTGTCATAACATTTTCAATTCATTTATTGCTGTGCATCATGATACAAGAAAACAAGATAGCGCCCCTTCAGTACCGCTATTTTGAGGCTCTCTTTGAGAGCCGAAAATTGAGTTTGTGACGTCACTGAGCGAGAAATTGTTGTTGTTTCCCATGCTATTCAAAAAAGTAAAAAGCCGGTTTAACATGGGGAAAAAACAACAACGAATCGCGATTTTGAGTTTGTGACGTTTCCTCTCTCAAGTGGCGCTATATTTGTTTTCTTGTATCATGGCTGTGCAAGAGGAACCTTTGGGTTAGGCTTCAAAAGTAGATTGGAATAGTTTTTGGCCATTGGAAAAGTGGCTCAATTGAGTTAATCGAACTTTTTAATAGATCGAATGTGAGCGACTTTTCCAAAGCCTTTATCCTCTGCAGCAGCTTCTGTCGCATCCTCACAGAAAATCTGACCAAAATACCCTTTATTTCAGATTTTGATCGTTTTTCCCGCTTGAAAGCCTTTAACTCTTGTAAGAAAGGAGGCCAAAGTCAAGCATTTCAAGAGGAAATAACATCAGTTATAATGTTCAAATTAGACCACATCACCTGCAGAGGATTAAATGGAAATCATTTTCGTGTGTTAAAATTCCTCTGCGTTCTTTAATTGGGTTTTGTTTTTTCACAGTGTACCTTTTGAGTTCATGTTGCTGTTGTTGTTACCTTCTTTTCTTATTTGATTGTTCGCGCTCATGTTGTGTGTTTTGTTGTGATTTATGACGGAACTCTTGGCATGTGTGGACGGACGCATCACAATCGACGAAAAATGCGCCGATGCTGCATTGTAGGGCTCCATCGAAACATCAAAAGCCCTTAAAGAAATCGAGACGCGAAAGTTTTTCGATTGGAAGATGTGTCGGAAAGAGGTCAAGAGGCCGCAGTGCCATCGTACCTCACAAAAGAAAAGGGGCCATGTGAATTGCCCGGACGACTTCTCTTCGGTTTCACTACGCCCCCGTACTACATACATTCGATGGAATGATGGTGAAAATACTTAGCATCCACCGATCCGACCCCACCGGACCCATTGCGTTCCCATTCAATCCCGATTGAAAGAGTTTCCACTTTCGACTTTCCCGAGTCGAGTCCAAGACTCATTTCAATGACAATGAATCCGGCGTTTAGCCAAAAAGCACGAGGGCAGGCAAAAAAGTTGAATTAAAAAAAGAAAAAAAATTGAAAAATAAAAAAAGTCTTGCCACAGAAATTTGAACTTCGCCACCTCAAAAAGTTAGAATTTCAAAGGAACCTGCGTAGCTAGGGTGCCCGGCGGCGTCGGAGGAGGGGTGACGGCAAAGGCATGTAGCATGTGGAATTATCGTCCTCGACGCTCAATCGTGCGCACACATTCGCTGGCACTTGATTGCCATCCCCGAGGACCAAAATACGAGCGCACAAAAGTAAATAAAAGAAAAGGAACGAAACCGAACAAGAATGCGAATGCGAATGCGACGGCAAAAAAAAAAAATAATAAAAAAAAAGAGGAAAGCTAAAAAAAAAAAAAATCCAAACCCCTGAAGGACGGACGATTCAACGGACGGCGGTATAATTTAATTACGCAATCAAACAAGCGTTAAAAATTCCATTCCCTTTTGCCATTTTTCGGTGGGTGGCAGCAGCGCACACGACGATCGACCGAAGGATAATGCAGCATTTGTATAGGCTGCGTCAGCATGCCAGAGCATCGGAAAACACCCCTTCGGGAATCGGGCCGGCCAGAAAAGTTGCGATATATTTTGGGTATTGTTTCGCTTTCGATTGTGCGATATGCGGTGAGAGGCGGCAAAGTGCCACCGGATGAAGTGGGATGGATTATTGCGACGGGGCTGGCATCGCTGCCAGCTGCATTGTTCCGCTGAATTTGTAATAATCAGATTAGACCGGCTTACACAAGTCATTGGCGCGCTTAAGCTTAAGCCACGTACTCGCACAGTCCTCGAAATATGTTGCAATTTTTTTTTGGACTCCGATGGGCTCTTTGTTGTTGTTGTGTGCAAGTCGCACCTAGCGAGAGCTCCGAAATTGTAGTTTACGTGCATGCCTCATTGGCGTACCGAATTAAAATCTGGTTTCTGTGGGTACGAGTGGGCGGGCGATGAATTGCGCGCCTCTATAATTTATTTTGACATGTTTGCCAACATTCCAATTGATTTTATTGTTGTATATTTAACCCTTGGGAATGGTCGTTTGCGTGAACGCCTAAACGCTTGACGCGTCTGACGCCTGACGCCTGACGCCTGACTTTGCGACCATTGCATCGACGAGCATTGTGGGTCATGGCTCATTACATGAACAATTAGCGAGAGAGAGAGAGAGAAGGGCTATTCGATATTCCCTGTCACAATATAGACGGGGGGGTATTTTTTCACAAATCAGCCGCTTCGTTGCATACTTTTCAGCGCATTTGCAATCCAATGGAAAAGTGCTTTGAACCTGATTTTCTCAATCGCTTCGACTTTGAAGTTCGCATTTAATCGACGTCCATTCGGGCCCACTGTCATTGTGCAAAAGGGATAAGGATCTACTTTCGAATCCCTAATTTCCTTGATATAAAAAATAATGAGCTAAAAAAAAAATTTCTCTTTTTTCCTTCTTTTTTTTTGAACAGCAATTTGTAATTTTGATTCTCTAGAGCGTTCGATAGTGGTCATGGAAATCCATTCAATTCACGCAGTCATTCATTTATTTATTTATTTTCCTTTCAAATTACATATCGGCATTCCGTATACTAGTATGCAGGCATGTGTGTGCGTGTGTGCGCGCTTGTTTGTATGCAAATAAATGCATGCGAAAAAACAGACATTGTATGTAATCAAAAATGGAATTTCATGCTCGGCTTCATAGATGCGGTTACCTTGATTTGATAACGAAAAAAAAAAAAAAAAAAAACGAGGAAAAACAAAACAGGAAATTCGCAAACTACGAGTGGTTTCCAAGCAGGTGTTCGACCCAAACCTGTTACCGACGTAAGGGACTCAACTTTTCAGGATTTCATATCATTTCATTTCTATATTTTATCTACCAGGATTCACTCCCACAGATTATATCTAATACTAGGAAGCTTACGCACTACATAAAAATACCCTGCAGTAATGAGCCGGTCAGTTTTCTAAGAAGGACTGGCCTTTGACCGGTCCAAATCCTACCGGTTATATTATGGCAGTTCGCTCCATTGAATTCGGCTAGCCAGCGAGCTGTGGGAACTTGGCGAAAAAAAGTCCAAATCGATTAAAACTAATGGGGACAAATGACAATTTTTTTGACCACTTTTGACCACCCAATAACTTTTTTTGACCACCCCTAGAAATCGAGTTTTTTCAAATTTTACCCCAGGTCACCATTTGAGGTATGAAATTCTTTAATCGACGGCAAAAATTCCGAAAATTTACTTTTTTCAAATTTCCAACGGGGGTTCTAGAATGACCAGAATGAGCCAGCGGTCGGTATAAAATGGGTTGGTTTAAGGGTAGTCTGTAAATGACACTTTCATCAACTTAGAATATATATTAGAAATTGGTATTTTATTCTCCTTATTTGACTATCCTAAAACCAGACAAAATTACGACAATTGACCCCAAAAAAAACTGGCCTATGATCAGCCGTTTTGCGCAGTGGCGTGTCCAGAGAAATACTGCTTTGATAGTGCTTATATTTTCCACAGTGGTATATTGAACAATTATAAGACATTAACCAAAAATTGGGGCTAGAGGAAGTTTAGAGAGTTATGGACCAAAAACAAAAAAATCCGAAAATTTCATAACGTCCGATTTTGATGAAAATTTATATATAGAATAAGTGAAAACTTCTAAGAATTTAGCACTAAATTTTTCAAAAAACTGGTCCTTTCTGGACAGTTTGGAACTAGACCCTAACTAGACTAGTTGTAATCGGTTTCTTGAAAAAATTTTGACGCCAAAATTCTTAGCATTTTTCGTATTCTATATATAAATTTCATCCAAATCGGACATAAATTTTTCGGATTGTTTTTTTGTCCATAACTCTCTAAATCTCTAGCACAAAAGTTAACTTAAGTTCAATATACCACTGTGGAAAATATAAGCACTATCAAAGCGTATCTAGACACGCCGTTTTGCGGACTAGTTGGTCCCACTCCAATGACAGGCCCATGTTAAAAAGGTCAGTTGAATACATTCGAAGTGGAATTATGAGGGGACTAGTACTGGTAACATGAAGGACTGACCGAGGGCTACTGACTTGGGCAGTCCATATTACTGCAGGGTATTTTTAATAACAATTTAATATTACTAAGTAATTGGACTAGAATATTACTAAGACTAGAAATTATTGAAAAACTTAAATCGGGCTTCGTCGAAGTGAATTCGTTCAAGAATTGCCATGATTCGTTGTGTCAAACTCCACGTAAAATTGATTGCATTCAAGGACTTATTTGACGAGTGTCATATGAATACAATGAAACAAAATATGGCATGTTTACAGGGACGGACTGGGCCCATGGGCAACCAGTTCGCTGTGCTTTTTAGCTGTTACGTTTTTCTTTTTTCTAAGGTAACGAAGCCCCATTTTTCAAACCCCCAGTCCGCCCCTGCAAGTTTATATATATTATTTCATAGTATTTAATTAGATAAAAATATGATTTTTTTTTTGTGCGCAGAGCAGGCAAAAATCCGTTCAGACTCTTAAGCAGCGGCTTTTTCTCAACGAACTTCTTACCCTGGAACTGCTCAGGCAATACTTCGGGATAAGGACCTTCTTTGGCAAAAGCTCATGGTTCCTTCTCTCAACTCGCGGCCGGATCCCGATTTGATGCGTTAGTTTACCAGTCGGCATGATTCGAGGGTGGCAATCGGCTAGCACCACGACTCGGGAAAGACGGGGGCGCCAAACCCGTGACTCTTGCCACGGGGTCTCCCTAACTCAGATAGATATCTTTTGTATAGTATCATAATATGATAGACCTATTGAAAATCCAAACGGAATGTAAAGAAAACAACGAATAATTAGGAAAGCATAATTTACACCAAGGGCAAGGAATGATCGGTTAGGTCTCTAAGGCATAGATTTCGAATTCATCTTGTCAGCTTGTGGTCTCACCTTTTGTCCCGAAAATCACAGAACTGTTTTAATGTTTTTCTGGTTTTGAAATCAATTTTATAAATAAACTGGGCAAATACTCTCAAGATTCAAAAGGTGGAAATACTTCCACGTTAGATGAATGGAAAATATGATGTTCCTTTTTTTTCTTCTGGTGATACGAGCTTCCGTTTAATTGACGAAGCCATAACTTGAAAGACGTTAAGCCAATGCGGCCAAAGCGAATGCACAAAGAGCGACATGAATGGATAACAGGATATAGCTGCAAAGCAGCAATAATCCTTTTACTAAATATGATACCGAAATATGAAGCCACACATCTGGGAGTAAGCGAGAGAGCATCCGGCACACAATGGCACAGCGGACGAGGAGGAGGAGGAGGAGGTCCTACGGCTAAGGACTACGTAGCTCGATGGAAATCATTTGCATATTATGCAAATCCAATTCGAAAGCAGCCACCATTCAACAAAGTCAACTTTATATGTTGCAAAAGGAAAGGAAAAGAAGAAATCCAAAAAAAAAAAAAGAAAAAAAAAAAAAAAGGAATAAAGAAAATGAAATCAAATAAAAAACTGCGAAACCCATGAGCTCGAGAAAATGGTGAAATCGAAAAAAAGAAAAAAGGGAGCAACGTTTCCACATAACTTTTTTCCTTTCTGTCTTCCTTTCTTCATTGCATACATTTCGGGGCTCCACATGCTTTATTTTAAACGTTGTGTTTGGTGGGTTTTGTTGTTTCCTTTTTTGGCTAACTTTGTTGTTGTTGTTGTTGTTGTTGTTGGGAAAAGTTAGAACATTCAATGGGAAAATTTAGAAAAATTTGTGTTTGCAAGTGAATAATATCAAAGCATTTTGAGAAATATGGTACATGCGAATGAATTTAGGGAAAGTTTGCTATTTTCCCTAGCCAAAAGCCTCGATATAAATTACGGCGAAAGCAGAATCTGCGAAAATGGATGGTGTTGAGAATCTGGAACTAGTGGAAACGTGTAAGTTACGAGGATGGTGAGGTAGCTAGTGTGGAAGAGAGAATGGGGCATGGAGAGAGCGATAAAAGTGGCATGAAGGAATGAATAGAGTAGAGATAGTGATAAAGAGCAATAAGGTGATAGATAAAGGGAAGAAGAGGAGAGAATTGAAAGAGGAATAAAGAGGAATAAAGGAATAAGGGAGAGAATAAAGAGGAATAAGAGGAATGAAAGAGGAATAAAGAGGAATAAAGAGGAATAAAGAGGAAGATAAAGAGGAATAAAGAGGAATAGAAGAGGAATAAAGGAATAGGAATAAAGAGGAATAAAGAGGAATAAAGAGGAATAAAGAGGAATAAAGAGGAATAAAGAGGAATAAAGAGGAATAAAGAGAAAGAGAGAGAGTAAGAGAGAGAAAATAAAGAGGAATAAAGAGGAATAAAGAGGAATAAAGAGGAATAAAGAGGAATAAAGAGGAATAAAGAGGAATAAAGAGGAATAAAGAGGAATAAAGAGGAATAAAGAGGAATAAAGAGGAATAAAGAGGAATAAAGAGGAATAAAGAGGAATAAAGAGGAATAAAGAGGAATAAAGAGGAATAAAGAGGAATAAAGAGGAATAAAGAGGAATAAAGAGGAATAAAGAGGAATAAAGAGGAAAAGAGGAATAAAGAGGAATAAAGAGGAATAAAGAGGAATAAAAGAGGAATAAAGAGGAATAAAGAAAGAGGATAAAGAGGAATAAAGAGGAATAAGAGGAATAAAGAGGAATAAAGAGGAAAGAATAAAGAGGAATAAAGAGGAAAGAAAAGAGGAATAAAGAGGAATAAAGAAAGAGGAATAAAGAGGAATAAAGAGGAATAAAGAGGAATAAAGAGGAATAGAGGAAAGAAGAGGAAGAGGGAGAGGAAGAGAAAGGAAGAGAGAGGAAGAGAGAGGAAGATAGAGGAAGGGAGAGATACTAAGGAACAGGAACGGCTCGAATGATGCCACATTTGCAGTTGACATACACAGCATATGTACCTACTGAGAATAAGAACCAGCATTGGTCGAATTTGGTACCAAAGTGACAGAAGATTTTTACTGCTCGCATTTCCTGTGAGGCCTTTTCAATGACATATTTTAAACATTATTAAGCGTGTATGCATGGAATTATGTATACAATGTGTAACGGGTCTGTGAGTGTCTATGGTCGGTAAATAAATGGAATGTTCGGATATGCATATAAACAAAATAAGTAAATACTCGTGAATTGTATTTGCATACAAAATATACGCACTTGCCAACAACGGGGAAGGGGAAGGCGGCGGCCACACACACACACACACACTCATAATTTATATGAAGTCCATGAAAAAAGCACACATACGTGGGCATATACAAACATATGTCCTGAATAAATATGCAAATCCTTTTTCGCTTCTTTCAATTTGTTTGTTGGAAAATATGAAATAAATTTTCCGATTGCAATCGTCGGTTTGTGAGCACACACACATACATACATACATACATATGGTTAAATCGGTTTCAGACAAATTGTAAAATTATTTAAAATCAGAGCCGAATAATCCCTTTCTGGTGGCTCTTTAAGGGATTTGTGGCTTCAGTTTGTCGAGGAGGTGTACCGCTCATATGGAGTATAAAAATTTGTCCATATGATGTGTGTGCATATGACAATTGGATCAAACGCCGACAAGAAAAAATTACCCAATTTAGCTATGAATATATTCAACCGTTCGATCAATAATAATAATCACTCCGGATTTTAATCATATCAAATAGAAGGATGAAATTTTTATTTTAATTTATTTATTTTTATTTATTTTTATTTTTTGGATGAATTTTTCTACTGGACTACTTACGTTCGACTTGAAACGCTTTATAATTTTCATAATCAATATTTCATCATTTTATTTACATTAATTTTATTTTCATTTTTAATTGGTAAATATTTCTTCCTCTTTCCTCCCAGTCTCCCACCCTCAATCATCTTCCCATGACTCAAAAGACGTCTCTCATTAATAAAGTGAGTGTTTATTAAGAATAAAAACCACAACCTAGGTTGTATCTTCAAATCGTATGTATGACTGTGGGAAAGCATCCCGAAAGGATGTGGCTTCATTCGAACACAAAAATCAAAAATGAAAAATCCAAATTTTTTAATCCAAAATCAGATGCCAGACAAAAAGTCGAAATATCCTTTTCATGACCAACTTTAATGGCAGAGAAGAGTTGTCCTCCGTTTGCAATTACTCCATCAGTCAGTCAGTCAGTTAGTCAGTCACCCAGTTAGTCAATCAATCAATCAATCAATCGTTCACTCAGTTATCAATAGTGAAAAATACTATGATACCTCGATGAGTACACACTCAATGGTTATCCGGTCCTGCCCGACCGAATGTCGGAGGTCGGTGACGCGTTTTTGCATTTCCCAAAATTTTCAGGTATCAAGCAAGCATCATGGCAATCAGCATTTGAGCATTTGAGCAAAGAGTGTTTGACAGTTCATAACGCTTCGTGCTTGACTTGCATAAATATTTGTTGCACTTCGAAACGCAAACGAGAATGGCGAATGAGTGACACAGTGAATCCGATGATGCTACACTGAGAGAAAAAAATTTCATTCAATGGAATAAAATTATTTTCAATTCTTCTGGTAGTTTTTCATAAAAGTACAATGATTTTTTGGATTTTTTTTTTTTTTTTTTAAGAAAAAAGGAATCCCATTTAAGGGGGTCTTCTCATTGAGCAACTTTTTTTTTCGACTTTTTTTTTTTTTTGCATTTATTTATAGCTTGGGTAGTTGTGAATATGCCCCTAAAAGGATTTTTTGAAATTCGAAATAGTTTAGAGGATATAGCCTTCTTTGTCGAGCAAGATCTGCGCTAAAACGAGTAATTTTTGCGTTGCTTCAAACTTTAAACGCGTTTATCTCGAAACCACGTTTTTCGAACTGGCGGCCATGATATCTCCAGTTCAACTGAACCGATTTTCATGAAACAAAGTGGAATCGACGCAGAATTGTCACCATTCTCGGGTGAACCTCGACCATAATTTTAAAAAATTTTTTACTATTTTTTTTTTACACTAAACTACAAAAAAAAAAGCCCGAAATTGAAATTTTTTTTTGAATGGCCGCCATTTTGTCAAAAAAAAATCACAAAATTAAGCTTGAGGTTCACCCGAGAATTACATCTATACTGATTATAACCCCGTTTTTTTTTTCCATTTCGGACGCTCCGGAGACCCGGAATCGTGGCCGCCGTGACGGCACCTTTTTTTTTCACCACCAACTTTGAAGTCTCATTACTTTTTGAACAGCCCACGTATCGAGGCAAAAAAAATTTTTTTTTATTTACTTTGAACCTTTTGTAATACAATAAATAAAAAAAGTTTTCAATTATTCTTTGCGTTTTCAAATAAGAATTTTTTTAAAAAGGGTCCAAAAAACGGGTTTTCAATGAGAAGACCCCCTTAAGGCTGTCAAAGCTCCATAGGGAAAAGTTGCGGTATAAGCTTGCTATATGGGCTTTCGCTCTCATTAAGCCAACCCATAGCCAGGACGAGCTAAATCAGTGCTGTGAAAATGACATCGGAGTTGCAATTTTTTCCTATTTTTGTAGAAATTTGGAGACTATTTTAAGGACTCTGCGCTGTTCAAGTAAGTGCGAAGGTAGTAAGGACCTCATTGTTTCGATGAAAGGAAGTCAGAGTTGAGTTTCCGATGACAGGCTGACTTAAACTTGATAAAAGCTACTTAATTTTCATCGTAAAAAGGTTTTTTTTTTACATATATTTGGTATGGGAAATTTACTTGCTTCTTAAGACGGACCAGACCGTCCAACCGTCCCGGCCTTTAAATAATAAATGAACTCTCAAAAAGAAGTCGAAATGGAATTGGAGCTCAGGATTTCTTTTTGTTTTTTTTTTTCAAGTGTAAACTTTGTTGCCAGCTGAGATGTCGGAAACCTCAGCGACATGAAGAGAAGAGTGTCATGAGTTCCGAGGAATCGATACAGCATGAACGGAATTTCCTTCAAACGGAAAGCCAACAACAACCAACAACAACAACAGCGATAGCAACAACAAATGGGTATGAGTGAAGTAGGTACTTTAAGTCCATTAAAACGAAATGTATTTATGTACTGCGAAGACGAAAACCGATGAAAGCTGCGAGCATCAGAACGGGGAAGGGGGGAGGGGTCCCAATTTAAAATGGGCCGAATGTTGGACATTTTGCGATTTTAAGATGCGATTTACTACGAGTTCAAGTCATTGCGTCTGATATGCCCAGGATTTGTTACAAAAAAAAAAAAAAAAGGACTGCCCCGGCCCCGGCTCGGCTCGGCTCGGCATCGAAACAATTCTGGCGGCTTTGCTTCATTTTTGTTTTTGGGAAAATCTATTTCGATTGCGCCTGCGCCGCCCTTTTCACTCGCACGAACGATTGCTGCTCAATAGAGCGTGTCCTCTTCGCTCGTTTGAGCCACTCAATTTCGTTCGTACTCGCATTTTTATTCGCTTCATTCGAGAGCTGGGAGGAGCTTCGTACCACGAAAAACATATGGCGTTGCAGACGGAACGAAGTAATTTTTCTGCTTTGTTTTTGTTTTTTTTTTTTTTGCTCTTTCCTATAAAACGTTTACAGGGTGCTGGGCACATCAGCTGCTCGCTTGATGGTTGTTTGAGGCAAAAGGTATGGTCGAACAGCTGATTTCGATATAAACGGCAGCATAAGAGAGAGTGAGAGAGAGAAAGAGAAAGAGAGAGAGAGAGATAGAGACAGAGAGAGGGAGTATCATTATGTCGATTTGAGTGAGAAACATTTTTGAGACGTATTTTTAGATCTTGCAGGGCACGAAAACGAAATAAAGTTCGGCGCAAAAGTGCTCGTGCCAAGCGTAATCTTTTTAACATCCGTGGCACGTCATACAGTAGCGTAGTGAGGGGGTAGTGAGAGGTAGGTAGAAGGGCCAGCCTCCTCCCCGGAAGCCAAATCATATTTAAATTTTTTTAAAGGCGGAGGAGGGGGTGGAATGTCCTCCATTGTCTTCCCATTTTACCCCTGGCACCGAAAATTCTCGCTACGCCACTGAATTCACATATTTCTTGGCACAGTTACGTGCGTTCGGAAGCGTTTATAGGCGCCCCTGAACGAGATTGAGTCAGCACTTTTCTACCTAAGAGCACATCTGTGTTGAGGAGTCCCTCTTCAAAGCCAGGGACACCCTTGCTGGCAAATGAGCGTCTGATAAAAAAAAACAGAATGTTCCTCCTCAATTCGGGACCTCAACCAGGAGCCGCAGAACGAGGGGAAAAACAGGTCTGTATGCAGAAATATTTCTGAAGGAGGTTTTAAGGCATTATAAAACTTTATAAGTATTTTCTTAATCACAGTGGTCAAATTTTGGGGGTAGGTACGTTTCCGAAAAAAAACCAAGGACTTATGTAAAAAGCATTTTAAACCAGGTGTGAATTATAACGAAAAAAAAGGATAATATAGAAATTTCAATCGTGAAAAGACGAAATTTTCCTTTATAGGCTGCGTTTAATTAACCGATAAAATCCGGTTCAAACTCCCTCCGAAATTCGAGTAATCACCAAGGAATACAATAATAATAATGCAATTCCACAATCGGTGTACTCTCTGCTTACAAAGACATCCCTCTTAAATGGACAATTTTTGGGAATGCTCTAGTGATCCTGTTTCTCAAAAAGTTTCCTCTTAAGCGGACACCTCTGTTAAGCGGATATATTGATCGGTCCCGTAGGTGTCCACTTAAGAGAGAGCCTACACTCTATGGCCAAAAAAAAAAATCCCTGTACTGCAGCAAGATATTACACCCTCGGTCCACCCTCACCCCCAACTACGACACTGCAATCCCCTTCCGAAATAATTTTCTGCGTACGCGCCTGATAAAAATGGATACATTTGATCCTTTCCTTGCACATAATTTTTAAAATCGAATATCACAACATTTTCGTCGAACAGGCCTGTAGAGAGGGATTTTCCCCCGGGCTTTCTGAAGGGCCTCACAACTGCCATGGGAATTTTTTTTTTTTTTTTTTTTTTCGCACATTTCTGTGAGGACCCACGAAAAAAAAAATCCCTCACGCCGCAAATTTCTCTCTACGGGCCTGTCGTCGAATGTGAGCAAGAGGTGAAATCAATTTTAATGGCGCAATATTTTTACGCAGTACTGTATGCAAACTTCCATCAAGTTGTTGAGCATGAAAGACGAGCAAAAGTTGCCAGCCAGCAGTTCGAAATGCGCTCGTTGCCGTAGCTGACGGACTCACACGCACTCGAAACACTCTTTCTGGCTCGGCTTCTGGTTCAACTGGCTGGCTCGCTCGCTCGCTCATTCGTGCTCATTGGGAAACAAGCGTTTGTTTGGCTCTCATTGGTGGTGTGATGGCATCGAAGGGGCTCGCTGCTCATGGTTTTTGTTATGTTATGTGATTTTAACCACCAAACGACCAATACCACTGCCAACTTCATCGACTGGATTTGTCGTTGTTGGTGTTGCTGTTGCCGTTGCTGTTGTTCTTGTTTGAGTTGTTGCTGTTTGAGTTGTAGGTATCTGTGTCGAAGCGTATGGAACACGCAGGCCGCTTCTCACTACGAATATGGAAACGAATTCGGATGCTTGTAGATGGCTTCGCATTGGCATTGATGCTTATTGTTGTTGCTGTTGTTGTTGCTATAGCTCAAGCTGGCACTGGTGCTGGTCGAAAGATTCGATCGCAAGCGTACGGCGACGGCAGTATTGCCGCTGTCAGTATATCGAGTGGTCTTGCTGGTGCAACAACGGCTTCGTAACGGTCGCTATCGCCCTCGCTTTCGCCATCGTTCCAATTTGCCGTCATTCAATTTTGTCGTAAGTGCTCGTCGCGTTTATCGTACGTAAGAAAAAAAAAAAAAAATTAACTTTAAATTAATTCGGTCATCTTGAATCCGACATTCTTCATTCATATTCATTTTAAATCGAATGTCCCAGGCTCGACGGGCAAAAAGCACCCGCTGCTGCTTCGCTCGGTTACCTACATCCGAGGACTATCGGCAACAAAAAAAAAACTACTACCGATCAGTTCCAAATATCGGAAATCCAGAGACTCCATTCGAAGTTCGATGTTAACGCGCGGCGGGAAAACATTTTGAGGCAATCCCTCGCAATTATGCACTCGGGATGCAGTGACTTGCGATGGTCTCGGTCGGTCGGTCGATTTTCAATCGAAACTTCGAATCGAATGTGATGCGAATTCTTTGACGATATTCGCGCGGATTTTACGCAAAAGAAAAAGAAAAAAAAAATTAAATAAATAAAAAAAAATAAAGAAAGAAAGAAGAAAAAAAGACAACAACCAAAAAGAAAATTCTGTTAAAACAATCAAAAAAATTGACAAATTCTAATTGAAAAAGCAAAACAACTCGCGAAAGTCCCTGGACTGAGGGTACTTCGCGCAAGAATATCCTTTTTTTTTTTTTGGTCACAACAGTTGGATAAAAACCGCCAAAATTGTGGAGGCACTCAAAATGAAGGTGAGTTCTCAGCCGGAAAGCTCCCTTTACGGGGTTTTCCGAAAACCGTCCTGAAGTGAAGGATAGTGAGAAATGAAGGCGAACAATTTTTCAAAATTCCGTCGGTACATTTGGATAGACGAAAATCATCAAATCAAAAATCGAAACTAAAAAAAAAAAAGTAAAAATATTAAAAAGAGTTTGGGTCCTGGGCTGACCGGGCTTTCCTTTCATGACGTTGGTACTATTCAATTCAAAAAAGAAAAGGCCGCCCAATTTGGTCCCAGCATACATTCAGACTCTCCCAGATTCTGGACCACTGTTGTTTGTCTGCCGACGGTGTCCAGAAAATTTCGTTGTAGTCTTCAAAGACTTCTCAAGTTGGCAGAGAGCGTCTACAGACAGGGGCGGACCAGTGGGCCTAGGGGCAACCGGGAAAATGCCCGGTGCTTTTTAACTGCTAGGTTTTTTTTTTGTTTTCTTAGGTAACAGGGCCCAATTTTTCAAACGCCCGGTGGGCCCTTTGACCCCCAGTCCGCCGCTGTCTACAGAGGTTCTCAAAATATAAATTCTTTCTTACATTTTGAAGGGATTTAAAGTCATCGGCTTCAGCATTTCGACCCACACAAAATTAGGGTGTCAGACCTAGGGTTCTCAATAAACTTATTATATATTTCGGAGTCGCTGAATCTTAATATCCATATAGCTCCATCGTCTCCATGATGAGCCATAACGTCAAAAAAGCATCCTCGCGCGGGATTTAAATCCTTTTTTTTAGGGTTATGGCAAAACCTAGACCTGATGGAGATAGATGGATCTATATGGACCTCTAATTTGGATTCGGCGATCCCGAAAACGCCTCGTAACCATGGTGAGACCCCCGGGTCTAATCACTTTTATTTATTTTCATGGAGTCGCGTTATTGTTGTATGCTGCTCGAAGACTGATCTAACCTCATACACCAAACCAAATTGGCGTGACTTAAGACCTGTCGAAATCCCCCATTTTAGATAGTTTAGGAGTTTCATGACCCCGATATAGGCCCGGACACTCGAACCTGCCTAGACATTAGCAGCATTTGTGGCAGACTGCGGTCGGACAGCCGGCCAGGGCGCCGGATATAAAGGGGCGTTTTTAAACTTACTAGTGAACTGCCTGAATTGCAGTTAGGAGGCACCGAAGAAATGTCGCCCAGGGTGCTGGGACTGATAAAACCGGTACAGCGCAAGAAAAAAAATAATTTGGAGCAACAGGGAAAAATGTCCTCTTGGCTTCCACGAACGACGAAAATTCCAATCACATAGGAAAATTCGAAAGAAAAACGATTAAGAAAAACATCCCATGCAATGAGAAATTTTCGATAATTTTTTGAGCTGAAGAAAAGAAATACGCTGCGATGCTATGCTAAAGAAAGAAAGAAAGAAAAAATTCCCTCACCATGGCTCAGTTGGAGCCGTTGTGTTTGTGTGTATCCTCGCAACTCTCTGAATGACTCTTTGAATTGGCTGAGGTAAATTAAATGGGGGGAATAAAATAGTTTCTTGATGCTCGAAGACACAATTTTGTTTACTAAAATGTCTTCCCGCTGCGATGACGGCTTGCGCAACGGGCGTGTCGACATTGTTGTGCATGGTGCGAGCAACATAAGCGATGATACTAGGACAACAGGAGGAATCTCATCATCGCCAGCATAATCGTCGGCGTCATCGTCATCGATAGCATGCAATAATCGTTAAAAATCGAACCCGAATTGAACCTGCGAAGTCATTGCGCCGCGATGGGGCGACCAAAAGAGAAATGCCAAAATGATACGATCGATACAATTTGTTCAAGTCGAGAGCGAGAGCGAGAGGTGTTGGTCCCATCAGCCTAACTCTGAGCCAGTCCAAAAGACAACGAGCCAACAAGCCGCCAAACCATCACAATCTTCGAACATTGATATTTGATTTCGAGCAAGGGGGTGGCCAGTGCATGTCCATGTCCATCTAAGTATTTCAATTCATTCATTGCAGCGTGTTTGAGCTCAAAGCTCACATGTCACAGTTGGAGATAAAAGCTCGACAGTGATGATATCCATCGGAGTTGTTGATGGTGTTGATGGCATTGATGTTCTCGCTCATGTCCGTGATGAGAGGCATCCGATCGTACGTTCGAGCCTTCGATCTCGCCCACCAAGCGTTCACGGACGGCACCAAAAAAAAAACAAAAAAAATTATTTAAAAAACCGGCCAGTCCGACAATAGTTTATTGGGGCTTTTGGGGTCTCATGCCGTTTTGTTTCGTAATATTTTCATTTTTATTTTCATTTTATTTTCATCCATTTCACAAGGGGTTCGGGAGAGTCATTCTCACAGTCGTTTCTTGCTTATTGAAACATCATCGTGTTCTTTTAATTACGATTCCTCCAACCCAAACGAAAGGAAATTTTTTTTTTGGACGATCATTTATTTTGTTATCAATGGAAAAATCGCTCTCTCTCTGTCTGTCTCTTTCACTCTGAAAGTTTGCGAATTTCCTCACTTCTAGCTTTGCCTGTTATCTCAATCTGAAGGTGACCATATGTTGAAAAAATGACCGTTTATACCTATTAATCGAGACGGTGAAGGCCCGACCTGGGATATTTTAACGTCTGATGATCATTTACCATCGCACACATTTTTAACCCTTTAAATACCATGTCTAAGCTAATGCGAATTTGGTTCTTAAGATGTCATACAATGATCTGTGGGTGACAAAAAATAAATGAACAAATATTTAATCCATTTTATTTCGATGGACGGCTTAATGTGTGAGCAACTTTGCACTGTAGACGCCTTATTGACAATGCCACTAGTTTAGTTCTACTGTACTGTCTCTACTCGTTATTGATTCGTTTTCCCGTACTCGAAAGCTACTCGCTAGAGCTCCAATTTACCCCAATTTTTCGTACAGGGTAGCTTAACTACAGTAATAAAGGTTTGATGAGAATTAAGAAAAAAAAAATGTTATGAATTGATCAAAATGTGGCAGGGCGCCACAAAATCTCCTTAAAATGCCTTCGTTTCAAATCTTTCGATGAGAGAAGTTGACAAGAAGAGAATTGAACCTATGAACCAGTCAAAACCATTAACCCTGCTGGTGCCTTAGGACCATTTGGTCCAAAATTCAATTTTTTTGAGGCCAATATCTGGAGATCGATGAAATCTATTTTTACTTTCAGCCATAACAATCTTCTTGTAATCAGCTCAAATTTTTATTTTGACTATATATTTTGTATGAAAAATACACTGTGGATCAAAGCATTTTGTGCAACTTTCTTATGGTAACAGCAGGGTTAAAAGAAATTCGTTAAAAAGGGTTACCATCCATTCAATTTTTGTACCTTTTTAGGAGTGTGGGAGATGGCTCTGTGGCGCAGTTGGTTGAGATGCGATAGGCATTGGGTTCAATTCCCAGCTTAGGTTGTGTCGTTAGTCTTTCCTCATCATTATACGTGGTATCACAACGAGTCCATGTGAGGCCTAATCTAGGAATGTGGGGACTCTTAAGGGAAAGTGTATGGAAATTGAATATCAAAAAAACAAATTTTTCTTTATTTCAATCATTCGTGTGTAGATCGGCGCTAAGCTCGATCGATTCATGATTCAGACGTCCATCTCTTTGTAAGCAGACGAGTAATGATCTCCTTCGTGTTGGAGATCATGTCCTAAAATTGAAATTGAAGCGATCGGTGTGCAGCCCTTAATCGTTCACAAATTATTTGATGAAGAAATGGTGAAATTTTATTGAACGACCCAATGCAGCGAGAGTGACCATATGTGCTGGCCGATTGATTTTACCTTCAAAATGCTTCATATGGAAAATTGTTTTTATTTTATTTATTTTTTTTATTATTATTTTGCGCTTTAATTTCTTTGGAGCATCGAAGGCAAATTCTGAAAGAATTCAAACGTTTTGTTGCTTAAATTATGAGCGATGTCTTCGCGTTCTTTCGTTTTGTTTTGTGTTCGGCACAGGTTGATTGTGATTGTATGAGAAATTTCGTGCGTTTAATCGATTTTCGATTTTCTTGTTCGATTATGTTTTTTTTTTTGTTTTTTTTGCCCAAATGCGTTGGCATCCCGCTGAGCTGTAATATGGGCCTTCTTCTCTCCTTTCATGCAGCGCATAAGTTTCATTGTTGCCCTTGCTGTTGTTGTTGTTGTTGTTTGACTCAATTTGTAACTGAGATTGTTTTACTGCCACCCACCCACAAAATACCTTTTCTTCTTTCGTCATCCTTTTTTTAATAATTTTTTTTTTTTAGATTAATTTTTTGTTTTTGTTTTTTTTGTTTTATCATTTTTGAAGTTGAAAGAAAAAAATTTATATTCACACTCGAAACGTTGCGCTGGTGGTGCGGTGACTTGTGGAAAAGCATCGAAAAAGGTTTTTGTATTATTCCTCAAGATTTATGTTCATTCGATTGTGCTCGGTTTGCTGCGGTTTCGATTCTTTCATTTTGAATAACAAAAAAAAAACGAAGAGAAGCGAAGCGGAGTGAAGGAAAAATCCTCTATTATTAGCAGCGCAAATTAGATGAGGTGCTGATGGCTATTAAAAAGCCAAATATCGGATCATTTGAGTCTGCTTTATTGAATGGAAAATGCATCAAAGTGAGATATTTTCAACTTTGAACCGTCTCATAAGCCTGCATTCGCTGTGATTGACCCGGTCAATGGGGCTCAATGCGGCTCAATGTTGCTCAATGTTGCTCAATGCTGAAAAAATACTTAGAACCACGGTTGCCACTCGTCTCAAATATTTTTGTACCAAACCAATCTAAAAAAAGTAAGGGTGTTATAGTCAGGCGAGCCTGACAATAGAATACCCGACACAGACACACAGCTTCAAATAATTTTTAAAATCAAGATGTGTTTAAGGCCATAAGGGGCCCAATATACCGACTTTTGATAGATTTCTTTATGAAAACCGCCCCTTTGCCACGCCCAATTTTCCAATTTTTCGGAATTCTAATCGGAGGCTTAAATATACGCGCAAATTCCAAGTTTCATTGAAATATTTGGAAAAAGTCCGATTTTGGGGCAGTTTTGGGATTTTTGTGACAGACCCTAGTACTGGAGGTACCCTTAAAAATGGACCGATCAAGGAAATTTTTTGGGAGGATGTTTATGGCTACAAAGGAAGCATAAGTGCCAAATTTCGTTCAAGTCCCATTTGAATTTCGGGTGTAGGGGACAATTTTCGAAAAACGCCCTTCTGCCACGCCCACTTTTACAAATTTTTGAAATTGAATAAGGCTTTAAATATGTTCAACTATCAAATTTCATCAAAATATCTTGAAAAACATCGATTTTGAGCAGTTTTTGTGATTTTCGTAACAGACCCTAGTACTGGAGGTACCCCTAAAAATGGTCCGATCGGGTCCATTCTCAAACTTGTTCTTACTCATGTCCCGTAGCATGCATACCAAATTTGTCAAGATAGCTCAACTCCTTCGATAAGAACTGTATAGTATACAGTATAGTATACAGTGTATACAGACAGACAGACGGAAGACAGACGGACATGGCTAAATTGAATCTCCTGGTGACGCTGATCATTTCTATATATATTTTGTATGTCTATCTCGAGTGGTTCTGGGTGTTACACACAACCACACAATCGCAATAAACCCTCGACACAGAGTGTGTCGGGTATAAAAATGTACCAAAACCGAAAAACGGTACCAAAAAAATTTATTAGTCACATACTTATTGGTCAAAAAAGTAACAAAAACTTAATAGTATTCAGTCAAGAAAAAAGAGTATTCCAGCCGCTTTATACTCTGAGTTGAGTCACTGTTATAGCTATACCTTTGAGGACAGGATTGGCGCGAAATCCCTTAGGGATAGTTTAAATAGTAGGTATGAGCGAGTTGCAACCAGCCAAAAATGTACCAAATTGCAAATTGGGTACCAATGTACCAAACAAACAAAAAAGTACCAGTTTTGGTACAATTGTACCATAAGTGGCAACCGTGCTTAGAACGACAATGTCTCCTGAGAGCCTTCTGAAAAGGAAAGAGCATTGCAGATCATATTGTCACCTGATGAAATTTTTTTTTTTGCCTATCTCCCTATTATTGTCATTGAATAAAAGGCGAAGACCAAAGCTCAAGTGTGGCCACAAGTGTCTCAAATTCAAAAGAACGAACTCGAACTCGAATGGCGAGTGGCGAGTGGCTCTCCACAGTGGGCTTTTTGAATATTCATAAAGGAATTCATAAACTCTTTAATCAGCAGATCTAACGATCAGAAACAAGCCATAAAATTTAAAAGAATAAAAGTTCTTGCGATCAACGCAGAGACGTCCATTCGAAGAGTCCGCTTTCACAAATCGACTCGACTCGAATCGAGTTGAGTCGAGTCAAGAGTCAAGAGTCAGTCAGTCAGTCCACTGAATCGATTTACATTTTTATGAAATCTCATTGGGGCCTGATGAGACGGCTTTTTCGGGGCTCCCAAGCGTACAAGCCCCTTCTCAATACATTCATACATGCATATATATATATATATACACATATATATCTTCGTTTGTTTGTTTGTTTTCGTCTAATGTGTCGTTCTCGATTTTTTTCGGCATTGCCCACGACACTTTACTTAAATCGTTGGTGTTTAGGCTTTGTTTTAGGTATTTTTTTTTTTTTTTTAATGATTTTTCCCGTTCGATTTCCCTCCATTTCGGGCAAATTAAGTGTAACGCCCAGGTCCAAGCCAACGCAGCAGCCTCATTTAAACAGATCACTTTGGCATCTCATGAGAGGCAATTTTCGTTTATTTTTTTGTTTTTTGTTTTTTTATCGTGTTTCTTCGTTTGTTTTTTGTTACTGTTTTGTTTTTTTTTTTTTTTTTAATGTAGTCGTATTTGATGTATGGTCCAATCACTTAGTCGCGTAATAGGTCGGACTAAATTTCGAATTCATTTGACATGTCTGCGTGAAACCTGGCGGGGAGAGCCCAACCGAGTTCGTTGGTCCGTTCGTCGGTTCGTCGGTTTGTTCGTTCGTTGGCTCGTTCGATCGAACCAGCCAACTCAGAAAAGCTCTTCGAAAAACGTCAAACGCTTAATTAATTAGCATTACTCCTCGTCCATATGGCCAGGTCAGTTCGATCGGTTCGCTCTCTTTTATTATAGCCGTCAATGTTGTTGTTGTTATTGTTGTTTGTTCTTTTATCTTGATATTTATTAGTGCACGCAGCGTTTCGATTTTCTCTTTGTTTTTATTTTTGTTTTTTTGTTTTCTATTTTAATATTTATTTATTTTTTTTTTCTTTCTTACTTGCTTCTTTTATATGGATCTATTGAATTTTTCCTGGTCGCCTTTTCTTGGGTCCGCTATGGTAACGATAATTAACATGAATGCATGATTCGAAGGTGTTACCATAACCTGAACGGCTTTGCTAAGCCATTTAATGCACAGGGTGGGCGTTGAGCCGCCTAAAAAATTTAAAAAAAAAAAAATTTTATTTTAACCCTCTAATGCCACAATTTTTTTTTTTTTTTTTTTTTCAATGAAAAGTTCAGATATGACTTATTTTGGGTAGAAAAACATAAAGCTGAAATAATTATTATAATTTTTTTTTTGAAAATTTGTTCGAAAAAAGTCCGGAATTAGAGGGTTAAATAATAATTATAAATATACTGAAGCTTCTTGTATCTTCAAAGTGGAGGCATTTTTCGAAGAAAACATTTACAAAAAAAACATCGTTTAGACCAGCGGTTCCCAAAGTGTGCTCCAAGGAGCCCTAGGGTACCGCGAAGCACTTGAAAGGGCTCCGCGAACAAATTTTATAATGTATGCTTTATGTTGTTTGTAGTAGACTTTAGGCAAAAATCGACAGCACTATTTTTGCCGTCATTAGTTACAAACTATCGGTCAAGCTATCGATAATATTGCATCAACACCCAATCTCTAAAATTGATATTGTATGGCAACTATTTATTGCCAGTGAATAGTGCCATATGTAACAAATTTGGCTGTTTATGTCTTTCAAGGGCTCCGCATTCGAAAAAGTTTGGGAACCCCTGGTTTAGACAATCATTTCAAATGATTGTTAATTCAAGCTGGTCAAAATTTATGGGATTATCATTTGATTATTTTCGCCTTAAGTCCGGTCGTTTGGTTGGTTCTTATCTAAACTGGCATCTTATGCTCTCCTCATAACTTCAATCTCGACTTCCTTTTCTTCAGCTTCTTCAAAACGCGTGCCAAAAATATAACAAAAGAATGACAAAAAGGGACTAAATGCTCAAGAAGGAAAATTACAATAGGAAAAACACACATATTTGCGGCAAATCAACAAACTGAGCTGTCCACCTTTCGTCGCTGTTGCATGTCGATGTCCAGATGTTGCAATTTTCCCAATGTCCTCATGCTGCGTGGCATTTCGTTTCCAATGTACAAATAATCCATATACGATCCATATTAATAATCGCATTGTAAGCGTTGTTCGAGACGCCAAAGGCTGAAACAAAGGCGCGACAAAGGCATTTCGTAATTGAGGCACACAGTTTCGCTGTACTTCATTCGTCTGCAGTCTCTCTTGAGTCTGGCCGAGGCTTGAGTAGACTGCGCCTATTTGTAAAAGGACACTCGATTGTCGCATTGTCGCATTGACACCGTTGGCAATTGTCATTAGAAACAATGCACTTTAAGGGGATAGTGGCGCATCTTGACTCAAGCCAATTGGCATTATCACGAAAAACGCACCTTTCACGACCGACTTCGGGCTCAATGCATTCGTGTTTCCATTCTATTGCGATCCGATCAGTAGGTGTAGGTAGCGACCGCTGGCTGGCTGCTTTTTTGGTCAAAACAATCATTTAGTCACATTGACTCATTGAATTGACACACAGAGTCGAGGGCTGTGCTCGAAAGTACAATGGAATGACCGGCCATAATAATGCGGGCACAAAAGGCGATCTCTCGCTCGCTCCCTCTCCCTATCTTTTCACACACTCTCCTCACCGCAGCATGTCATAAAGTCTCGTACAAGAATTTATGATCACCTTTTCGGGGTCCGAGGTACGAAAAATTTCGGTAGTGCTAATGCGCTTGATGCCGGATGATGCCGAGCATCTTGAAAGTCAGCATGATTTTTTAGCAAGTAATTGTGAAAATTTCGAAAAGTCAAGAGGAGCAAGAAAAAAAAACAAAAACCGAGTAAAGGAAAAAGGTGTGAAACAATAAAACACGATCAACCGGCTGCATTCATTCAATCACTCAATCGCTCACTCGCTCATTCAGACGCATTCAATGCAGTCGATTGTCGTGACGTGACGTGATGAGTAACCGAACGGGTACCCGAATTCCTCACACTCTCGTCCTTATCATTCATATCGCAATGAATCACACTATTTATTATGGCCTATCATTCGACGACATTCGGCGTTTAAGAGAAACCCCAACCCACCGCGATAACCGCAAAACTATCTTTAAAGCCGAGCCGCGCGTGTGTGTGTGTGTGTGTGTTAGTCACAATTGATGCATGAGACAGACACCAGAGACTCGTGCAGGATACCACAAGCCGTATTGCCGAACAGCGGAATAGCCAAGAAGGGTCGAATAAAAGACATAGATAGGTAATGGTAAAGCTATAGATGCTGGACGATCATCGAAAAAATATCTTTGGACTAAAAGAAAAATTTCCAAGCGAGAAATAAAAATAAAAAAAATTTTAAAAAAATTCACGAAGAAGCCGACATAGAGAAAGCATTTTGGGTCGATTTGCAAGGAGCACGTACGCACAGGCACCTTTTCCGTCCACCCTAAAACACTCACTCGACTGCCGCCCAAAAATGCGCCTGCATTTAGCCATCAACATCGGGCGCCGAGAGAAGCAACAATTTTACACATTGCCATATGCGGACGATGGAAAATCGAGTGCGGAAAACCAAAAGCGGAGCACGGAGGACAGAGTTGTGCGGAACTCGGAATTCGGCATTCGGAAAATCGGAAAATTGTGTGCAAATCGGAGAGAGCTGGAGACAGACTGCAATAAAAGTACGCCAGGCCGGCCTATCATTCTTTTCAAATTGACATTCAAAAGAGGCACAACGATACGAGCACGCACACAGGCGACTGTCGGCAATGGCAGACGCAAAAACGACCACCAACAAAATGTCAAAAATAAGACAAAAAAAAAAAAAGAAATAAAATAAAATAAAATAAAAATTATATAAAAGGAGAGACGACACATCAAACTAATTCAAGCCGCTGCGTGTCCTTACACCCCGATGCCTAACAATGCGGAACGGAAAACCGCATTTGATTTTCAAGTATGTATTTCAAGGACCCTCTTAACAATTCGGCACAGACACACACACACACACACAACACTTTCGCTGATGTTTGAGATGAAATTAATGTGAAATTAAATTTGTATTAGTTGAGAGGAAAGCAGCAGCAATTTTCAAATTGTTTTCTAATTTAATTCAATTCGAATTTAAGTGAAAAATCGTACTTCGAATCCCAAAAGCTTTCAGATCCACCGAGGAGCGAGCTTTCTTCGCCATAAGAGTGTCAATCAAATGTTGAAGCTCCGTGATGGTCCTTAATGGAGAGTCGAAAAAGAGAACTTGTTGAGGTCAATCCACATGTCCTTCGTCGCATCCTCCAAACTATTTCGTGTGCTCTCCTCTTTCCGGACACCCCTAGTCCCTCTTAAACGAACTCGTTTTTGGAAATGATCTAGTGTTCTGGCTTCTGAAATAGTTTCCTCTTAAGCGGACATATTTTTCGAGAGTCTGTACTGTACATTTACATACATATGTTACATCCATATGAAGCATCAGAGGACGTTCGACTGCAACAGGAGATAAATTAAGGACAGTCTTGAGCCTACCGCAGCTCTTCGACGGAGGTTGTCAACCGCTTCATTTCTCAATTTAAAATTATTGTTCTATTTCTAAGAAGGACTCGAAACGAAACCTCCGACGGTGAACAGCTGTCTTCACGCTAAAGCTTTTCGCGTGAATTTGTTTTTGTTGTTGTTGGCTTTTTTTATTTACGAAAGTCTGTTGACCGTACGTTAAGCAATGCAATCATTTCAACCGCAGAGAAACTCAAAATGTCTAATTATCGATTAATGTCAAGGTGCCCAGCATGTTCTCGCTGAATTTATTCGTCGTATTAATTTTTATCGTTCACTATGAACACCGACCGAAGATAGGGTACGCGAAATGATCACCAGAGAGAGAGAGAGAGAGAGAGAGAGAGAGAGAGAGAAGAAAAAAATTGCGATCATAAAATAATGAAACGTCCTTTGGACTCGTCCAATTCATAGGCCACATTATATTGTATTTCGCAGAACATATGAAAATATATGAGAGCATTTGCATTTGCAAGGAGGTGTTTACGTTCGAGACCGAAAAAAGAACGAGTCAATATAGGATACGTATGAGAGTTCTTTGAAAATGGAAAATTTAATTTAGTTTTATGAAGATTATATAAATTCAATTTAAATGATTTTTGGAAGATGTGGTCAGAGAGAGAGAGAGTTTTGCACACAGCTCTCTCGAACTCCAAAAGTCTCCAAAAGAAGATGAGTTTCTGTGGATAATGATGATTTTGAATAAGGGAACGTGTCCAAACTACGTGACCCTTTTAGGGGGGGGGGGGGGAGTCCTGAAAGTATTACACTTGGACAAATTGGTCACTTAAATTATTTTACGGATTGTCACCGAGGGGGGGGGGGGGGAGGGGGGTTAAAAAGTAGTAAAAAATGGTTCACGTAGTTTGGACACGTTCCCTAATGGATGATTGAGTCCATTTCGCAAGAGAGGGTTCCGATAGTTTTTGTTTGTCGATCCAGTCAAAAAGTCCGCTTAGAAAAAGTTTTATTTTTGGGTTTTGGTTGCAATCAGAAGAAGCCTTAGACACACAATATAATTATTATCAATTTATATTAAGTGGTTATATACATACAAGGAGCCGAATTTTAAAGCCTTTCTTACTCTATTCTGCATAATTTCTAACCACTTAGTATATGCAGTTTAGCATGACGGCTATAATTCTCATTTGCTTTGTAAAATGGGACACATAAGACTCGCAGAATTTCTGAAGATTTTTCGGGACTTCATGTGGCAAGCGTGTGTGTAAGTTTGTCTTATTTATCGGCTGTATCTAGTTAGAGCTTCAGATCTATCGATAATTCAAACAATCGATCATTCAAATAATCGATAATTCAAATAGTCGATAATTTAAATAATCGATAATTTGAATATACCGATTTAAATCATTGATAATTTAAATAAATAAATAGTTATAAAAATCGATTATTCAACTAATCGATTGTTTAAATAATCGATAAATCAAATAATCGATAATTTAAAAAATCGGTAGTTCAAATCATCGATAATTTCAAAAATTGTTGGTTCAAGTAATCGACAGTTCAAAGAATCGATAATTTCAATAATCGATTGTTCAAATAATCGATAATTTCAATAATCAATTATTCAAATAATCGGTCTTTCAAATAATCGGTCTTTCAAATAATCGATTAATTCAATAATCGAGAGCGGACATTTTTTTTAGGAATCTGTCCATTTCGAAAAAATCTCCGGCAACGCCAGAACCACCTTTCCAACGCTAAAGTAATTATCAATGATTTTAAAACCATCGATAGTCGCAAAAAACCTTCGATTTTTTCGATAGTTTGAAACAGGCACGGCAGAACAGATTTTTCCCGAGTGGGTAGTAGAGGTGGGAAAAAATCGATGTTAACATCGATACATCGATAGTATCGATGTTTTTAAGTTAAAATAAATATAATAATAATGAAAAGAAAGTTAAAAATGCAAAATAGATTAAGTTTGATTTAATTCTAACAACCTTAGTTGATGGAAAAAAATTGTTAGTTATCAGAAACCATCAATAGTGCACGATTGTGGGATACATCGACGATGTTTTTAAATGTTTTACCCTATTGATGGTGTTCTACGACAATCTTGTATATATTAATGAGCAAGCGTGTTCGCTCTTTGACATTTGAAATTGACGCAAGTGCACCCACTTGTAACCCCCTCACGGCGACCATGTAACTCATTTTTTTGTTACTTCACAAGAGAAGGAAAACACTCCATAAAACTCAAAAGCAACATATGTGTTTAAAAATTTTTTTTTAAGCATAATGGCAATTTAAAAATACAAAAAATTGTGTTTTAGGCTTGGTTTTATATTTTTTTGGGGGTGCATTTCAGAGTGGACCACTAGTAAAATTAAAAATCTTATTTTTGAAAAAACAAATGATACGCCCTTTCTATCCGAAGCTAACGATATGTACATATGTACCTACATCTATATGTACACACATACAACATTCCAAGTCCGAAGTTTTGTGGTTCAGAAGTTATAAGTATTTTTCCATTTGTGGAGGTAGGAGTGGGCGGATCACGCCCATATTTTGCAGTAATATCCCAATGAGTGAAAGGTATGTACGTTCCAAGTCCGTAGTGAATATGTTCAGTAGTTCAGGAGTTATTAGCATATTTTATTTGTGGGGGAAGCAGTGGGCGGATCACGCCCATATTTTTCAATAACATCCCAATGGGTCCAAGGTATATATGATCCAAGTTTGAAGTGAATGTGTTCAGTGGTTCAGAAGTTACGAGCATTTTTATATATGTATGTAAACAAATGCTACCGCAAAGCATTTAGAAAGAAAAGCTGATGCAATATTGTACATGCGTACATACATAGAATACATTCCGCATTCTTGGAAAGGCGCGCCGTCGCATATAGAAAAATGCTCATAACTTCTGAACCACTTAACATATTCACTTCAAACTTGGAACAGATATATACCTTGGACCCATTGGGATGTTATTGAAAAATATGGGCGTGATTCGCCCACTGCTTCCCCCACAAATGAAATATGCTAATAACTCCTGAACTACTGAACATATTCACTTCGGACTTGGAACGTACATACCTTTCACTCATTGGGATATTACTGCAAAATATGGGCGTGATCCGCCCACTCCTACCTCCAAAAATGAAAAAAAATACTTATAACTTTTGAACCGCCAAACGTATTAACTTCCGACTTGGAATGTACAACATATCATACATGCAGTAAATGCCTCCGAAATAATAGAATAACATTTTATTTAAAAAGACAATTATTAGGGTAAAATTTTTACGTATTAAATTTTCGCGGCCAAGTATTTTCCAAATACTTCCGTTTGGTAGTTTTGGCTTATGTCGTTTAATGCTTTTCATTCTTTATTAACGCAAAGATACAGGCTCTACGGAAACATTGCATATTAACTCAAAATGAAAAAATTGGAAAAAAATTTTTTGTCAAAACTGGCATTCCAAAAATTTCGTGTAATTTTTACTGAGTAAAATAGCCACTTGGAAAATTTCGAGTGGGTAAAATACCCACTCGGAAAATCTCGAGTGGGTACAACTACCCCATGTAAACGCCGTTCTGCCGTGCCTGGTTTGAAACCATCGATGTTTTCGATTGTTTGAAACCATCGATAGTGCGATCGATTGTTTCTCCGGCTCTATTCAATGCGCCCTCTTGGAAGAAAAATACCCCCCGGGCTCAAAATAAATACCCGACGGGCCTGAATATTCCAAATGAAGCTTAAAAATCGATTAATTTTTTCATTTAATTTCAATTTCATTTATTAATTAATCGTTTCTAGCACTATAAGATTTAGAATAATCTTTTAATTAAAGCGCTAGCCATTAAGCGGAAATCTTTAATACACAGAGCACAGTGTTTACAATATTAAATAAGTATTAACTATTAGATAGCTTAAACTAAGATAAAATCTAAGAACCGATTGAATGTAGGAAATTTCAATATCCTCTTAGAACTTTAGACGTGGACCAAGCCCATTTCAAATGACGATAAAGAGGCGTAATTAAGTTTTGCCCAGTCCGTAGGAGATTGCCATCCATAGCTATTCTTTTCTTTAAGAAATCAAATGCGACGAAAGAAAGCAATGAAAGGATGGGGAAAAGACGAAGAAGAAGAAAAATAAAAATCAATTGCAAAAAAAAAAAAAAAAAACGGAAACCCTAAGTTCCATGTACCACGCAAGACATCTTAATGGACGTATCGGTCGATTGTGTTGACAAGTTATTACCCTCAATCGGTTTCAAGCTCTTTTCTCATTCTTATTTAACCGACCGACGATGAGTATTTTTATTATTATTTTTTATTTATATACTTACTTTTTTTACTTTTATTTTTATTTTAATTTTATTTTTATTATTGTTATATACGTTATGTTCGTTGTTGGTGTGTTTCGTTTTCTTGTGTTTTTTTATTTTATTTTATTTTTCTTGCTTTAGTTGCCGTGTTTATAGCTCCTTTAACTTTGAAATTTCATTTTTATTACGTTCCGAGGCATCGTTCTGTTAGCGTTGTTGGCAAAATATGGGCTTTGACTTTTGTCTTTTATTATGAGACCATGATCCGTGTGTGTGTGTGTTTGGGTTTGTGTGTGCGCGAGCGCGGTTCGTTGTACCAATACGAATGTAACATGTAAATGCGCGCATGCGTAAATGCATTTTCTTAATCGCGGGTTTTATAACTTTCTACGCTTTTTTGAGATCTCTGCACTGAACTGAAATCGACAATATTCTTGTTCTTGGAAAAAATTCCCACAAAGATTAACGCCATCGAGACGAGACGAGTCTAGTCGAGTGTCCCATCCTAATGCCACGCTTGAAGCTTTGAAGCTTTTAAAATTAGCTCTAAACGTCTAACTGGACCCTTGTGTTCGGTAAGAACTAGCTGCAGATTGTCAAACGATCCATCGGTGCATCGTCCGTCCGTCCGTCCGTCCGTCCGTCTCTGCCATCGCATCGAATCGCGTATTGCCCTCGACGGATGCGCTGTGATTTCTTTAATGGCCTTCACTTCTCGTTTTATTTTTTTTTCATTTTTCCGTCGGTTTATCGGTTTTTGTATTCTTTATTTCTAATCTTTCCTTTAATTCTTTTTATCTTTATTCTTTTATTTGGGATTTTGGTTGTTGTTTTTTTTTTTAATTTGTCGCTTGAATGTTTTGTATGCGTTTTAAAAGCCGTCGAAAGCGACTTCTTGAAATCACGACCTGGACGACGCCGGCCAGCGCTTATCATAAACAGGTGGCAACACTAATTTGCATAAGACAACATTTCGATATTACATTTCAAAAGGCAAAGCCATAGAAGCGAAAACTGTTTTGCTGTCTTTTGTTCGATATGTAGGTACATGCATACATACCTACATAATATGGAAATAAGTATAGTAATAATAAAAATTAAATAATAAATAAACAATAAATTAATTTATTCTTCGTTAAACTTTGCCGACAACACACACACATATCATGCACCCATGTGCACCTACCCTTCAGTAATTGGGATTGGTCCAAGGACGATCCTAAAAAAGACGCCTTTCCATACATTCAATTGACGCTTTTTAACACAGGGCTGTCATTCAAAAACAACCGGTCATTTTTCAAAGTGGGTGCGGGTGAGTCCCTTTGTCTGAAGGGGGTCTTCTCATTGAGCAACTTTTTTTTTCGACTTATTTTTTTTTTTTAGCATTTATTATAGCTTGGGTAGTTGTGAATATGCCCCTAAAAGGATTTATTTGAAATTCGAAATAGTTTAGAGGATATAGCCTTCTTTGTCGAGCAAGATCTGCGCTAAAACGAGTAATTTTTGCGTTGCTTCAAACTTTAAACGCGTTTATCTCGAAACCACGTTTTTCGAACTGGCGGCCATGATATCTCCAGTTCAACTGAACCGATTTTCATGAAACAAAGTGGAATCGACGCAGAATTGTCACCAATTCTCGGGTGAACCTCGATCATAATTTTAAAAAATTTTTTACTATTTTTTTTTACACTAAACCCAAAATACCAAAAAAAAGCCCGAAATTGAAATTTTTTTTTTTTGAATGGCCGCCATTTTGTCAAAAAAATATCACAAAATTAAGCTTGAGGTTCACCCGAGAATTACATCTATACTGATTATAACCCGATTTTTTTTCCATTTCGGACGCTCCGGAGACCCGGAATCGTGGCCGTCCGATCGACGACAACTTTTTTTTTTCACCAACGAACTTTGAAGTCTCATTACTTTTTGAACAGCCCACGTATCGAGGCAAAAAAAATTTTTTTTTTACTTTGAACCTTTTGTAAATACAATAAATAAAAAAAGTTTTCAATTATTCTTTGGGTTTTCAAATAAGAATTTTTTAAAAGGGTC
Organism: Chlorops oryzae; assembly: GCA_020466095.1. Classification (NCBI taxonomy): domain Eukaryota; kingdom Metazoa; phylum Arthropoda; class Insecta; order Diptera; family Chloropidae; genus Chlorops; species Chlorops oryzae. Next base: position 171,006,420 of record CM035806.1, on the reverse strand, counting down.
TAAAAAAACTTTTCAATAAGACCCCTGAACTCATCGACGCTCATTTGGGGTACTAGAAGAGGTTGGATCCGGTCGCTTTTAGTATAAATTTCAAATAAATTTTGGGTCGGTCCTTAATGGATTCCAATCTGTTTTTTCTACCGAAACCAATTCATTACTACAGGGTAAATATGTATCGACAAACATGCACATGAGCATTTAAAAAAAAAATATATATAAAATTTTAATAAAATATTTGAAATAACTTAAAGCTGCGGTCCGTTTGTCGGACGAACAAGCAATACAGCGGCGCCTGCGTACAGATGTTAAGACAATCGGAACTCGGCTTCTGCGTTTTTCGGTCTACATCTGAATATATATTCACATTATGGCCTCGCATCGCATCGCATAGATCGATCGGCTGCGCGTTTTCACACACACACACACACACCACGGCACTCGTCCATATTTAAGGTAAATAAATAAAATAATTTAAATAAAAAGAACACGCATCGCAGCTCCTGTCTATCGCTCTCTCAGCGAAATGCGCCAAAATGTGAGCCTACTCTGAGCGCATGCGGCATGCCCATATGAAGGCGCCAGCCTACAATACATTATTTTTTTTTTTTCGACTCGAAATATTAATATTTGCATTTTTATTTCAATTTCCTTTTACGATTTCTTTCCCCCAGCCAAAAAAGCTTAAGCGTTATTGGCTTTTTATGTTACAATTTCCACATATCACCGATCGAATGCATAAATTAAGCCATAATTATGGCGCAGCCACGAATGATTTTCTGACTACTTGGCCAGTTGCGATCGAACACAGATCGTATATATTTGTAATATATGGCAATTCGGAGTACCGTTGCCTTCTGTTTCGTCGGTAAAAGCGACAAAAAAAAAAAAACAACAACATTTTGAATAAATTAAAAAGCCGAAAAACAATCAAAATACCAAAATAAATACACAAAATATTTATATTATAATCAATTTCTCTCGCTCTGTGTCTCTCTTTTTCTCTCTCTCTCTCTCACTCTCTCTCTCTCTCACTCTCTCTCTCTCTCACTCTCTCTCTCTCCACTCTCTCTCTCTCACTCTCTCTCTCTTCACTCTCTCTCTCTCATCTCTCTCTCTCTCACTCTCTCTCTCTCACTCTCTCTCTCTCACTCTCTCTCTCTCACTCTCTCTCTCTCACTCTCTCTCTCTCACTCTCTCTCTTTCTCCTCTCTCTCTCTCACTCTCTCTCTCTCACTCTCTCTCTCTCTCTCTCTCTCTCTCTCTCTCTCCTCTTCACTCTCTCTCTCTCACTCTCTTCACTCTCTCTCTCTCTTTCTCTCTCTCCCTCTCTCTCTCTCTCCTTCTCTCTCTCTCTCCTCTCTCTCTCTCACTCTCTCTCTCTCTCACTCTCTCTCTCTCTCTCTTCACTCTCTCTCTCTCTCTCTCTCCTCTCTCTCTCTCCTCTCTCTCCTCTCTCTCTCACTCTCTCTCTCTCTTCTCACTCTCTCTCTACTCTCTCTCTCCACTCCTCTCTCTCACTCTCTCTCTCACTCTCTCTCTCACTCTCTCTCACTCTCTCACTCTCTCTCTTCTCTCTCTCACTCTCTCTCTCTCTCTCTTCGGTTTGACTACAGCCAACTCCATATACTCGAGCTTCATCATCGCTCATCGGAATAACCTCTACAGTCCGCTTAAATGAGACGTTTTTTTTTTTTTTTTTGCTTTTGGCCTATTTGAGCATTTAAGGCGCCCATTGAAGGTTGAATCGAACGCCTCAAATATTTGATCGCAAAACATTCCAAATTAAATACAATCAAATATTTCCAGACTCAAACGACAAATTGCCGCCAATCGAATTACACTTACACAAATATTTAACGACGCTTACACGGGAAATAGGTACATGGGAAAAATGATCTGAATTTTTCCTCAGCTTCAAATTAGCGCAGACACATGCTCTGTAGCTTTTTCCAACATACTTTGTTGAAAGTCAATTGCCGAGACAGCAATAGCGCAACAACTTGGGCCTTGCAATATAAATATCCTATCGCATCGCAATACGGAGTAATGTCCCTGAATCCTTAACGGAGCAAAATCTGCGATGCCATCCAGTGTGGATGTGTGTGTGTGCGGATCAACTGGAAGAATCCAAAAATATTTCCCATTAGAATCAAGCTGGCTTGAATGCAACTTCGATGCTCCCAACAGCTGCGAATGAAGAAAAATGGTACAGAGAAGCATCAGATGCTGTCGATTAGGAAAGATTTGAAAACCCTCAACGGCGAACGAAGAATCCTGCGTGTCAGTTGCACACAGTTGAAGTGTTCGCGAATCGCTCACGATGGCTGAGAGCTGAAAATCTCATCCATGCGATCATTCATCGCAATAGAAATAGATCGTTGAAAATTCAAGGATATTTCTCTTCCTAAAACTGGAGTGGTCCATATCTATGGATATTAGGATCTCATCTTTTCGGATTTAAAAAAAAATCATAGTTCCCAAAGACCAGATGAAATGTTTTCCCAAATTTTTTTCCGCCATTTTTTTTTTTTTTTTTTTTTTTTTATAGTCCGGCAAGTCTAGCCATAAAATCTTTGTTGCATGTTCAATTTTTAAAATTTTTTTTTTGACTTTGTTTCGCCGCATTTTGATCGCTTCTTTCAGAACTTTCGATGGAAAAGGAAACCGTGCAACGCGAGCAGAGCTGCATGGCCTTGCCAGAAGAGTGTAACTCAATAAATCAATAAAGAAAATAATAAATAAATGAATCAATAAATGTGTAAAATGCAAGGTGCAACGTTTGATCGTGTCCAACGCGAAGGTGACCACGACGAAACAATCGTGTTCAATAAAATCGGGTTTCGATCAACAGGTGCCGCGGAACCGTGACGGCAGAGGGTTACTTCGTTCTCTTATCCTTTTCTTTATCTTTTATTACTTGTTAAGCACGAAATGTTGCCACCCAAAGTTCTAGGTTGAAACACATTAACCCTTTCACTGTCTCTACATCCCAAAAAAAAAAAAAAAATTAAGAAGAGTCCATTTTCTATAGACTTTTCGTCTGACTCAAAAACTATCATCGGTTATGTGATCAATTCTCACCTGAATTGTGATCGAAATTAGTGCAAAATGTGAGATTTTCCCTTAAGAAAAAAAAGAAAAGGAAGAAAAATTTAATGCTCAGAATCATTTTCAGATGTTATATGCGAGACTAAGGTTTGGTAATGGAAAAGGGTTAAAATGGCTTGCTTAAGAATCTGTGCTTTTACGCATGCGCGACTGCGCTTTCACATCCAAGTGGCGTCTTATCATATCTTGACGCACTTATAATACATACACAAATACATATATACATACTTGAAGGACGATTTATCAGCCCTGCAGGAAATGTCAATAGTGAATTTATACTCTTTCTCTACTGACTGCGTCAACAGTACTACTGACCAGTTATACCCGTCGCAATGCTTTGCGTTATTGACATTTAACATTGAGTTGTCATTGAATGTCAACAGTAGACCGAAAAACTATTGACGTCGGTACTATTATGTAGACAAAAAGGAGTACTCTTTCGCATTATCAAGGAGACACGTTGTTGACATGGTCAATAGAGATGAACTTACACCTCTTGACAGTACAGTTTCTATAATGACACCGCCTATAAATACTAGTTCTCTTGTCTCTATATTGACGTCAATATTGACATGGGGCCATATGGCGACAGGCCTCCTGCAGGGAGGGCTCATACCTAGCAGTTCTTTGCAAACGATGATGGTAATGCAAAAAGTAATTCAAAATGGCGTACTGTTTATGCATTACAGAATCGATGTATTTTTAACACGGCAATGTCCTAGCGAATGTAATGCATGACTATTTGCATTACCAGTTGTACGAAAAGTAATCGAAAAGTCTTGATTTTGTAATGCATTACTATTTGCATTCTCAAGTAATGCTTTGCTTTGCGAGTGAACAAGGTAGGCAACACATTACCTTTTGCGATTGCCTCTCGCTGAAAGAATGCATAACTTTGGTAATGCATTTCCTAAATAGCTGCTGGGTAGTACATACATTAAATTCCAATTCAATGACATCGTAATTGAAGTGATCCTCTTCTATTTTTGGCTTTGTTGACTTCGTCCTTCTCAGCACTCCTAATTTTTCATTGAACAAAACTCTCATGATACAAGAAAACAAGATAGCGCCACTTCAGTACCGCTATTTTGAGGCTCTCTCTGAGAGCCGAAAATTGAGTTTGTGACGTCACTGAGCGAGAAATTGTTGTTGTTTCCCATGCTATTCAAAAAAGTAAAAAGCCGGTTTAACATGGGAAACAACAAAAGCGAATCGCGATTTTGAGTTTGTGACGTTTCCTCTCTCAAGTGGCGCTATCTTGTTTTCTTGTATCATGAAAACTCTAAGTAGGCTCGATCTGAGAATCCTCTAAGCATTCAAGATCTCGATATCTGGCAAAACGTGATTCTTGATCTTCGGTGCTTCGTAAGAACTTGCGTCGTCTAACCTCGCATGTGTCAAAAAGCTCTTCCCAGCCCATCAATTTCATGGCGATAATTTGCATGCGTGCGATAGAGACGGAACGAACGAACGGGGGGACTTCGGTGTCGTTAACAAATGAATTATAAACTGCATAACAAAAACGTAATTCAAAATATAAATAGATTACAAAACACAGAAAAGACAATAAAACAAGAAAAAAGAAAAGAAATGGACTGGACTGGCTAGAGAGATGGAATCGAATACGCGTTGCTAACAAGGTTCAACTTGGGCGACTTGACTTGACTTGACTTGACTTTATTGATCAAATACAATTTGTTTTTAACGGAGCAATTAATTTGGTGTTTTTATTGTTTTTGTTTTTGTTTTCGCTGTCGTTTTTTTATTGTTTTTTGTTTCTTAGCCGTCTCTAGTTTCGTCTCTTTCCAACGCGATCTTGTCAGCTTTTGCGCGGTGCCGTTTGACAAATTGTTGTTTGCCGCCGCTTACACAAATATTTGCTCACAAAAAACTCGGATAAATAAAGCTCAAAAAATTGGAAAAAAAAAATGGGAAAATATATGCACCAAAAGAAAAAAACAATAAAGAAAAAAACACAAAATGGAAAAATGAGAAGAATACAAAAGGGAAAAGAAAGAGAAGTCATTGAGACGTACGTAATATTAGTGAGCCGCTGCTTCTCGATATTGACAGATCGTGAATAATATGTTCGGCAAATAGCGGCGGCATCAGATGAAACGAATTCTGTCATACGAAAAACACACACACACATACATACATATATGTATAACGTCAAAGAGTTCAGTTTTCGTGAACATCCCTGCAGTACAGAAATGATTTCGATGTAAAATGGACCGGACCTAGGTAGATCCACATAGGACCGCCCCAAATTTATAAGAAAACGCGACTGGTCTAGGGCTAACATCTATCGGACTAGTCCTCATCTAGTCACAAAATGAGCTCAGTTGGGTGAGTTCAGGCAAAGGAACTCACCCGCAACCAATCCAATCCAAAAATGGACCGGTTGTTTTTCAATGGCAGCCCCATGATACAAGAAAACAAGATAGCGCCACTTGAGAGAGGAAACGTCACAAATTCAAAATCGCGATTCGTTGTTGTTGTTTCCCATGTTAAACCGGCGTTTTACTTTTTGAATAGCATGGGAAACAACAACAATTTCTCGCTCAGTGACGTCACAAACTCAATTTTCGGCTCTCAAAGAGATCCTCAAATTAGCGGTACTGAAGTGTCGCTATCTTGTTTTCTTGTATCATGGGCAGCCCTATATTAAAAGATGTGAGTTGAATGTATGGAAAGGCGACCGGTTCGCACCTCATTAAGACCGATCCAGGACCGGTCGCAGTTACTGTAGGGATACTATATATACCCTGCAGTAATGAGCCGGCCAGTTTTCTAAGAAGGACTGGCCTTTGACCGGTCCAAATCCAACCGGTTATATTATGGCAGCTCGCTACATTGAATTCGGCTAGCCAGCGAACTGTGGAACTTGGCGAAAAAAAGTCCAAATCGATTAAAACTAATGGAGACAAATGACAATTTTTTTGACCACTTTTGACCACCCAATAACTTTTTTTGACCACCCCTAGAAATCGAGATTTTTCAACTTTTACCCCAGGTCACCCTTTCAAGTATGAAATTCTATAATCGACGGCAAAAATTCCGAAAAATTTATTCTTTTAAAATTTCCAACGGGGGTTCTAGAATGACCAGAATGAGCCAGCGGTCGGTATAAAATGGGTTGGTTTAAGGGTAGTCTGTAAATGATACTTTCATCAACTTAGAATATATATAAGAAATGGCTTTCTTATTATCCTCATTTGACTATCCTAAAACCAGACAAAATTACGACAATTGACCCAAAAAAATCTGGCCTATGATCAGCCGTTTTGCGGACTAGTCCCTCTCCAATGACAGGCCCATGTTAAAAAGGTCAGTTGAATACATTCGAAGTGGAATTATGAGGGGACTAGTACTGGTAACATGAAGGACTGACCGAGGGCTACTGACTTGGGTCAGTCCATATTACTGCAGGGTATCTACCCTGTAGAAAGTTGTTAAGCAATTTGCCTAAAAGAACTAGTACTTTTACCAGTACTAAAAGAACTAGTGCAATGTTTGGGTAAGTTTTCACCATAACTATACTAGTGATCAGTGGAATAATTGCATTCATTCATTGAAGCGTTATAAATTGATAATAAATACACAACCGAATGGTTTTATTTTATTAATTCCATTTTATAATTTTATAATTTCCATTTTGTACTGAAAAAAAATCCACGATTCTGTAAAATTTTTCCCGTAAACATCACTAGTATTTAACTGATGCAAATTTACCCAATTGGATCGAAAAGTACTAGAATAATTCTGGTGCATACTGTACTAGTGCTTTCCTGTACAGATACAGGTATAGAAAAGAACTAGTACTGGTGGCTTTTGCACTAGTAAAGTACTAGGACGACACTAGTTCAAATTCCTACAGGGTATATAGAAAATACACACACACTGGCAAGATTGGATGCCAGTTGGTGGGTATGTTCGCCTAGGAATGTAGAAAACCCAACAGTTTTTTCTATTTCTCTATTTTAGCTTAGCTACAGTTTTTTATTCTATTGTATACATACTAATATATAAATAGATACATATACATATACATACATATATATATTTTTTGGTGATATTTGTTTTGTAAATGAATTTTGGTTTTTCCAAGGAAATGTCTTCTCTTGTTTGTCTTTTATCATAACAATTATGTTTTCATATATTTCGGATGGTGAAATGTTTAAAATCGTCAAGGCCGTCCATACGGGAAATTTGCAATTTAATTATCGAACATACATCGATGTTGACTTTGAGGGGCGCCACAGCTCCGGGCTTAGTGTTTACGCGTCTGATTTTAGAGAACGCAGACGCAAACTCCGACGCTGTCGCGTTTAAGCAGTAGTGTTCTGTTTCGATTTTTGACACTTGTTCCCGGCAATGTCGATTGTCTGCTTTGGGCCAAATGTTGTCTCAAAGAATAGGTTGATATAAAAGAAATATTAAAAAAAAAGAAAAACGAATAAGCGGCATTCAATTGTTACCTCCGTCAGTCTGATGGGTTCTCGCGTTGAAATAGAATTTCGAAAATTGAGAGGAGAAACTGCGCTCGGCAAGATCAAATTACGCAAAGTGAAGAAGCGCTTTTATTGTTTTTGAAGAAATCAAATGTGGTAGGAAAGGCAAAAAAAAAAAAAAAAAAAAAAAAAAAAAATATGAAGTCTATTTGCAGGCGTTAAAAGTGGGAAAAGTCTAAAATCGTCTCAAATGTGTTCAGTTTTTGAATGAATTCTTGAAGGGGGAAGGAAGTCATCTTCTCACTTTGGATCGGCCTTTGGTGGCTAAGGTAAGAAAACTCCGCTTCAATCTTTTAGTTGGACCTAATGGGGAAAAGATAGAGCATTTTTATGGCCCATTTTTTATATCATTCTTATGATCATTCGATTTTCCTCTCAATTAAAACATTAAAAGTGCGCGTGTGAAATCAATTGGCCCTATTTGCGACGCAAAAAATACATATAGGTATATATATATATATATACTTTTATATGTATAGAAAGACAAAAAAAAATCAAATAAAACGGCAAAAATTAAGGAGCAAAGAATAAGGACACTCAGGCAGACAATCGAACAAATGTAGTGAAAACGCAAAAGTCACGGTCTCATGCCCACAAAACATGTCAAAATTATTTATTACAAGGACAACGCCGGCCCATCATACATGACAGATGAAAACAAGCCGAAAACATAAGGTCCTGCTGTATAAATGCACGACACTCGACGCAGTATCGTATTCGTTAAAGGACAACGACAACAACAACAACTCGATGTGTGTGTGTGCGTGTGCGCTTTAAAGGTGAAAATATGGTGAACGTCATGCCTCACTAGCAACCGCTATCAGACGTCAGAGCTTTACAAATTCCAAGGCAGGGAAGAAAGAACAAACACACACGCACACACACACACACGCACACACAGCCTTGCACCGATGTATCTATTTAGTTGAAAAATACACGCATTTTACGCTATATCCTTGAGTAATCCTGTTATCTGCACACGGTTACCTATCTGCCTTGCGTCCTTCAGTAATCATCATCGTCGTACCTACCAGCCTGCTGTCTACCTATAGCCATGACATGTTCATGCCAACCCTCTCACATATATATATATAGTGGCAGTTACGAGATTGCGCTCTGCGCGGCCTCACTTTCGACTGTCGTTTGACTTAACAAATTGGGGTGCTTCCTGCATATTCCCCGTTTGCTATTTACCGTTCCTGTCAGAGTTCAACACCGACGGACGACGGACGGCGACTGTTTCCATTTTCTTTTCACACGCAAAAAAAAAATATAAAAAAAACAAACAAAAGAGCAGCACAAAAGCAACAGAAATTAAATAAAATGAAAAGGAAAGGAAAACACACAGAATTTTACGTGACTCCGCCATGCTTGAACACAAACACATGCGCACGGAAAGTTCGCTCGAAGTCCTTCGAAATTCCCGTCAAGAAGCTGCGACAATCGACAGCGAATTCCGATGCACTTTAAAAGCTTTAAGAATCGAATCGAAAAATCCTTTAAATTTCAATCGATTTCGAAGGAAAAGGAAAAACAATTTTCCATCATTTCTTCGAATTCATTTGAAGTAAAATTTTTTGTCTCTAGATTCGGCTCGTTGGAAAGATGGCAGCTTTTCTTTCGTAATTATTTCTTAATTATTATCTAATTTGTATTATAATGTATGTAGGAACCTATTGTGAGGAGCAAAACAGAGTCCATGTTTCCCCACAGTAAATTTTGATAAGCCATCAAAACTGAATACATGTGGTTCTTGTAGCATATCCTTTCGATTCTCTCTTTTCCTATATCCTTTGGATCGTTTTCGTCCCACTATTTATATTCCCAAATAATTGAAGAACGTATAACAAAAAATTTCACATGGATATCTTTATTAACACCGGAGATATATTGAAGATCCCAACATGGACTAAATTTTTGCTCGTCACTGTATATTTGAAATTGCCGCTGTGGGAATTTGCGACCCAATAAATTGGGGCCTGACTCTGACAAAAAGTACCGAAAGCTGTTCAACCATCAACGTTTACAAGTGGGACAGACAATAACTGTTGCCAGTTTAGGGTAATCTCCTCTAAATTAAGGGAAATTTTGTGGTCCTTAGCAGAAGTCTGTAGGGGGAATCTTAAATTTTGTAATTGGAAGAATTTGAAAATCAAATTCAAGGGAATTTTGTCCTCATTTGGTGACATTCAGGAGATATACGAACGTATCACCAAATTTACAATGACCTTAAAGTCAGATATGGACCTACATACATATGTACAGCATAGAAAATCGAAAATTGCCAAGAGAAGTCTGGTGAATGGCTTGAGTCTAACTAGATTTGCAAACAATATAGATAATTCTAGGCTGGATCTAGACAGGCACTGGACTAACAAATCTTCAATCTGATCAAGCTTATACTTAGGCGTACTTTGGCCCTGGAGAATCGCCTATATTGGCGATGATCTGTGAATTGAATCTAGACAGGATTTGAAAATAAATCAGGACTTTTTCCTCATTATGTGAATTCCTATACATAGTTTAAATTCGTGGAAATTAATACGTCATCGTGGGCCTAGTTAGTGCCGCCCTTTGGTGGCCTTTCTTAGGAAATATCTAGACAGTAACACACTAGATTTTACTAGTTATAGCATTTTTTTCCGAGAGTAAATTTTAGACATTTTCTTATAATTCTCACTTAGTTTAAATTCGTGGAAATATAAAACGACATCGTGGGCCTAGTTAGTGCCGCCCTTTTGGTGGCCTTTTTAGGAAATATCGAGACAGTAACACACTAGATTTTACTAGTTATAGCATTTTTTCCGAGAGTAAATTTTAGACATTTTCTTATAATTCTCACTTAGTTTAAATTCGTGAAAATATAAAACGACATCATGGGCCTAGTTAGTGCCGCCTCTTTGGTGGCCTTCTTAGGAAATATCTAGACAGTAACCCACTAGATTTTAATATTTATAGCATTTTTTTCCGGGAGTAAATTTTAGCCTTTTTTTTTATAATTCTCACTTAGTTTAAATTCGTGGAAATATAAAACGTCATCGTGGGCCTAGAGTTTTAGTGGCCTTCTTAGGAAATACCCCTAGCGCACTAGATTTTACTAGTTATAGCCCGTGTTTAAGTGAGTTCTTTCTTCCGAGATAGAAATTTTGAGACAAAATTTTCTTATAATTCTCATTTAGTTTATATTCGTAAATATATTAAGGGTGTACTTTGCTCGTTGGATGTCAGCTTTGTTTAGATGGGATATCGTTACTAATGAGGCGATTATTGCTTGTTGAAACTTGTATCAATATCCCGCTATGGGTATGTGAAAATAAATCTTTATGTAAAACGAAGTGAATGTGAATATTTTTATTCTCGAATTCGTCTAGTTCTAAAACAGAAAAATTACCATGATAATGGATTGGCAGATCTAGATAGGCCCTAGACAGAAATTACTAGCTAAGCCCATTCTAACGAAAGCATTAACAAATTAGCAAAGGTCCTGGCTAGACTTTATTCGGCAGCCTCAAGATATAATCTAGCCAGAGCTCTTCGAACATCTAGTTAAAATTTCCATTCGGGACCTGATTGAATTGTATTACTCTTGGGAACGATTAAAACTGCCATCTGTCGAATTTGGACCCACCGAGAAAACAACCGATAAATTTGAAAGCTGCTCTTCATGAAACTCAGGTTGAAAACCACCGCTTGTAGCTCTCAAAACGAACGTCCTTTCAAGCTTTTCTTCGTCTTTCACATTTCAATTGGACGACTTTGTTCAAATTAGAATTGTCGGATTTACTTTCGACCGAAAAACCTCCGAAAGCTTCTCTCCCAGCCCCTGCGGTGCTGCGTTGTTATGCCAAAAAAGATCTTGAACACTCAAGATTTCTTTGGAGAAATAATTCCAATTATTTTAATGGCCGACGTCCGATAGTTGGCAAGATGTTGTTGGTGTTGCCCGGACAGCTGGCCATCTAATTATTTCTATAATTTGTATAAACGCTCGTAAAAATTGACATTCGAGAAATAAACATCGTTAAGGTGCGAGGTAACAGAAGCCCCCGGTTGATGCTACTTAAAAATCAGATGACGGAAAAGAAAACGTTATCGTTATCTCGCTATTCTACGGTCTTTTAAGTAATTGCTTATCTTTATGAAAGATAAAAGAAGCGAAAAAAAAAAAAAAAAATCAAAAAAAATTTTTTTTTAAATGAAACAAAGAGACGAGCAGAAGAAGAAGCACACGCAGCACAATAAAATCTATTAAAATTTCGAATAAATTAAATGAAGTTATTTCGATTATTTCGATATTTCGTTAAATATCAATATTTATGAGATTCTTCGAAGCTGCTCGCATTAATTCTCTCTACAAAAAAAAAAAAAAAAAAAAAAAAAAAAAAAAACAACAACAAAAAATTATCATACGTCAAAGCGAAAACGGTCGATTTCGTTTGTTTCTGAAAAGATTATGTTTTTTTATTTAAATATTATTACCATTCTTCGTTGTTGTTGTTGTCCGATGTCGTTCAGAAGTAAATAGCAATTCCTATTCAGATATGAAATTGATAACTCAAATCGATATATCGACATGTGTAGTAGTTGCTATTAATCTCGGCGGACGGTTTCTTTTTTTTTTTTTTTTTTTTTGTGGTTTCTTATTAAGAAGCCGCGACAGAAATCGTTTTATTTGCATACGATTTCGTTTCGTTGTTTATTCGTTTCAAGAAGTCAGACGAGATAAGAAATTGATATAAATTAATAAAGTGAAGGGCGTGATTTGCAGCTCAAGTTTCCGGATTCTTCAGTGCGCCATTCCGTTTGAAGCCCAAAATCCAACATTGTGAGAGCGAGAGACGCACACAAATCTCAATATATTCAATCATATGGTTTAAGCTCCAATGTATCGCACTGCGAGAAATCGTAGCGAGAAAATTTTGAAAAATTGAATATTTCTCGTTGCGAGGCAATTTGACAGGTTAATGATGTAGCTATTTTTTGAGTACTCGCTATTGGGTACTCGTTTAAACTCTTCCGTGAAAAAGAGCTTTTAGAATATTTCGCGGGCTTTGGTTAATTTTGAAAAATTTTGGAAATTTTGAATTAAAATTCAAACTCAAGTGATAACGAATAGTTTATATGAGTACTCGGTACTCGTTAGATTGGTACTTGGTTCAAATATTGCATTACTAGAAGCGATATTATGCTTTCATCTGCGTGACGCAAAACTCTCATTGGAGATTGAAATGCGTCACGCAAAACATTTTCGTGACGTCGCGCACTCTCGCATCGGGCTCTCGCAATATTGGATTTTGGGCTTGAGAGGCTCCAATGTCTCTGTGGTAGACAGACTTGCGGGACATAATAACATATCGGCCACCAATTATTGGGAGACGATATTTGTGCCATTGTACTCGAGTAATTGGTACCACGCACAGTGGGATCGCTGCATACATTTTGCGGGAAAAAATCGAAAGAGTGGTCCTATGATAATGAAAATTTCTATATATCGTTTAATTGAGGTAATTAAGATATAAACCGAAATTCATTCGAATTGGTACACTATATGGAGTGCTTGCTTGTAGTTTTGTATGGCACCTAAGTACATATATCTGACACTCAACCCGGTTGAATCAAATTTTGTCAGAATGTTATATATGCTACAAAAAGGAATGTGTGCGAAAAATGGTTCAAATATGAGATCCTTACCTGGATATACTTACCTACGGAAATTTTTTCACGACTCTTGTTTTTCGTTTCAAATTGCAGCCATGTATTCATTCAGTTATTTCGATTCATTTCATTTATTCATAATATTTTGTACATTAAGAAAAGCCTTATTTTGTACATGTATGTACATGTATAATGATACTAATTGCTTAACCTTAAGACTAACCGATTACAAAGCTTAAAAGTGAATCACGAGTTCAATAATTCTGAAGATTTAGTAATCTAACTATAGCCAGTTTAAAGAGATTATTATTTCGAATGGTTCTTATTTATACCGGTAATGAGTTCCAAAGTTTCACAGCACTAGCGAAAAATGTTCTGGAGGACGCTAAGTATTTAAATTTAGGTATAATTAAATTATGAGCGAAATTGAGCTTAAAATAAAGGTTATTAGGGCACTGGGTGTAGACAATTTTGCGGAGAAAAACTAAGTTAAATATATTAAAATAAATCGAGATATCACAGTTGAGTATTTATCGAGTGTTTGTCGAAATATGATCATATTTTCTTAGCAGAAATACGTATCTCGAAGCACTGTTCATAGAATACTGATACTTTTGCATAGAAGCAGAGTCAAGGATGCCATAAACAAGTCCACTATAGGACATTAGGGGAACTACCAAATATCTGACAAGCCTGATTTTCATTTCAACTGTCAAGAAACTAGAAGAAGCCCACAGCCGTTATCATTTCCCTAACAATGGAGTCCAATTCTAAAGCATTTTTATTGGGTTGGCGTCGAGTTGATGTTATGAATGTTTCAATAGAAGCTCAGAGTACTAGAAAAATTACCCAAAGTTTTCAACATGCCCAGAGTTTTTTAATATATAAGGATCGAAACTTACAAAACCCTAAAGATATGCAATGGTTTTTTTCCAAACATTTTTACGACGATTTTTGACATGAAAAATGGACTTTATCGAGACCCACGCAACATTTCGAAGACTGTTTTATGAGAAGATTCACTTACGAGTCTTTTTCAAGCCCCCTTCATGATTGGAAAACGATTGATCGCATGCATGATTAAAAGAAGACTCGAAAACGACTCTCCAATATGTTTCAAAAGCGAGTAGTATTCAAATTAAAATAAAAAAACAAAAAATATAGAGCAATCGCAAATTAATCAAATTGTTGCTATCAATATATTTCACTCAATATTTGACTCAAAATTGAATTGAATGGAATTCGAATTTAAAATTATAAACGAAAAATTTCCATGACTTTCGATTGGGAATGCTTGGCGTCGACTAGAAAACGAGAGTTCCTAGGTTCGAATCCCACATAAGGCAGGGGAAAAAAACTGTTGGATCTATAATAATAATACTAATACATATAACATATACACGGAAAAGCCAAAGAATGTGTATTGATTTAAAAAAAATTAAATAAAATATGAGTCGTAGAAGACTCCAAAATGATAGCAAATATGAGTCGTAGAAGACTCCAAAATGATAGCAAATATGAGTCATAGAAGACTCCAAAATGATAGCAAATATGAGTCGTAGAAGACTCCAAAATGATAGCAAAGATGAGTCGTAGAAGACTCCAAAATGATAGCAAATATGAGTCGTAGAAGACTCCCAAAATAGTAACAAATATGACTCGAAAACGACTCGCAAATGATATCAAATATGACTCCCTAAGAAGAGTCGCGCGGCTAGGGTTCAAATTTCTCCCGACAAAAGTATCATTTTTGATCAGAAAACGAGCGCATAACGCTGTCAGACAAAAAAAAAAAGCAAATGAATATTTGTACAATTTTCCTGTAGATCTCGGCCTCCTAAGCAAGAAAAAATTTTTTGTTAGAATTTTTCTATGGAAGAGTTTTTGAGAAAAAAATTTTTGAAATTTTTTTCAGTGCATTTCGTAGGTGCACTTGCTATTTCAAGCATATCTCGGGCCCCGATCTACCGATTTAAATATATTTTTTTTAAATTATAGATAATTAAGCTCCCTACAACTTTTAGAAACAAAGTTTTTGATTTGAATGAGTTGTTTTAGTGCTAGAGGTGCAATTATATAAGAAAATTGTGTTTTTTTCTAAAAAAAAAAATCAGGTTAAATTTTTCATATAAAAATCTGTAAAAAATAGAAATCGAAGTAGCAAACCCATTTTAAAATTTTTTACGTACAGTTAAGTATTTTTTCTAAAAAATAAGCCCTGTTTGGCTAAAATCGGTGGAAAATTTACGAAGCTATGATTTTTTTTCCCAAAACACTAAAAAATCGATATTTCACAATTTTTGCTTTGTTCACAAAACTTTGTTTGATCTTTTTAATCAGAAAGGCGACTCGAAAAAGACTAGCTTTTGATCAAAAATTATAAAAAATGCTACCTGGGAAGTATCCGGAAATGTTGCTTTTTCATGAATCGCTAGAAGAGACTCCACACTTTCACTTTTTTAGGAACTAGAAGACGGAGCACGACGGAACATATAAAGTTTTTGTCCAATGAAAATAAGAAAGCCGTCATTTTTGAGGTAAAATATTTGATCGTTGACCTCACAACCTCACATACAAATGGGAACGTTTGTTTGCTACATTCTCCTCAAGGATTTTGAACGGCGAAATGTTGAAATAAAAGCGTAATCGTTTCATGTGTTCAATCCAACCGGTGTTCACACTACCGAGACTCGCCTGGATATGTTCGTATGCGCACAGCAATTAATTCGCCGAAATTTCCGTGAATATATTTTAATTGAATCAGATATAAGATCGTAGATTAAATTTATCAATATTATCTTTTATTTTATTTTTTTAATGAATTTTTGTCTAAATTCGAATTTTTCTTAAAATTTTCGTTGCAGACTGAGCTGCGTTCGTGCGCGGCGTGCGGAGAGCCAATCTCGGATCGATTTTTCCTCGAGGTTGGCGGCTGTTCGTGGCATGCAACGTGCCTGCGATGCAGCATATGCCTTTGTCCATTAGATCGACAGCAATCGTGTTTTATACGAGAGCGGCAGGTCTACTGTAAAGCGGACTACAGCAAGTAAGTAATACATACATATGCACATATTTACATACTTCAAAATTCCTTCATTTAACTCATTATTTGAAAATGAATCGGAAATCAAACGATCACGCTTGACTGAGTCTCGTCAATTGGCAACAAATCGAAATGAATTAGTCGAACAATTTCGAATGTCCTTGCAATGACATTTTTGGGTGACATTTCTCGAGTCCATATACTCGAAAGTCTCCTCTGTAGACCGAGTGGGATTTTACTTTCGAAAAATCGTACAAATAAATCGCTTCATTAAAGCCAAAAACTCGAACAATTACTGCCATCAGGGAATCGACACCGATGGCCAAATGCCTCTGTGTGTGTGTGTGTATGCAGTGGCAAGCAAAGAAAGAGACAGAGGGAGAGCGGGAGCGGGAGCAAGAGCATTTCAAGACAATGCTGCACACGGCTGCCGTCCGTCCAGTCTGTTGCAATAGCCCAGCTTTTGATTGTTTGTAGACTCAGGTGTGAAGACTGTTTTTTCCCACACTGCATTGACGATAGAATTAAATGAAAAAAAAATTTAAAAAAAATAAAAAAAAAAACTAAAGGAAAAAAACGTGAACAGAGAACGGAGGACGGGAAACAGATAAAATAAAACGTAAATGGTAACAGCTTCTTTAATAAAACATCTCAATCCGATACGCAAACATAATGAATTGTTTGAATACGATATATTTACCCACACACACACACACATGCCCACATATCCATACGTTTGAAGGAAATGCACATCCAATGGGAAATTCGACGATGGTGCCCACAAGTGCCAGCATGATTTGCATTCAAAATGACAAAATAAAAAATAAAAATAAAAAACCAAATGGGGGAAAAGAGTTGAAGTCCATGGATCAATGAATGAATCGGAAAGAAATGCCAAAAGGAAATGAGAACCGTCGTTTGGGGATCATAGAAGGCATAGCCATGTACCTTTATGGAATGCGAAGGTTATGGGATTTGCTTCCAAAAATTTCAGAAAATTTTATGTAATTGCAAAACTATCGGGAATGGGACAGAAATCAACTGATCCAAATTGGTCCAAAGCTCTTGACGATTTAGCTTTGATCCAGTTTTCTCTGCGGATTTGCAAAAAATTCTCCCAATATATGTAAACTGCACAGAGAAAACGATACCACATAAAATTGAAGAAAAACAATAAGATTTCTCTATGGTTTTTATCCAAGAAGATTGTCTTATTGAAAGCATAGAGAAAAAACTTATCGTTTATTTTAACAGAAAATTGAACGAAAAGTCAAGAAGATAACTTATCATTTTGATATGAATTCTTGTAAAAAACCAGGGTCGGCGGGTTCGATCCCTGCTCCAGCGAGCATCGTTTTTTTTTTTTTTTTTTTTTTTTGGGAAAAGTTGATAATTTACATTATTTGAAAAACTGAGAAATAAAAGATTTTACCAATCTTTTTATGCTTAAAAAATAAAAGATTCTATAGGAATTTCTTGAAAGAGCTTATATGCGTGACGTTTCGGAAGGCCCGACGAAAGCAACTTGTTTTTATTGGTTCGTGTCCAAACTTACTTTCTGCTCACCGTATTTTTCCCCTCAAAATTTACTTGCCTCCTCAATTTTTAACACAACTTCTTTGGCCTGCGGCGGGGTTCGAACTCAAACCTTCCAGATTACAAGTCTAGCACACTTCAACTACGCCATCGCGAGATATGATTTCAGCTTGCTAGATTGATTATATGTATCAATGTAAGTGCAAAAAAACTGGTCTGTCTTTTTAAATTATGGAATGAATACGGAATTCATATACTCTTTTTTTAAATCAATAAGTCTTGCTTTTTATATTAAAAAAGGCTTCTTCTTAAAGCGATAAGGATAACTTATCAAAAGGTCACTTTTATAAGAATGTCACATAGTTTGATTGATATGCTCACCTTATTATTTGACTATATCAAGAAGTTTTCCATATTCTTCAACAGAAATAATGAGATATTCACATTAAATATATGAGGATATCAATTAAAATGTTTCAATAAGAATTTCTCTATGCATTCAAAGAGTTTTCTCTATGGAAAAAGCACATCGTTCTTTTAAGTAGTTTAAGAAGATTTCTCTATAAAATCGCTCAATAAGGGGATTTTATCGATTTTATGTGGTCATATTTTTCTGTGTGTGCGGAATTGAAACCAAGTATTTTGCAAGAATGATAGAATATAAGATTACGACATGCGCAGATTTTTTCTTCTATTCGAGCACTTGTGTCGTTTTTATTGGTGCTGCCACAAAGTTGTGAAAAATTTTTTAAATTTCTTTGAAAATTTTTCAGTTTTACTATTAATTCAAGTTGCTTAATATGTTTTCTTTTGTTTTGTTAATCGTTCATTTTACAAGAATATCTTGTTTTAAGGACGATGCAAGTATGTAAAAACCAGATTTTTTGAAAGTTTCAAATTGGTAGTTTGTTTTTCGATTGTCAGTGGCAACGCTGAAAACACATAAATTCTTGAATTTAAATTTTTCGTCTTGAAAATTTTCATCTGTCAAAAATTTTCAATAATTTCAACCAATCAGAATACTTTAAACTCTACGCCACAAGTGCACATGCGCAGAAGAATCAAATTTTGAACTCTGATTGTCGTAACCTTATAATCTATTATCCTTGGTATTTTGAATCTTTTTATGCAAAGATCATCACATTTTCCCGTTTATTAACACTTAGAATGCCTCTTTTTTTGGCGGAGAAAAAATTTCAAGGGAAAAAATATCCGAGGAATATTTATTTCGAATATGAATGTCGAGATTTGATATGAAATATTTGAGTGGAAATGGTGCGGAAACGGTCTTAAGAGTAGGTACATGAAATTTCCCAAATCGTGAATTTTTGACGATATCGATTTCCGTCACATGCCGGTATATTTTAGTATTCATCGTTGATATCCTTGCGATGAGACCATGGCTGGCCGGACGTCTTTAATACTTGATAAAAACTGCTCGAGTCTAAATATTCCCGGGAATTTCCTCCCAGCGAGGCCTGTAGAGAGGGGGTGGAAAAGGGGGATTTCTGCCTGATGGGCCCACAATTGCTATGAGGATTTTTAAACATGTTCCGGGTTAGCCAGGGGTCAAATAACCGGTGGTCCTTTGTACTTGAAAATCTAGAGCAGTGCATCCATGAGAGCTCAATCGAAACCAGTCGACAAAAATAAATAAAATCGAAAACGATCCAAAATCAAGAACGTAGCTAAAATCACTATAGCATGATGGCTGCTGATATATGTATGGGCATTTCTAGACAAAGTAACGTTCTTGTCGCGTCCGTAATAATGTATCTAACTGACATTCGGATCTGTTAAGAATGATTTTGATAAATTTTAACATCCCCATGAGCTGCACGAAAGTGAATTCAAACTTTAACATCTATAAAAATCATTTTTAGCATATCCGAATGTCAGTTAGATACATTATTACGGACGCGACAAGAACGTTACTTTGTCTAGAAAAGGCCCACTTTTTAATCTCAGAGCTCTTCCGCTATAACAAGCACACTTTTCTTCGCAGTTTCCAATATTTTCTCAGTGAAAAGTATGAAGAAGAAAAATGTTTCGAAAAATAGAAAAATATTTACGAAGAAACAAAGCGATTTATGTTTGCTCATAGCTCAGAATTCAGAGCCTTTTGAGCCTTCCGGGTTTTTTTCTCGATCTTATGGTACGAATGCCAAACAATAAAAGCTGAAGTGATAGGAAAAAGTTAAAGACAGAACAGAAACGCTTCGACGCACATAACGAGCACAGGCCTGATAAAAGAAAATAAAGTCATTGCATTTAACCGGATCCAATTGTTGATTTGAGCTTAGTTCCACTTGTAGGAGTACTTACTCGCAAGTACTTAAAATTCTCGACTTGAAAAATAAATATTTTTTCAGCAGAGCAGAGCGGAGCAGAGCAGTCTCAGCATAAGCATCAGCTTCGGTGTCGGTGACAGTGCCAGTATGGGTACCTACCGATATATCGGCATTGGTCTCAGCATCGAATGCATTCAAAGGTCTTGTTATTTCAATATTGTATGTACATCCGATATGACATAAACTGACGAACAAGACCCCTTTAAAGTCCGAACATTCGGTTGGAATCGGAGAGCGTGGGGAACGGAAGGCAAAGGAAGCTGGAACATGACGTTGCAACACGAAATAAGACGGCAGACCAACGAACGAGTCAAGTGCTTATATTTGCGCCTATTATGTTCGGCGGGGACCCCAGCATCATTCGCCAGCCTACATACATTCTACTTCCATACATGTTCAAACATACATATGAACGAGCCCATACATATGTATGTATAACATACATGCAGCACGTCATGCTTATTGTCAACCGCCATCGTCATTGTCGCCGTCGGCATAATCTTAACTGTCATCGTCCATCGATCTATGGTTATAGTTGTTATCGTTGACGATGTAGTTATTTCACGTTGATTCATTCATTTACGTTGGCGACCGACTCATAAGCAAATCTACAGGCATACAGATATTCGGGGCAGCGGGGAAGGTACCTCGTAATACATTGGTCTATTTGCAACATTCTTGTTAAACAAACCACACGAACCACGACCAATCAACCAAGGCAATCGGCAGTCGCTTTTAAAGTCACTCGCAACTGAACTCAACTGAATCGAACTCAACTGAATCGAACCGAATCGAACTAAATCGAACTGAGCTGAATTTGAATTGAGTTGAACTGGTTTAAAAGGCTCGCATCGTTGCATTTCCGTGTAAATTTGCTCGTTACATTTATCAACGAGAAACGATCCTCGGCCTTAAAGGCAAACGGTTGAAGCGAAGGGTTACGAATTGCTCTTTCTATGTTCAAATTGTACATACAGTCGTTTCGCTATATAAGAAAGTCGATTTTTTTCATTCTTATATCCGGTTATTTCTTATATAAGAACTCGTTTTTTAAGAAAATTCTTTCTTATAAAAAAAAAAACCGTTTATAAGAAAATTCTTTCTTATATAAACTAACGATATTTGAAAATAGGGATGTTAAATTTTTGATAAAAACCAAGTTTCTTATAGAAAAAATTTTTCCATAGATAGAAAAAGTTTTTGGTTTTGGTAAACAGTTTCTTAAAGGTGGGTTTCTTATATAGCGAAACTACTGTACATACATACTTAGTTTAGAAATCGAAAATTCTGTTCACCACTGGGATAACTTTCGGGTACTCGGATCGAGTTAATGAAAGGACGATGCGACTCAGAGCATACCCCATCGAGTCTTTTTGTAGTTGACTTTGATCAAAGTTATAAACTCCCCATATCTATTTAATTTGTATTGATAATCGTTCGAATTTCTTTATTCGATACTTGGTAATCGGTACAGAATTTATTCGGCGAAACATAAAAGAATAGATTTAAAGATTTTCTCATCGAATGATGCATTAAAATGATGAAAAATTTTTCTTTCTAGAAATTTTGGTGCAAAATGCTCCAAGTGCTGCCGCTGTATATCAGCATCCGATTGGGTGAGACGTGCACGGGACCTAGTATTCCATTTGGCCTGCTTTGCGTGCGATCAATGTGGAAGGCAATTATCTACCGGCGAACAGTTTGCTCTGATGGAGGATCGGGTACTATGTAAAGCACATTACTTGGAGACTGTCGAAGGTGGAACAACATCCAGTGATGGTGAGTTCTATTTAAATTCTTTGATTTCGATACGTTGATAGGTATCCAATCTCTATCTAAAATTCTTCATACAACATACAACATTTATGTGTGTTGTGTGTGTGTGTAGGTATGGATACCATATAGAACTATAGCTGAAACTTCGGCCACAACACTCGACTTATGGCGTGGTTCACCACAGTTGAACTTTTTCACCAAATCATGCCATAACGCGCCAAAATTTGGCCGAAGTTGCAGCTATAGTTCTATATGATGGATACTTTAAAAACGTAGTAGACTCCCCCTGCCGTCTCCAACCGGAACACGAATCACACCGAAATGCTCACCGAAAATATGCATATAACACTGACTCAGACACGAATTTGACACCCATAATCGGGAGCTGCCGAAATTTGCATCTTCGCAATGACACATTTTGACGGCTGGTGGGGGGGAATCGCGCCTAACCGTAGGCATTGGGAGCACTATGAACATACAACCGGCGACCGACAACCGACAACACTGACACCCGGTTAGTCAGTTTCAATATTGACGCGTCTGTGCCGAATAATGTGTGAATGATGTGACTGAATGACTAGTTGACTACTCGAGTGGCCCCATGAATGGCAAATGCGTGCTTACGTGCGAATGTCCGTCGATCGGCCTATCTGTTCTCCTGTCCGTCCGTCCGTCCGTCTGTCCGTCTGTTTGGCTCTCTGTGTGCACTTCGGTGGATGCTGAGGTGGCACGGTGGCAAACCAACAGACAAATGAATGGGACAGCCGAGTGTCACCGTGTGACAAAAACCGTGTCATATCGGACAGCATAAGTACCAAAAATTTGAATGCCTATCGTCTTCTTAAGCGGGAGCAGTTACCCAACCATTGCTCTTCTTCCTCGTGCTCTCAACTTCGTTCGGATTTCGATTTTTTTTGTTTAGTTCTTTTCTGTTGCCCTCAGCCTTTTGCCGTTTGCCAGCACCTACATACATATGCATACATACATACATAAATAGCTGTCATGTCTGTCAGCTTGTTTCGCTGTCGCGCTGTCTGTCGGTTCGCACTTTCTGTGAGACTGACGCCAGTTGACAAGCTTCGTGCTCGAGATGCCAAGCACGCACGCTAGCCGATTTTAGCCACGCCATGACATTTGCCAAACCACAACGGGTTGTCCATGTGAGGCTTAAATACACTGAGAAAAACGAACAAGTTTCGAACGCAAAATGAACGTTGTTGCTCGAACATAAGATCTTTTTTTTGGTGAAAAAGTGAATGGAGCGACAAGAAATCGACAGCAGGGATCATGCATACAAACATACATACATATATCATTCAATACCAGCATTATTCCATTTGATCAAAAATTCCTAATTCATGGATTCCGGATTGCCAAGCAACAATCTTTAGTATGACTTTGTATCCATTGTATCTAATGTTAGCACTAGAGCTGTAAAAATGCTAAAATTTACACTACTCGACTGTATTCGTTATTCTTCGTCAAGTAATCGGTACTTAGTACTCGGTACTAAGTACTCGTTATTAAGTAATCGGGTATTAAGTAATCGTTACTAAGTACTCGTTACTGAGTACTCGTTACTAAGTACTCATTATATTTTTTCAAATATCGTTCACGAACGAATGACGTTGATAAAGTAATCAAAAATCTCTCATGCTCTTTGAATCTTCACCCAGTATTTAGTAACCAAATATCAACTCAACTCACTCTACTACCATACTGTGCACCCATTACATTAGTAACTACTATTACTCTGGCAACCATCAGTTGGCATGTGTGCAAAAAATGTTCTAGTAACGAGACGTTATTGATTACTGACTAGAGTAATCGTTACTTTTTTTATTTTTTTTTTTTATATGCGGACCCCGGTATAAGCCGGAAAAGAACACGCTATAAGAAGAAAAAAAAGTAATCGTTACTTTTTACCAAATAGTAACGATATTTTACAGCTCTAGTTACCACGAAATGAAACGACCTACCGTTTCAATCCGAATCCGATGGTAGATGCTTGAAATAAAAGCCAAATATTCCATGCAACCTAGTCGCAGGACACTGTTGCCAGTTTAGATTCAAAGACATATATGATCTTTAGTGGAGTCTTAGGGCAGAAAAGTGGGCCGGAAAATGTTGATGGGACCTTATAGGACCAAGTTTTTGTTTTTAGAAGATTTTCAAATGAATTTTTATGGGGCTTTTACCATGTTTTGAAACATTAAGGGGAATAAAAAAACTGGCAACATGCAAACGATGACGAAGAGCCAAATAATCGCCATGCATCAACTTAAGCAACGAACATTCGAATGAAAGACAAAATTTTTCTCAGTGTACTCGGTGCCGCCGTATCGACACGCATTGCTATCGGAATAGGAGCCGATAGAGTGCACGTAGAACTCGCTATTCAATGTTTTCCTTTTCATTTTTAAGCTTTAAATCATATGCGACTGCATGGTCTTGCGGTCCTTCGAGCTTTGGTCATGCCTTTGCGATTTTGCGATTTCGGTGCATTGCATTGCACACCCCCTCACGGATTTCTTCAAAGAAGGAATTTTTTCATTGTTTTTCTCTTTTTCTTTTGACTGATATAACTACTTCTGGCGTTTCGGTTGCTGATTCTTGGTGGCTGGCCACTACCGCGGTGCACGGTGAACGGGACTGGTGACTGCTGACTTTTTGATATGCGCACGCAAAAGTCGCGTGTGTGCAATGTCCGCTGCGATTTTGGGCTCGTTTGACATGCTCTATGAATTCTGAAGTGTGACCTAAGCCATTAAAATTGTTTCGCATGCATGTTTGCATTTATGTATGTGTGTATTTTTGTCCATTGGCATGGACGCTAGGCTTAATGTGCGCCGTTATGAGTGCGACTTTGCCTGTGACTAGAATAAGTATGTAGATGGTTTAAATGGCTGCTTTGTGGGCTGAGTGACGACCACCAAGAAAAAAATGCTTGAACGAGGACATACGGCAACTGTCATATACATACATACATACATACATACATACATATAACTATGCCCCAGAATGCAATAGAAATCTTGCATGCTCTCGATTGATTGATTTTCTTTTCTGTCTAATCATGTCCGTTTTTTTTCCTTTTGCTTTCGGATGGATTTTTCCAGATGGCTGTGACGGTGATGGTTATCACAAAAGTAAAACAAAACGCGTGCGCACAACGTTCACCGAGGAGCAATTACAAGTGCTGCAAGCGAATTTTCAAATCGATAGCAATCCCGATGGCCAGGACTTGGAGCGGATCGCATCGGTGACCGGCCTGAGCAAACGTGTAACGCAAGTTTGGTTTCAAAATTCGCGCGCCCGACAAAAAAAACACATACATGCTGGTAAGAATAAAAGTAAGTAGTGCGTGTGTGTGTGTGTGTGTGTGTGTGTGTGTGTGTGTGTGTGTGTGTGTGTGGATCGATTGATATCTATTCCGCGCGAAAAGAGCTCATGTCATGATCATTGGGTGATCGTTACCAAATAGATCCATCAGCACGCAGAATGCAACATGTCCTTTTGCATGAGTTCGAGCGTGCTTACGTGTGTGTGTGCGTACGTGTGTGTGTGTTTCTCATGGAAGTAGAAGCTAAAATTCCATCTCAATCTCAACTCCATCTCGATCACCTCGAATTGCAGACAAGTCAAATAATTGCGATTTCTTTCTTTTTTTTTTCAACATATTTCTGATTGCAGTGCGCGAACCTGAAGGAAGCTCATTTGCCCGCCATATTAACCTGCAGTTAACGTACTCGTTTCAGAATAACCCACAAAATCATTCAATGCAATTGAACGGCAACAAGTCCGGACTGTATCCAACGCATGGTAAGTAGATGAGTCCACAAGCCCCATCAATAAAAAAAAAGGGTCTGGCGGGTTAAGCAAAGGCATGCGGCATGGCATCATGAAAGGAATTTTTAAATTTTGTTGATTTTTCGATAGATTTTCATTTTGAACAGTCCTTGAAAATCCTTTTTTAATAAGCCTTTTTTCAAAAATTTATATCTCAAAAACTAATTTAGATAAGAAGATGAAACAAACGTTGGTTGATTGCTAATATAACAGGAAATCAAAAAAAAAAATTTTTAATTTTTACACTGAGAAAAATTTTCGCACAAAAAATAAAACAAAAATTTAACTATTTTTTCCAGTGTATTTCAGTTTTTGTAAAACCTTTTGAATATTTAAAAAAAATACCTTTTTTTATTAACAATAAGTCACTGTTTGTTTCATCTTTTTATCTTAATTATTACTGGAGATATTAAATTTTTAAAAACATGCAGTATGAGTAATGTGCTTTGTATCATTTTCGCACATTTGAACTGGATATTAGTACTAGAGCATCTATGTGCACTTGTAATTTTTTGAATATTTCACTGTTGCGCCATTTAATTTGAATGAAATTTTTTTTTAAATGAAAGAAAATACTTAGAGGTATTTTTTTTTAATTTGTAGAATGGTGTCCAACTGGGAATACACTGAAAAAAATTGTTGAAATTGTCTTTTAAGATTTGTGGAAAAATTTTTCTCAGTGTAAAAATTAAAAAAATTTTTTTTTTATTTCCTGTTATATTAGCAATCAACCAACGTTTGTTTCATCTTCTTATCTTAATTAGTTTTTGAGATATAAATTTTTGAAAAAAGGCTTATTAAAAAAGGATATTTCAAGGACAGTTCAAAATTAAAAATCTATCGAAAAATCAAGAAAATATAAAAATTCCTTTCATGATGCCGCAACCGCCCGCCAGACCCTTTAAAATCGAATCCGAAAAAAGCAATTTTTACTCCATCTCAAAACTGACTTCACGAACCCACCGAGTGTTCCGCTCACTAGAAATGACGATCATCTCTCGTTCCAGAATCGTCAATGGATGAACTGTCACAGGATTCGAGTGTGCATTGCATGCAGAGCGAAGTGTGACATGAGCATACGAGTTCACTTTAAGAATGGCAAAGAATTAAGGCGTCGATGTCCTTTTAAGCTTCTCCGCTTAACTTTGTTCGTGGATCACAAGCAAAGAAACGAAAACGTGCACAGCGAAAAAACCGAAGAAGAATCCAGAAACACAGGAGCAGGAGATGGAAAAGTAGAAGGAGGAGAAGCAGAATAGAGCACAAAACTCTCATTAGAGAGCGTCAAAGGAAAAAATGTGTTGGCGGCATATTTATTATTATTATTTTTTTTTTTTTTCAAAAAACGAAACGTCCTATCCTAGTCAAATTTAACAAAAAAAAAAAAAAATAAATAAAATAAAATACAAAAAAGAAGAAGAAGAAACACCAAGAAAAAATGCAACAATTTTAAAAGAAATTTTCCAAATTTTTAATCCATAAAACGTCCAGCGACTTTTTGAAACTTATCGAAGAAAAAAAAACAAACAAAAAAAATCCTCAAAATAAAATTTAAAAAATAAAATAAATAAAAATAGATACGAATAGACGAAAGATTAGAAGAACGAACGGTTTTAAAGAATTTTGGAAAGGATAAAACTAATTGAAAAACTTTTGATTCTCATTACTGTTATGTGTTTTCGCCCCCCTTCCCACAATAAATACCGACCGATTTGCCGACGCAGTACGTACCAATTGCGATCGGCCTCTGATCGGAATTTGATCCTTCGCATAAATTTTTGGACTCAATTGCATCGATTTCGGGCGAAAGGGCCTCTAAAGATTGTCTTTTTTGATGCTACTTTCCCCTCCAATGAAGTTATTTTAAGTGCCGAGAACTCGAAAAAATCCTAAAAATCTATGGAGTTTTTACTTATTCACTTAAAGTGTTTTAAGATAATGTCCTTGAACGGGACATCGATTGCTTCAAGCATATCCAGAGAAATTCGTTTCTTTTTAAATTGAAATTTATTTAAAAAAAAAAAAAAATTCCACAGCTAAGTTCAATGCAATAGAAGTGTAACATGAGAGAAAACCGGCTTAACACTCAATCCTAGTGAGTTCAATCTCCTATTGTATTGAACATAGCTGTGTGTTCGAGTATACATATATGTGTGTAGGTATTTATAGGTTAGCGATCAGTTAACGGCTCGACATTCCTTAAGTTTAGTGTTCATTTCGATTTAATTTAATTGTATAATTCAATTTAATTTAATTAAACTTAATTTAATTTGGTTTGATTTTATTAAATTATTTAATGAATTCTTGAATAGCATAAGTCTAGCAAAGCAAAACAACAAACAATGACATTCCTCAATAACGATATGTGTAAATATGTAATTTCCTTCCTATAGCGCCCTTATAACTTAATATTGTATATTAAATTATTGAAAGAAAATTAATGTATGTAGATTGGTTCTAGCCCATGCTCTCTTTTTAAACCTTTGTACCTATGAGAAATTTATATAAATTAACGAATACACTATATACACAAATTACGTTTAGATATACACAAAATATACTTATATAGACATACCCACATATTCCCGTTTCTCTTCGTTTTGTTCCGTTCCGTTGCATTCTGTTCCGTTCCATTCCCTTTCTGTTCAAAACTCTATTCCATTCATTCCGTTCCATTCCGTTCATTCCGTTCCATTCCGTTCAACATTCCTTCCGCTTGATTCACGTTCCTTCCGTTCCTGTGTTTCTTCCGGATTCCGATCAAATTCCATCCAGTTCAATCCTTCCGATTCCGTTCATTCGTCGTCAAAATTCGATTTCTTTCTTTTTTTTTTCACTTTTCTGATTCATGTCCATTCTATGGACCTTCCGTTCCATATTCCGTCAGTTCACGTTCCGTTTCTATTCCACAATCCTTCATTCATTACGCAACATTCCGATTTCCATTCCATGTATTCATGTCCATCCTTCCATTAAAACCATTCCATTCCGTTCCATACCAATGCATTCCATTCCGTTCCGTTCCTTTCCGATTCGTTGCGCACGTAACTAGTATTTAAGTGTTTTCTATGTGGAGGAATTTTAGGCGAATTTCCTTAAAACTTTTTTAAAAATTATATCTCAAAAACTAATTTAGATAAGAAGAATGAATCCAATTCGTGATTGATTGCTAATATATCAGGAAGTCAATATTAATAGTATTAATTTTAACAAAGATACACATATTTCGCACTATTTATAAAACAAAATTGTAATCTATTTTTTCAAGTGTATTTCAGTTTTTGTCAAACTTTTGAATATTTTAAAAAAAATACCTTGCTTTATAATTTAATACCGTTTGTTTCATCTTTTTATCTTGATTATTTCTGGAGATATTAAATTTTTAAAAACATGCCCTATGAGTAATGTGCTTTGTATAATTTTCGCACATTTGTACACGTCCCTAAAGCTGGAAGAGCAAAGTCAGCAGAATCAAAAAAAAATATGTGGAACATTAAAGGCTAATTAAAGGCTAATTAAATGCCCTAATCCGAAATTTTCGGCTCCAGCCATTTCCCGGAAAATCCATGTTCTGCCAGCTTAACGTTAAGCTGGCAGAGCATGCTCCAAAAAATGGATTGCACAACAATTTCAGCAATTTAATTAGCACAGGAATTAACGGCTCATTAAAGGCTCTACGAAAATCTAATTTCCCATTTTTCGGCTCCAGCCGTTTCCCACATGCTCTTTCTAAATGCCACTTCATAGAAACCGGTTTGAAAACTGTCTTCTTTGTCTTCTCCTTGAATATTTAGAAAATTTTGAAAAATCTAAATATAAAAATTTTTGTTTTCCTCAGCCAGGGATCGAACCCGCGGTCTTCGGATTGTAAGTCGAGCACTTAGTCACTACGCCATCCATGCATAGGCTCAACTGACGCTAAAACCTTATTTAAATTTCAGTAGCCAATGAGATTCAAGAACATTAACAGCATCCCTCCACGATGACATGTCCCCCAATTTGTCATACATTA
The DNA here is from genome assembly GCA_020466095.1 of Chlorops oryzae. NCBI lineage: Eukaryota > Metazoa > Arthropoda > Insecta > Diptera > Chloropidae > Chlorops > Chlorops oryzae. The sequence continues at coordinate 170,976,576 of CM035806.1, read as the reverse complement.
CAATGTTATCTGTATGACTCAATGAAATCACTAATGTTTTTTTCCTGCTGGATGGCTTTGCCTGCTGGGATTCTTACGATGCTCTGCTCACGCGCCGCGTTCTGAGAAAAAAGTTCGATTTTGTTATTCGGAACAGTTTTTTTTACGGGAAACGGCTGGAGCCGAAAAATGGGAAATTAGATTTTCGTAGAGCCTTTAATGAGCCTTTAAATAGTTCTTAAAAAAAAGTTCGAATTTTTTATCCGAAACAGGTTTTTATACGATGCTCTGCCCACGCGGTGGCAGAGCATGGATTTTCCGGGAAACGGCTGGAGCCGAAAAATGGGAAATTCGATTTTCGTAGAGCCTTTAATGAGCCTTTAAATAATTCCTAAAAAAAAGTTCGAATTTTTTATCCGAAACAGGTTTTTATACGATGCTCTGCCCACGCGGTGGCAGAGCATGGATTTTCCGGGAAACGGCTGAAGCCGAAAAATGGGAAATTAGGTTTTCCTAGAGCCTTTAATGAGCCGTTAATTCCTGTGCTAATTAAATTGCTGAAATTGTTGTGCAATCCATTTTTTGGAGCATGCTCTGCCAGCTTAACGTTAAGCTGGCAGAACATGGATTTTCCGGGAAATGGCTGGAGCCGAAAATTTCGGATTAGGGCATTTAATTAGCCTTTAATTAGCCTTTAATGTTCCACATATTTTTTTTTGGTTCTGCTGACTTTGCTCTTCCAGCTTTAGGGACGTCATTTGTACTGGATATTAGTACTGGAGCATCTATGTACACTTGTAATTTTTTGAATATCTCACTGTTGCGCCATTTAATTTGAATGAAATTTTTTTTTATGAAAGCAAATACTTAGAGGTATTTTTTATTTAAATTTGTAGAGCGGTGTCCAACTGGGAATACACTGAAAAAAATTGTTGAAATTGTCTTTTAAGATTTGTGGAAAAATTTTTCTCAGTGTAAAAATTAAAAAAATTTTTTTTTGATTTCCTGTTATATTTGCAATCAACCAACGTTTGTTTCATCTTCTTATCTTAATTAGTTTTTGAGATATAAATTTTTGAAAAAAGGCTTATTAAAAAAGGATATTTCAAGGACAGTTCAAAATTAAAAATCTATCGAAAAATCAAGAAAATATAAAAATTCCTTTCATGATGCCGCAACCGCCCGCCAGACCCTTTAAAATCGAATCCGAAAAAAGCAATTTTTACTCCATCTCAAAACTGACTTCACGAACCCACCGAGTGTTCCGCTCACTAGAAATGACGATCATCTCTCGTTCCAGAATCGTCAATGGATGAACTGTCACAGGATTCGAGTGTGCATTGCATGCAGAGCGAAGTGTGACATGAGCATACGAGTTCACTTTAAGAATGGCAAAGAATTAAGGCGTCGATGTCCTTTTAAGCTTCTCCGCTTAACTTTGTTCGTGGATCACAAGCAAAGAAACGAAAACGTGCACAGCGAAAAAACCGAAGAAGAATCCAGAAACACAGGAGCAGGAGATGGAAAAGTAGAAGGAGGAGAAGCAGAATAGAGCACAAAACTCTCATTAGAGAGCGTCAAAGGAAAAAATGTGTTGGCGGCATATTTATTATTATTATTATTTTTTTTTTTTTCAAAAAACGAAACGTCCTATCCTAGTCAAATTTAACAAAAAAAAAAAAAAAAATAAAATAAAATACAAAAAAGAAGAAGAAGAAACACCAAGAAAAAATGCAACAATTTTAAAAGAAATTTTCCAAATTTTTAATCCATAAAACGTCCAGCGACTTTTTGAAACTTATCGAAGAAAAAAAAACAAACAAAAAAAATCCTCAAAATAAAATTTAAAAAATAAAACAAATAAAAATAGATACGAATAGACGAAAGATTAGAAGAACGAACGGTTTTAAAGAATTTTGGAAAGGATAAAACTAATTGAAAAACTTTTGATTCTCATTACTGTTATGTGTTTTCGCCCCCCTTCCCACAATAAATACCGACCGATTTGCCGACGCAGTACGTACCAATTGCGATCGGCCTCTGATCGGAATTTGATCCTTCGCATAAATTTTTGGACTCAATTGCATCGATTTCGGGCGAAAGGGCCTCTAAAGATTGTCTTTTTTGATGCTACTTTCCCCTCCAATGAAGTTATTTTAAGTGCCGAGAACTCGAAAAAATCCTTTATGGAGTTTTTACTTATTCACTTAAAGTGTTTTAAGATAATGTCCTTGAACGGGACATCGATTGCTTCAAGCATATCCAGAGAAATTCGTTTCTTTTTAAATTGAAATTTAAATTGTTAAAAAAAAAAAAATTCACAGCTAAGTTCAATGCAATAGAAGTGTAACATGAGAGAAAACCGGCTTACCACTCAATCCTAGTGAGTTCAATCTCCTATTGTATTGAACATAGCTGTGTGTTCGAGTATATATGTGTGTAGGTATTTATAGGTTAGCGATCAGTTAACGGCTCGACATTCCTTAAGTTTAGTGTTCATTTCGATTTAATTTAATTGTATAATTCAATTTAATTTAATTAAACTTAATTTAATTTGGTTTAGATTTTATTAAATTATTTAATGAATTCTTGAATAGCATAAGTCTAGCAAAGCAAAACAACAAACAATGACATTCCTCAATAACGATATGTGTAAATATGTAATTTCCTTCCTATAGCGCCCTTATAACTTAATATTGTATATTAAATTATTGAAAGAAAATTAATGTATGTAGATTGGTTCTAGCCCATGCTCTCTTTTTAAACCTTTGTACCTATGAGAAATTTATATAAATTAACGAATACACTATATACACAAATTACGTTTAGATATACACAAAATATACTTATATAGACATACCCACATATTCCCGTTTCTCTTCGTTTTGTTCCGTTCCGTTCCATTCTGTTCCGTTCCGTTCCCCTTTCTGTTTCATTCCACTCTATTCCATTTAATTCCATTCCATTCCGTTCCATTCCGTTCCATTCCGTTCCATTCCGTTCCATTCCGTTCCATTCCGTTCCGTTCCGTTCCGTTCCATTCCGTTCCATTCCGTTCCATTCCGTTCCATTCCGTTCCATTCCGTTCCATTCCGTTCCATTCCGTTCCGTTCCATTCGGTTCCATTCCGTTCCATTCCGTTCCGTTTCATTCTATTCCGTTCCATTCTATTCCGTTCCATTCCGTTCCAATCCATTCCGTTCCGTTCCGTTCCCCTTTCCGTTTCATTCCACTCTATTCCATTCCATTCCATTTCATTCCACTCTATTCCATTTCATTCCATTCCACTCCATTCTGTTCCATTCCGTTCCGTTCCATTCCATTCCGTTCCAATCCATTTCGTTCCATTCCGTTCCGTTCCTTTCCGATTCGTTGCGCACGTAACTAGTATTTAAGTGTTTTCTATGTGGAGGAATTTTAGGCGAATTTCCTTAAAAAAAATCAAAAAAAAAAAATATATTCTCGAATAGACGATGGTGAGAAGAGCTCCATTCTCAGATTCCATTGGCCTCATCCATGTGCGAGTATATTATTCGTAAAATTATTAAAAAGATACACATATATTAGTCTATTTATAATTATTGATATCATTATCATAGCAATCGAATCGATTCTTTTGCTCATGAATTTAATTTATAAACGAAAAATCAAGCTCAATTAGAAATTTTGTAAAAAGGAAGACCTTTTTCTTTAGACTAGAAGTGAAAATTGTTATTGTTTCTTTATTGTTTTTTTTTTAATATTTTTTTTTGGTATGTGTGAAATGAAAATCTAATGAATTTAAATAAATACTAAGTGAATCCGAAAGAACGCCCAATGCTTTCATCTAATTCTCTTTTTAATCCATGAAAATCAATTGTAAATATTACTTCGGAGAGGGAGAAGGAATGAAGTTGCAAGATAGCGAGAGAGAGAGAGAGAGAGAGAGAGAGAGAGAAGTCCTCTTCAAACGAATTGAAGTGTAGAGATAAAACGAATGAATCTACCGATTAATTAACTGAAAAAAAAGAATAAAATAAAATAGAATGAAATGCTAAAAATAAAAGAATTAACAAATAAAATGGCGTCTTTCAATTGTGTCCTGTGTCCTTCATTGACGACAGAGCTGGTTACACTAGCTTACAAATAATTTTTATTTTGTTTTTTTTTCAGGAGTTCTAAATGTGAATTTTTTTATGGACTTGGGCCTTTTAAATACGAAAACAGTATCAGCCTGATTCTTAATATTCCTGGGGAATTTTCACGAGAGGATTAAAAAATTATAACTTTCTTAGCACACTGGGAAGGGAACATAAAGGGGGAAATAATTACGAACACTTACTTTTTCTGCGGAGAAAAAATTGCTACCAAAAATATCTCGGGGAATATCTATACATTTAGAACAGATGGGAACAAAAAATTGTGAGGGGGCAGAGATCGACAATCCTTCATCCGTCTTGAACAAATTATCCCTCAAATTAAAGAAAATTAACCACTTTAACACTTTGTTTTACATTACTTAAAGACCAGTCAAGAAAATAAGATTCTCTAGATCTTTAAACCTTAAAAAGTACATCTATTTTTTTTAGAGAAAATTCATCAAATTTTTCCTTCCAACGACTTGTAAAAAACTCGACCGCAAGCAGATAATGTTTTTTTTTGAATTTTTAAATTAAATTTGGTTCCTTTTCAAACAAAATGAGCTATTAGCAATCAAAAGCTTACATAAATATTTTTTTTAAATATTTTTTTAAATATTTTTTTTAAATACTTTTTTTAAATACTTTTTTTAAATATTTTTTTTAATACTTTTTTTAAATACTTTTTTAAATACTTTTTTTAAATACTTTTTTAAATACTTTTTTTAAATACTTTTTAAAAAATTTTTTTATAATTTTTTTAAAATACTTTTTTTAAATACTTTTTAAAATAAGTATCTTTTAATTTTTTTTTTATTATTTTTAAATATTTTTTTAAATATTTTTTTTAAATATTTTTTTTAAATACTTTTTTTAAATACTTTTTTAAAACCTTTTTTAAATCCTTTTTTAAATACTATTTTTAAAATCCTTTTTTTAAATACTTTTTTTAAATAATTTTTTTCGTGTTTCCGAAGTCCGAAAAAGGCCATAAGAAGGTCCATAAGAAAAGTGCATTTAGATGTCCCGGAGAAAAATGCTGTAAACTAGTGTTATTACGCAATAGACTTGACGAGTAGACGCGGCCCCAAACGATTTGATCTTCATCCAAAGGAAATACTCTATACATTAAAAGGGGCAAAAAGGATAAGGAATTTAAATTCCTACGAACCATGATGGTTCTAATCCGGTACTGTTGATTGTGTCCAACTTATACCAATAAAGAAAAGTCACGAACAATCTTTCTCTCTTTTTATGTGCAGCAGATTTCTTCGTTTAGTGAAAAAGGTACAAAGGTGAATCCAAAAAGGATTTTCTTTCGACAGTTGTACCTCTATCCGTCATTGACCTGTCAAATACATACAAACATACGTAGTAATATTTCAGTTATTGCCAGATGTTGTCAGATGTTAGTAACCGTTTAGCCGAAACCGCAACAGATGCCGTCGAATACCTGTCCAAGGATAGACGATTATGACGTTGCTATGGTTTAAAGGCCAGCGGCCAGTGGCCAGCTTCGGTGATCTTCGAAGACACGAAACTGATTTTTCCATGAAGTCGTCATGTTTGCAATTATGTTTTGTCCAACTGCGTGATATCTGAAACGATCTGAAGCATGCAAGAGTTGTTCATTTATTTCCGGCAAAATCGTATAAACACGAAAAAACAAACAAACAAATCGAAGACGATAACGATGACGATGACGATCACGATGAGACGCAAATGAAAAACGCAGCAGACCAATCGTCTACGACAGATCGAAATTCTACGATCGTTTGTGATTGCTGCGAATCAGAAAAGCAAACAACTTGAAGGCCCCGCGACCGGCCCATGGACGCAATGTGAAAGTCATCGGTCGATCAACAAGATTTCCCTCTTCGCTATCGAACAGAGAGCCTTCGGGCTATTTAATTGAATTATAAGCCCGGATTAAGTGAAGATTTCCTGCCAACATTGCTTCTGTGGGAAGAGAAAAGCGATCGTCCTCCATTCTGACCTCCTTCACTCCATCGCTCTTCGCTATCCCTAATGCTATCAACTCGATTAACAACCGACAATCGAACGATATCCAACGAGAAAATGAGGAAAACAAAGAGAACAAAAAACAACAAACTACAACTGCAACTACAACTACAACTGCGAACACAACACCAATATATTGCCTTTGTGAATTAATTTGTGAATTAACAACATCAAATCGAACGATCCACGAACCACGATCCATGATCAAACATGCGTTCGTACTCGCATCAACATGAGTGCATACGAACTGCTCATTGATCAACTTACTCAACTTCATTATCTGCCGATATGATTCCATATGAGTTGAAAGGCAGCAACAAAACACCCAACAATAACAAACGGCAACATCGACATCGGATGCACCATAAGTACGGGTATAATCGCCATCATCTTCGCCATCGTCATCACCGTCGTCATCTTCGTCTTTATCGTCCGCATCGCTGAGTGAGTTGGCAAGTCCCATCGCAAGGGGCATTCGTACCTCGGATCGCTGGATCAGTTGCGTGATTCTGCACCATTCGTTTCGTTTCGATTTCATTGCGTTCCGTTTCGTTTCATTTTTGAAGTCGTAATCGAAGTCGGACAGGACACACGCTTCATATCACAGTCCAAATAGATGGACTAATGCATTCATCTCTTGGGAAGGTTGATCGGAAAAGTTACTTTTCCAATTTGTGTTTATAAACTCTTCGAGCACTTGTCGCCGTTGTTTGTATTTACGAGGCACCTTCGTTCGTTCGTTCGTTCATCCCATCGATTCATTCGATTATTTTATTTTTCTCGGTCCGCTTTCTGCTGCCACCTATTTGCACTGTCTGCTCTATCACTGTTGTCTCATGGCCGGGAATATGTCCATACATGCATGCGCATGCGCATATGTATCAGGGTAAAGAGCGATTAAAGTCACCTTGAATGGAATGGCAGAGATGATGATTTTTAAGAACTATCCGAGACACATATATACACATAGGTATCCAGTATAAAATGAGGGGAAATTTGTATATTCTTAGACATTGCATTCGTGCATCTATCCCTTTTAATCGAATAATCAAGAAATCCATTTTATTTCAATTCTATTCCTCTCACTTCCATGCGCACAACATCTTCATCTCTCGTCGCTAGACACGATCATGCTGAAAATCCAATGAGTCCATCGATCGATTCAACATCGCAACGTACATACATATGTACATACATATATGTACGTATTGATTTAAGCCTTCGCGTATTATTTTTTTAATCTTACGAAAACATCAACAAATCGTCATCGTTATTAATGATCACACACCGATCATGGCATCAATATCAGCTTCGACACTGGCTTTGTAGGTAACGGCTTGAATTTGGTACTTCCCAGGCGGATATGTCATTGTGCGCAGACCAAATGGCTCTGGCATGAAAGTATTCATTTCCGTCTGGGTGTGCACTTGTACAATGTCCATGCGGTAACGCAAGACCTGCATACGGACCGACATTTAAGCAAGCCAACCATCAGTCATCCGAACATGACTCAAACAACAAACGCGCTCCAGATGAAATGTTAGCGTTGCAATCTCATCGATTTTACAGATCGTTCCATCCGACGATTCATCAGGGGGAAAAGAAACTATGCGAACAACAATAACAACGAATATTCCGATTATTGATCCCCCACTTAGTCTGCTGAGCTGATCAAAAAAAAAAAAAAAAAAAAAACAACAAAAAAAGGTGCTCTGTGACATTGCATTTATCGCCAAGAGCTTACGTACTCAATGGGCTTCTTATCTTAAATTGATATCGAAGATACCCAACAGGAATCCGCGTCCCAGAGGAATCACCTCAAATTGAGGAGGGCTTCCATTTTGCATTGGCAGATTATTCAGAAAAGAAAATAGTGCAACACTGATTAAATATTATTTTCATGGTTCGGAACCATTTGCGTTTGGGTTGAAAAATTTCGTGCATTTTGCGATTTTTTTTCCGATTTTTCGGTAAAAATTGTTCAACTTTGCAGCGGTAAAACGGTATCAAATAGTGCTCGGATGCAGTTCGTGTATATGAAGAAGTTATTTAGTTACACTTTTCTATATTTGCATCAAAAATTTTTGAAAAAATTTTTATTGCTTTGGGAGCTATAGGCCATACAAAATAAAATATGATAAAAAACACGTCAAATTTTTGGAGTTCTTGCAATTTGCACCTACTAGATGGAGTTTTTTCGGATCGGTTTGTACTAAAACTATTTGAAATGAGTTCAGAGCTATAAATTGTGATAGATAGGAAATTAAAATATTGAACGGATTGCGAGATATAGCCATAAGTAAGTGAGTAATTTAATTCTCGGCCCCACTTTTTGAAGTCTATTTTTAAAAAAAGTAGAGGTGACTTGACAAAACTGACTATGAGGCGTTGTTATACTCACCGAGCACTTTCAAAAACAGACCGAAAAAGTACATCGCATAAGTCTTTTTATTTTTTTTTTATATTTTTTTTTTTCTGGTATGAAGCTGTGACTGAAAAGTTAAAATTAACTTTGAGGATACCATTAGATACAAGCATTAGGATTAAATGTCGATGACCTAAAATAATGAGACCATCGTCATAAAAACGGCACCACAATCAGCGTCATTGTGATTTGTCATAAATGAAAGCGTTTCTCGCAGGGTCATGTGAGCTTGTCATATCAAAATCAGCTGAAACTGATGTCTATATCATTTGAGTGGAAAGATATGTGCGATTGCTGTTGTTGTTGTTGTTGTTGTTTATGTGTTTAATTGAAGCAAGATTTCCCCTTGACCGAAAATTCCGCAGCGCAAGGAGCGCAGTGTTTTCTTATTCACGCGATTCTCGTCGCTTGCTTGCGTGCATTGACAGGCAAAGGATATTCTCGTCGTCGATATTATGAATGATGTGACAATTTTGCCATTGGGATGTGTTGTTCACAGTCACAGGAGCATGACAGCGCGCATATCTTTACGGCTTAATCTTCGACTCTTTAATGCCAATATCGCATTCGATGATCGATACGTTTCAACACTGAAAAGAACATTCGCAAGTAGCTCCAAAAAAAAACCTCAAGCTCCGCACCCATTTTATTCAGGCTGAAGCCCGAATTTAAGAAGACCGTAAATTCGATTCTTCTTCTTTTTTTTTTTGCTGAACTATAATTGAGCTCGGTATTATCCGAGTGCCGCCTGGCTACACAACTGGAACATCGAACTAGGCGTTGATTTTACACGGCCTCTCGATGGACGGAAGAAATTTCTCAATTTGAATTTTTTATGAACTGAACTTCGAAGGGAGCTGCCAATCTATTTCTTTGCAATTGACCAATTAGATGATAGGACGACTTATTAAGGAAAATTAAATATGGGTAAGTCGGTACACAACAATGCCCGCTCTATAAATTCAAGTTCAATTGAATTTCTCCTTTCAATCGAATGGACAAATTCCAGCCGTTGAGCCATATCTGCCATTCCCGCTTAATCGCACTGTTTTTCGTCTGTTTCGACTCTTCACTCAAGTCTGATATGTGTTAGATACAGTGTACTCTCTCTTAAGGGGACACCTACGGAACCGTAAAATATGTCCGCTTAATGGAGGTGTTCGCTTAAGAGGAAACTATTTCAGAATCAGAATACTATAGAGCATTCCCCAAAAGTGTCCGCTTGAGAGGAGTGCCCAGAAGAATAGAGTACATTGTACCATCATATACTTATGAGTATGCCTCGGAATTTGAATATGTAAAAAAAAAAAAAAAATTCAAAAAAATTCAAAAACATATTCAAAAAATATTCAAAAAATATTCAAAAAGTATTCAAAAAGTATTCAAAAAGTATTCAAAAAATATTCAAAAAATATTCAAAAAATTCAAAAAATTCAAAAAAAAACAAAAAATTCAAAATTCAAAAAAAATTCAAATTCATTTCATTTAAAAATTCAAAATTAACAAAAAAATTCAAGAATTCAAAAAATTCATAAAAATTCAAAAAATGCAAAAAATTCAAAATATTCAAAATCCGAGCTCTACTTATGAGGAATTCCAATAGAGATCAATTTAATGTAATTATAATGAATTTTATTTGAAAAATCGGTCCTCGTGCCCCACTGTACAAATATGGATAAACAAAATTTTTCCGATTTTTATTACGGAACGTCGTGGCATGCCATCATTTTTCAAAAATCATTGCAGACACTTGTTAAATATTTTCTTAGCCGATTGATATGTTCGCTGAGGCTTGGTAAAATAAAAAATCGTTTCTCGTTACAACAAGCAGCAACAACAAGCGACTACAACAAGCAGCAATAACGGCCTAAAGTATTGTTTGCTGTCTGTTGAGTTAACCTTATTACGATTTGTTGATGTTCTGCTGATGTTGCATATGATGTTGCAGTTGGTGTTGGCGCTGGCTGCGGTTCCTCGCGCATTGTTTTCGCTTACGAGAACGAATTCGCTGAATGCGTTGATGATTAAGATGGAGAGCGGCGCGCAACATTTTCGCTTTTGTAAAATATTTTGCCGATTTCGACAATTTCTCACTTGGGAAAAACTCATTTACATTTTATACTCAAAGTTTTTATTTTTACATATTTTTTTTTTATTTTATTTTTTATTTTTTTTATTTTTTTTTTTTTTTAATTTTATTTTTTTTTAAATTTAAAAAAATGCTTTTATTTGATTGAAATGTGAATGGAATGCGCAAGACGTTGGGCTGCGATTGATGAAACGTTGAAAGTGGATATGATCGATTGTTTTTGCGCTCAAAATGCAATAAAAACAACAACAACAAAAAAATATCAAAACTCATCTTGCAGATGTCGAGGATCCGAATGGGACCTTTTACCCGGCAATGCTGAAGGGATTTTTGTGAGTTTTTTTTTTACTGTGCCGCAGTGCCATTTTCCCTAATAATGAAGGCTTTACTGAGATTCTCAATCGAAATTCTGTTCCGCAATATCCACAACAGACCTTCGCACCACCGCACGAACAAATAATTCCCATCCCATGGAGCCACACTCGCGGAATATGGCGAAGAAGAATAACAATGAAGATCGTGGTCGTTTTTTTTTTTTTTGTTTGGCGCGCATTGAGTGCTTTTGAGAGCTTCTCAGCGATTTATCTTATTAATTGCTTATTATAATGCAACAGTGAGTCATTGCATCAAGGGCCGAGGAATTTCGCACCTTCTTCCGAAGCCCCAGCTGCATGCTCGTGTTGCGCACGCGCGACGGCATTCTTTTCAATTCGCGTACAACTTGAGTGTCGGAACTTATGAGTGTCGAAATGGATCGATTATCCATGCATCAAACGAGAAGAGTGTCTCGTTCGAGTATCTGGAAATTCAATTCTTTCGCGAAAAGGATGGCTTTTGCGTACTAATACTAACCCCCCAAAAAAAGGCAGAAAGACCGAATAGAAAATCCAAGGAACATCCTGAAATTTCGAAACGCAACTTGACATAACCTTGTGTGCCAGTGTCTGACTTATCGCAATATTTGTCTAATCTCAAACGGCAGTATTTTAGAACCTGAGGTCGGAAGAAGTCAATCCCACGCTAACGTCAGGCCATCTACCGCGCTCTGTCTTACTTTATGCTCCACTACTGTCCATCACATATTGCCATAATTCGTATGCAAGCGAGCACTTAGCACTGCAACTGCAAGTACCTACATCGAAAGGGGTGGTTGAAATTGTGTATGTTGCCGCAAAATGCAAAGGATGGGCGAGGGGGTGTTTTTTTTTTTTGGAATGTGGTTGCGCGATTTCTTTAAGCAAATATCCTTTCCCTGGAGTTTGAGTGCGCCCTTGCGTTGCGATGGCGTTACTTTGGTTGCTGGCGGCATAACGGCAGCTCCATATGAGGCATGGGCAAAAATACGCAAATCACCCCCAATTCGTGCGTCGTATTTGCGCAAAGGTGCGAAAGCATAAAAGCACCGTAAAGTGTTGGTAATGCAACACGAGGAGGCATTATCATTGGAATTGGCGCTTCGACGCCTGGGATGCATGATGCACAACATGCTGCATGCTGAAAAGGACATGTACAAAGTGGGCGGGTATGCGGACTCGCAGAAGGGCGAAATAGGGAAAAATCTCAACAAAAAAAAATCTATGGACAGAAGCAAAATTTTCACGGCGGACTCGATGGAGAGAAAGCGGCAAAATTACTGTTCAATGATGAAGATGGACATGTTAACGGCTACTGGCGATGTTGAAGGTCTCAGACAGTGGTGTGTTGATTCAACAAAAAATTATTGTTGTCAGTGTTGCACAGCTTGTTGCTGCTGCCATCGCCGCTTGGGAAACGCACAGAGTAATCGGTACACTGAAAAATATTTCTCATGAAATTTCCCACTGATTCCTTACGGAGAGCCGGCTTGCACTTCATATATGTACCTACAAAAGGACACTACTTGAGGAGAAAGAGCTTTCGAAGAAGATCGATCCCTATTGTAGATTCAGATTCATGGTAGGTATCAGTCCAAATCATCGAAGAATTTTTCAAAATATTGCAAAAATTTTTTCCAATCTTTTTTTACTTCTTTAGGTACTGAAGTGCTCTCTGCTCTTAAGAAGCTAAAAAATTTCCTAATACAAAGAAATGTTAAAAATCACGAAAGATTACTGTAGCTTACTTTCGGTACTTGAAGGTGTACGCTAGATACAAGTAATCAAACGCACAGGGTTGCATTTCAAGTGGTAGTATAAAGCCCTTTTACTTCAAAATATTACTGAGAGTAGTCCTGCTTTGATAGAAGAAACTAGAAACAGTAGCGTAGCTAGGGGGGACGGCGGGGGCGGTCCACCCCTGGTGTCACCCTTATAGGGGTGCACCTATATATTATATGTACGACCTTTATTTATGTTTTTTTTTTTGGTCAGTTATATTGCATAGTGTTCTTTTTGCTTGGACATTTTTAGGGTGACGCCACTATTTCCGCCCCAGGTGCCACCCGTGCTAGATACGCCACTGACTCGAAAACGACTTCTTGAATTCGGGACTTAAAATCGCTCACATAAGGGTCGTGAACGTTTGCAAAAAGGCCATATTTTGTTGGGAGTCCTTCGTCCCATCTAAAAATATCAACTTTGGGTCATCAAGAAAAGTGTTACCCCAGGAATTGGTCTCATCTAATTAATTTTTGTTTGCTTCTTGTTGATTTTGCGACAAACGAGATGATAACTCTGGCAGGACGATATTTATGGGTGATAGGTTCCTTCGACCGCAATAGTCAGACACAGGAACACGTGGGAAGAAAAACAAAATGGCTGTTTTGTTAAATGATCCTAACACAATCTGTGCTTCTCTTTCTTTCTCATGAGATTTTTTTTCGAAACATGTTCCATTCGTCTGGCTCTCGAGTAGGTATTCTGTATGAGTTACTGCGATGCGATGTTTGCAATTGCGCTCGAACATTTTTCTTTCAGTGTACATGAATTGGCGTATGGCGTGGTGGGGTCGCTGTGCTAGCTGCAGCTTGTATTTTCGAAGTTCGCTGCAGTTTCGTGTTATGTTTATACTTGTTTCGTTGACTTATTGCGATAGCCAATGCAATGAGCAACGAGCAATGTAAATGGGAATGGGAAGGAAAATTTTTTATGCGAATATTGATGTGGCTGGCTTTGTTGTTGTTGTTGTTGTTGGCGCTGTTGTTTAAAGCTTTTGCCCCCCGCAAACATTTGTTTCAACACGAGCGCGCAAATGAGATAACATGGCCCGATAGCCCAGTCCAGTCCAGTCGAATCGAGTCCAGTTGTCGATTCGCCGATGCGAGCAATACGCAGCGCAACAGCAACAACAACAACAAGAACCGCAGCAGCACCCGATGAAGCAAGCAATTCATGTCGTAGTGCGACGTTCGACGTGTGAACAGCATGTACGCTCGCTGCTTGTTGCTCCTGTTCGTTGTTCGCCAATCGCTGTTGCCCCAGCACTCCCCATTGCTGCCCACGAACTACAAATGTTTCAGCGAGCGTGAACGCGAACGCGAACGTATGAGCGCGAGCATGAAATATGTATGTGTGGAATAAATTTATTTTTGGCATAAAGCTTCTCGACTGGAAGCGAAACATATTGTTGGCAATAATTGCTGGCAACCCGGTAACCAGTAACATGTCGATGTGGCAACGCTTCATTTTCATAGTCCGGCGATCTCACTCCCTCAGATATTTACTAATTTCTTTCGTTCGCGCATGAACAAAAATAGAAGCTCCTTCGGATCAAGTTGATCTCCACAGTTAAATGTTCATAACTGGCGTTGCAACGAACATTCGCACTTTCGACGTATGTACGTAAAATGTATATTTGGAACGTTCGAATTGGAGATCATATGGAGCGCCTAAGTCTGTCGGGCAATCTTCTTCCGAGAATTGGAATAGTACCTATCTACTTTGACATTAATTTCGTGGAGACCTTTCCAATCAACTGTGTATCAATACTTCAAACATTTTCCATTTCTGTTTGCAGTCAGGGTCCGATCGATTTCGGTTGGTTCGATGGTTCGAAGGTTCGAGGGTGGAGAAATTGTTGGAAGTATTAGGAATTCCTTTTTTGAGAGTTACTGCTGGGCCTTCTGCGTCTGGGTTCAACATTTGGCCAGCACATCTGCATTTGTAAGACCGCATTCATTGCTGTTGAGAGCACTTGGAGCATCCCTAATTTGCATTTCGAATTTTACGAGTTAGCGTATCTGCCACATACATACATACGCATGGGCCACATCCTTTTTGACAGAGACGCACAAACAAAAACAGTGAAACAGCCGAACAACCGAACAACACGCAGAAACAAAAAGGCCAACAAACACCTGCAAACGCTTTTTCGTCTTATTCTTCCTGCTTTTTATTTGAATTCAAATTTTTAATTAACGCATTCGGACGTTGGAAAAATGCGCGCAACATGCTGATCGCGAGGATTTTAATTGGCGAAATGTTCGTGTTTTGTGCTCAACGTGAATGTTGCCACCGTTTCACCGTGTTTTTTTCTTTTTTTGTGGTTGTTGTTTTTCGGTGTTATTTCTGATGTTCTGTGGACCATACTGCGTCCTGAGCACGTTCCTCTTCCCGTTCCGTTTCCATTTCGCCATTCGCTGCCGGTGTTTTCGTTGTCGTCGCACCATCACAATTCGATGTTGTCAACACGATTTGCTTTATTAGCCACTTTTGGGTGGCTGCGAACGTTCGATTAGAAGGATTCGGTCTCCCAGTGCGTATGTGCAGCAGGTCTTTCACCCGCTGGTTATAGTGGCATAAAGCGACGGTACTTCAGCATGATGATGATGATAAGGACATGTACATATATGGGGATTATTATTTGATGTCATCAGTTCAGGTCCGGATTTTTCTACAGGCCTTACTTCACTTTAACTTCATCCGCAAGGGGAATCATTTATGA
This sequence comes from Chlorops oryzae, assembly GCA_020466095.1. NCBI lineage: Eukaryota > Metazoa > Arthropoda > Insecta > Diptera > Chloropidae > Chlorops > Chlorops oryzae. The sequence goes on along the minus strand of CM035806.1, from coordinate 170,961,083 downwards.
TTTACGGGCTTGGCAAACCCGCGGACCCTAGCCAAATATCTATCAATGGTGATCCAATAATAATTTAATAAAATACTGTGCAAAAGTATCCCTCCTCATTTAAAATCAAGTGGTAATAAACAAGAAGCCGACTTTGAAAACCTTTCTTACTCAATTCTCCATAATTTGTAGCCAGCACTGATGAAAGGCAGTATTTTGGTGACTCTTTTCCCTTGGATATTGAAAAAATTCTTTCATTTCTGTTTTCTCTAGGAAAGTGATCAGTAAAAATCCCTTGGAAACATTTGAAGTCATTTTTGGTTAAAGGTAAAATCAAAAAAATCCCTCAAAACGGAAAAAATCCCTCTTTCTGGCATCATTGCATAGAATAAAATGGTAGTATGACGCCTATAATTCTCACTTGGTTTGTAAAATAGGACACTTAAGACTCGCAGAATTTCTGGAAATTTTTCGAGACGTGAGGAAGCGAGAACGTGCGTAGCTCAATCATCATCACCATCATCATCATCATCACCATCATCATCATCATCACCATCATCATCATCACCATCATCATCATCATCACCATCATCATCATCATCATCATCACCATCATCATCATCATCATCATCAACATCACCATCACCATTGTTACCACCATCAACATCAACACCAGTGCTGCCAACTCCTCAGATGAAAAAAGCGCTGATTAATTTTGAAATCGCGCTAATAAGCACCGGAAATCAATGATTCCCAATTTCTAATTTCGAAAAGCGCTAAATCAACCAAAAGAAAGCGTTTTTCGAAGGGAACGTGTTGTTTTTCTAAAAAGATCATAGTCTATTTTGATGTTTTTTGTTTCTTTGAATATTTATTATAAAACAAATGATTAAATATGCTGCGTTTAGATTAGAAACGATGCGACTAAGGCACCGAACAACCATCTCTTTCTTTCCCATGCGCCATTCTATGTCACAAAATAGTAACGCACAATGTTTCTCTAGTCTAAACGCAATCACAAAATTAAAGCTGCCAGATTCATCATTGGTTCATCTTTTAGCTGATGAGTTAGGAAGCAATACTTGGCTTACGTTATTACAATGTTAAAAATTTAAGGAAAAACTACTTTGAAAACTTTAATGAACGAAACGGAAAAGCGTTAGAATTCGCCCAAAAATAGCTTAGCGCTAAAAAGAAGTTTTCGCGCCGCGGGCCTTCCAAAAGCGCTAGATCTAGCGCGAAAAGCGCTAAGTTGGCATCACTGCTTAAATCTATGGCTCGCTAAGTCCGACGGCTGATTTAAAACAAGCCATGGTGGGGTTCGTGGGGACATGGAAACGCATCAAAACGCACCGACGCAGAAAATTCTTTCAGAAGTCGTTTAGGGCATAGCAAAACTATCCACCGAGATCATTTTCTCAATCCCCTTTGTAATTCCCCATATTTCGAGAGGGGCTTGAACCCCCAAAAGCACCCTCCGAATACGCCCATAGTGCCCTTTGATGGTATTCGTCTTGAAAACAAATTTCCAATCATTATTTCCCACCAAATGCAAAACTACCCCGAGAAATGGTAATTTTTGTCAAAAAAATCCTACAATTCTCACTGAATTCATGATTTCGGAAACGTATATAAAGCAATGAATTGAAGACATTCTCAGTCATCTCAGTAGAGCTGGAGAACTGTCGGAAGGTGTATTTTCAAATTTGAACACCATCACCACCATCAACAACATCATCACCATTATCATCAACACCATCAACACCATCATCCCCATCATCAACACCATCATCACCATCAACACCATCAACACCATCATCACCATCAACACCATCATCATCATCACCATCAACACCATCAACACAATCAACACCATCATCACCATCATCAACACCATCAACACCATCATCACCATCAACACCATCATCAATGTCATTACCATCAACACCATCATCTCCACCATCATCAACATCATCACCATCATCTCCATCATCATCACCAACCTCACCATCATCATCACCAACCTCACCATCATCATCACCAACTTCACCATCATCATCATCTCCATCGTCACCAACCTCACCATCATCATCACCAACCTCACCATCATCACCAACCCAACCATCATCATCACCACCAAATCATCACCATCATCACCATCATCACCATCATCACCATCATCACCATCATCACCATCATCACCATCATCACCATCATCACCATCAACACCATCAACACCATCAACACCATCAACACCATCACACCATCAACACCATCAACACCATCAACACCATCAACACCATCAACACCATCAACACCATCAACACCATCAACACCACATCAACACCATCAACACCATCAACACCATCAACACCATCAACACCATCAACACCATCAACACCATCAACACCATCAACACCATCAACACCATCAACACCATCAACACCATCAACACCATCAACACCATCAACACCATCAACACCATCAACACCATCAACACCATCAACACCATCAACACCATCAACACCATCAACACCATACACCATCAACACCATCAACACCATCATCACCATCAACACCATCGTCTCCATCACCAGCACCATAATCATCATCATCACCATCATCATCACCATCATCATCACCATGAACACCCATCAACACCATCATTACCATCAACACCATCAACACCATCATCACCATTATCACCATCAACACCATCATCACCATCAACACCATCGTCTCCATCATCATCACCATTATCATCACCATTACCATCATCACCATCATCATCACCATCATCATCACCATCAACACCATCAACATCATCAACATCATCAACATCATCAACACTATCAACACCATCAACACCATCAACACCATCAACACCATCAACACCATCAACACCATCAACACCATCATCACCATTACCATCATCAACACCATCAACACCATCAACACCATCAACACCATCAACACCATCAAGACCATCATCACCATTATCACCATCGATAGTTTCGATTATCGATAATTTTGATAATCCAAAGATGAATGTTCCAGCTTCTCGCCCTATTCTAAATTAAGGCATTTTAAGGAATCTGTCTATTTCAAAAAGAAGACAGCCCTCTGTCACCGCCAGCATCACCTTTCCAATGCTTAAGTATACTTATATCCATGAAAACTTTCGATAGTCGCCAAAAACCATCGATGTTTTCGATAATTTGAATCCATCGATAGTATCGACATTGCTATCGATTATTTCTCCAACACTTATTAACATAGCGTTGCATTCGAAACGATTCTGTATGTGTGCGCTGACCAACCACGTGCCAATCGAATACCAATATCAGTTCAAAGAAAATTTCTTATCAAAATTTCATTCATAGGCTTTCGTTCTTCTCATTCCCTTTAACAGAAAAGAAAATTAAATTAAAAAATAAACATGCAAATATAATATTCCATTGCATAAAGAATTTGAAATTATTTCCTTAAGAATTAGATCTGCAATAATTGCGAGATTTTCGAGTTGAATTTATTGACTCAGATGGAGCTTAGCTCTCGAAGCATTTACATTGTAGATAAATGCCTTTAAATCTCTAATACCATGGACTGCACGAATGTATGTATGTATGTATGTATGTATGTGTGTATGTGGTAATTATGTATGTATGTATGTATGTATGTATGTATGTATGTATGTATGTATGTATGTATGTATGTATGTATTTCGTATGGATGACATTTCTCGAACAACGTTGACAGGCAGCATTGAAATCCAGAAATTATTACAATCGCTATTTATTAAAGTCAAAGTTGGATATCAAAAGCACGAGAGCGGGGAAAAGCGGCGAAAGCGTCAGGAGGGAAAAAGTGAAAAAAAAAAGAGAGAAAACAACAGCGAACGCTAAAATGTAGGAGCGAAGTCGCGGTAATATTCATGCACACTTTAAGGAAGAGAAGGACTCAAAGGCAAATGAATTATGCTGCATAGCAAATCATCTTAAAGTGTGACCGAAGCTGCGGATGTCAGCCGGTGGATGGCGGTTGCCGGCATCCAGAAGCACGCAAATCTTCACCGAAACGTGAAACGCGCCCATGAGCTTCGATCTTAAATTCAACTTAAGAGCTACAATAAGGGAATGGAAAAGGAAGAGTATGATACAGTGCACGGTACTGTTTCGGAGGCACTGGCATTCGCACTGCTTCAAGCCCCTATCGTATGGCCGGCCTATTGTATTGCGCTGTCAGTGCGATTGGGTATGACCGTGATAATGGCCAGCCATTAACACCTTCGGTATTGACCCGTTGCACCTCACACCGCGTTGCCGGACGATTGTAGATGAATTTGCGATCGCGATGCTTTCGCAATTCCGCACAATATGTGCGCACGTTTGCATGTATTTACGCATGCGCATACACACATTCGTCTATTCAGCGGTGTTGCATCGGAATCAATGTGGCAGCACAGCAGTGGCAACGGTGACAATAACTCAAAACGAAATTTGCTTTATGAGCCGTAACAAAACAGGACTCCCTCCCAGCGAACGTACTCGATCTCCGTGAATGCCAGTTCGGACGGCATCAGAATCGGTGCAAATGGGCAACGACAGTAGCGTTAACAGACTGCTGCTCATTGCACTGCACCCAGGGCATTGCATGGGTCGTCCCCTAGCCTAGAAGGCGGCTGCCAGGCTAAGCTGCCTTCGCTTCAACTGTTGCGAATCGAACGAAGAAGTGTGCGCCTTGATTTATCGACCGATGGGCAGCTTTATATGTACTTAAAGAGCAAAAACGAAAGAAGAAAAAAAGAAAAAAAAGAGAACAATTTGTTTCTGTAGCAAAAGAGCTTTTAGAACGATGAAATGCAATCGAGAATCGACCGTCGGAGAGTTTTGCTTACTTGGCATCGGTAACCTTTGAATGCCGAGTCCTGCGAAAACGATTTGTGAAGTGCGACCCACCCGCTGAGTTGTGCTTAAGTTAACGCGTTATCGAGCTGCATTAAGGCCAATATAAATGCTACCAAACGCGGTTGCTCACTTTAAAATGTATTTAATAGGGACCGGTGTTGTTGTTGCTGTTGTTGTTGTTGTTGTTGTTGTCTTGATATATAATTTATCTTAAGCCTAATGGAAAATGGGCAAGTGAACAAAATATTACATCTTGAAGTCTTATTGGAGCTGGCTTTCTTCAACGCAATGGATCAATGGCGCAAGTTGGGCATTCCTTAAAGTTCGTTTCAAATTGTACTCTAGAAATAAAATTTTCTTTCTATATGTGACGGCGTCCAATGAGAAAGGTACCTGAGGGTAAAAAATGAAATTTTACAAAATTTTAAAAAAATTTTAAAAAACTCGACTTGCATGTACAAAATTGAAAGTTTCGATATGAATGAGACTTCGGCGGGGTCTGAAACCACTCTCATTCGATTCACCCCAGAATTTGAAAAAAAAATTTTCGTCCGACCGACCCTTAGGTCCCTTTCATTGGACGCCGTCAGACATATGTATGTACATATATCTAATAAAATTCCCAATGGCCACAGCGGGAAATGTCCCGCGGACATCCCCGATGATGTCCTAGTGACTTCGGAGCCGGAATGCATGCTATTTCCGGGTGACACTTTGTATGACATTTACACAGGAGCTGACAGGGACTTCAGCGGTGACATTGTCATGCTAGGGTGTGCGATGGCGAAAAAAGAGAGCATTTGAGAGCAGCACATTATTGCTCTTTTTCTTTTTAATTCTCTTTGAATGTTTCGAAAATTTTTAATAATCTATTTTTAAGAATTTTTGTTCGCCTCTGCCAGGGATCGAACCCGCGGTCTTCGGATTCTGAGTCGACCACTCATCATCTTCGCCACTTCATGCTAATGTTCAACTGACGCTAAAACCTCATTTAAATTTCAATAGCCAATGAGATTTAAGCACGCGAACAGCATCCATCCACGATGACATGTCCTCCAAGATGTCATGCATGACAATGTCACCTATATGTCATCGATGATATCATTGATCCCTCCACGATTACATGTCCTCCAAGATATCATTCATGACAATGTCACCTATATGTCATCGATGATATAATTGATCCCTCCACGATGACATGTCCTCCAAGATGTCATGCATGACAATGTCACCTATATGTCATGACATAATTGGTGACTTTGTCATGCAGGAGATAATTTTCCGCTGGGGAGTTTATATTCACACACACACGCACGCACACACAAACCATGCCTTTGTTTAAACCGATAAAATGTTTACTGGGTTGACTCGATTGAAAATGCGTTTGAAGAACTTGGCATACCCAGCCGGAATTGTGCAGAAGAAATGTAACAATTTAATTCACTTCTTCATAGATGGCATTTAATTTTATTTCATTTATGTCATCTGCTGGGACTTTCTTCCAGTGCTGTCGTCGGAATTACTACAATTGTAGTATTTTACTACAATTTCATCACCCGTACTGCTATACTACTAATTTTGAAATATTACTACATTTCTCTAAAAATGCAGCTCTGTATAGTAGACTACAAGTATCCATCAAAAAAATTTTCTCAAAAATGAAAAAAGACAGCTATACAATATTCCTTATGTTTTTTTTTTTTTATTTCGTAAAATTTACTAGGATACAGTGGTACCATTCATGTTCCATCCAGGAAATAGTTTTTAAGAGATTCGTTAAAGTGGTTAATCCACATTCGAGCATGCTCGTGCGAACGGCTCGGCTCGATGCAATGCTCGATCGTATGTGGTGATGTTGGTTGATGAATTGGCTCGCCAACATCACCACTTACGATCGAGCATAGCATCGAGCCGAGCCGCTCGAATGTTGATAGGTCACTTTAATATTATATAATATTATATATCCAACCCATTTTATTTGATTTTCTAAAAGTACTACAAAATGCCCCAAAATACTACTAAAAAAAAAACACGCTATACTTTTTTGAAGTATAGAAATATATGGCAGCACCGTTCACTGTCAGGGCTGTGAGTACATTTAACAGCTGATTGCATTGTTATTTTCAAAATTTCAGTTCATACATTGTCATTCTCATGATTATGTCATGCTTCATGCATGCTGTCCTCTGACTCCATAACTTGCAATCCTGTCCATCTTTTCCAGATTCCATCTTGAACTCAATTATCCATACATAATTGAGAATGATGATGTCATTGAAGATTGTTGAAAGTCATTTGAGAATAATGAGCATAAACATTGGCATTTCCTACTGGGTAAAAACCATATATATATATATATTTTTTTTTTTGCTTTCGCGCTACATTCGATCGGATGATGACTTCGGCTTTGGCGAATGTTCGTCGTTGGTCTAATAACTCATGTTGACACTATTAAAGCGACGATTTGTAGCCGCGAATAAAATAAATGCGGATTAGACTTCATAAAGGACAAATACTCGTTACAAATTTATGTTAAGTTCCCCTGAGTTTTCCTGAGCACCGTACTTCGCTCCCCGCCAGTTGCGTTGCGGTCGGTTCGTTTCAGTTCAGCTCCTTGCGGCCGAACTCTGTTTGGTCCGCTTCGAGTTATTATTATTATTTTTTTTTTTTTTATAAAGTATTTTTTTTTTTTTTTTTGTGGGTTCTTTCAGCTTGAGCCGTTTCCTTTTTTCTTTGATTTAAGACCTAAATGCGCGCCGCGGCCTCATATTTTAGAGATTAAGCGCTTTGCAAGCGTATAAAAAGATTGCTCATACACGTTGGATCCATCGTAGGTATTCCGTGTATGCCTTGCTGAATTGAGAGCCTTTGAAGGAGGCTATTTTATGCTGGCAGGGGGCAAGTGGCTTTTATATGTGAAACTATTATTCCTTCTTATCGATTTTAAGCATAAAAGAAAGTATCTCTTCAAAGCTTTTCTTCTTTCAAGTGAAGAGCTAACATTTTACCCAGCTGTAGACTGAAACTGATTTTAAATGCTTCGTCGGGATATGTGCATGGAATCTCGATATTTAAAGTATTTTTTTTTTTTTTGTATAAGTGCTTTCAAGAATCGGAGTCTCCAAAAATAGCCTCTCATGAGCAGGCAGAAAGTGAGGTGTTCAAAAAATTTTTGTTTTGCTTTTAAATTTTAGTTCAATCCTGAACTACTCTTTGATAAAAAAAAACAAACGCTATTCTTTGAACACATCACCTTTTCCCTGCTCATTTGACTGCCACGAGAACTAATGCCTATTGACAGTGCTTGGGATAGTTCAAGTGATGCATCGCTTAGTAGAGGACTTCCCCTTATTTGCAACTGGGGAGAGAAGCCAACAGAGACATGTATGATAAAAATTACATTCCAACGGGTTGCAGCGGACCCCGGTATAAGCCGGGGAAGAACACGCTAGAAATAGAAGAAGGGGTTGTTCAGTTGGAAATATCGCCTCCATTGTCACAATTTACTCAAATCTGGACTGAAAACCAAAAAGTTTTGGTTCGAACAAGGTAATGATCCCAAACGGACGTCGCATACCGCCCACCCGGCAATGGCTCTTCTATAAATTCACGCAAACAGTTGCATACTCCTCCGCAGTCCCCAAATATGAACTCTATCGAGTTTCCTATAAAAAAGGTTTCGAAAGCATCAAATAAATATTCCCCCTAGGATGTCCTTATTACGCTATCAAGGACTAAGTGGACAAAAACAACATCAAACGATACTGTTGTTTTGGTCAAAAGCATCTGAAGACGTCTTAAAGTCATTTTAGATTCCAAATGGAAGCCCCACAAATTATCATCTTCATATTTAGAACCCGTTTAACCCAATAGGATTAACATTTAGTGCTTCAGAAACTGTTTAAAGATCCTGCTACATTTTTTTTTATTATTTTTTTATTGTTTTATTTAACAAATTTTTTTTAATAAGAAAACATGTCTCAATTTTTTAATGGCCCCGAAAGGTATTTGGCATTTGATCGTTTAGAAGTGTCGAAAGAGAAGGGGCAGTGGTAGTAAAAAAACAAAAAAAAAAACAGAGATCAAAATCGAAATCAAGATTGAAATTAGGGGAAAAAATCGACGTTTTGGACACTGTACGAGCGGCATGATAAACCACTTAAGTGGCCAAATTTCAAACATTTTTATGACTTTATTAGAGTGAAATGGAATCTTTTTGAGAAAGAAGTGTGTTTTTTATTGTCCCGAGTTATCTTAAAATGCGCCTAATGACTTGCTTTTGCCAAGTATTTTCTACCTTGTTTGTTCTTGCTTTTTATAGCTTTTTGTTTTTGTTTTTGTTTTATCTTTGTGATTAATTCGGGCGTATATATACAGTCAAACTTCCATAGCTCGCAGTGCGGATATCGAGAGAACATGTTCGACTGAATGAAGAAAATTACATGACCACAATTTCCCCTTGATCTTTATGACACCCGATTCAGTTCGAGTTAGATGATGTTCGACTGTAACTATTTCGAAATAATTTGAATTGATATTCATTTCTCCGTCGCAGCACCTGATTTTTTATGATTGTAATTCCCTAAACAGAGCCTCAACAATAGTTCGAGAGAGTATAGTATGATTAAGAAATTTGATATGTCTTTCTTTCTAATGAATTATGAAAAGAAGAAAATTTCCATTTTTAACTGCATCCAATAAAATTCGATTCGACGCGATTCGTATCGATTTTACGAGCTCGATAGTCCATGAGATGACCAAAATTTTAATCGGCATTTTTGTGGAAAATTTCTTATTGTAGTCCTTTTCGAATTGATTTAAATGAATGGAATACAATTTGGAAAATAATTTCTTTCATAGCTTTTAAAGTTTATTCAATTCAATTGTGGTTTTTATATTCATTTAACCTTTTGTTGACCAATCTTTAGCGAACATAATAAGAGAAGACACTCGATCGATAGCAAAACAAAAGAGAATTCGCCAGCAATTAGAATGATCAGCTGACCAAATAAAGAAGATTAGGGGTTTCAAGCGACTCATATTATGCCGAGATGCCGCTTCTCAAACGGAGTGCTTCCCTAATAAAAACTTCAAATTTTATAAAATATTGCGGAAAAGTATCCTTCCTTAATTTATATCACGCGCTCATATGCAAGGAGCCGAATTTGAAGGCCTTTCTTACTCAATTTTTCATAACTTGTAACCATAGTATACACAGTTTAGCATGACGCCTATAATTCTCATTTGGTTTATAAATTGGGACACATAAGACTCGCCGAATTTCTGAGGAATTTTCACGACGTGATCAAGCATGGTGTGTAAGTTTGTCTTATTTATGGGATCGATAAAGCTGTGGAGTAATCGATAGTTTGATAATCGATAGTCGATAGTTTAATTAATCGATACGCCCAATAATCGATCGTTTTAACATTTAATAAGTTCAATAATCGATTGTTACAATAATCTATGGGCTCAATAATCGATTTTTCCAATAATCGATAGTTCGATAATCGATAGTTTCGCTAATCGATGGTCAAAGTGATCGATTTCAATGATCGATATTTTCGAAAATCAATAATTCCGCTAAATGACCGTTTCTAGAATCGATAGCTTCGATAATCGATCATTTTGACAATCGATAATTTTGACAATCGATAACTTTTGGTAATCGAGAGCTGAATTTTCGAGCGATCCATGCCCTAATCTCTTAATAAGAGGCATTTTTAGGAATCTGTCCATTTAAAAGAGAAGAAAACCCCCTTTCACCACCAGCACCACTTTGTCAATGCTTAAGTAAATGTCCATTAATCAAAACTATCGATAGTGCTATCGATTGTTTCTCCAGCTGTACTCTGAAGTGGATTATTTTGGGAAATTTTAATATAGTTGCGTAGGCATGGACCCTTATCACACACACTAACACACACACACTCCTGTTTTATATCCTCAAAATGCGAGGAGCCTGTAACAAGTGAAGCGCAATAGTTCAACACGAGAAGAGGGTAGAGCGAGATCGAGTGAGATAGTCATAGGGAGAAAAGGGCGGGGGCGGGCACGGGAGGGATTGTAGGAAATGTGCTGTATCTTTCTTACAATTAATTTGAAAATCTGCTCATGTACGCGAAAGTTATCAAAATCAGTTGAGTAAATAAGTTCTGCAACGAAAAATAACAAACGTGACAATTTTGTGAATTCGACTGTGAATGAGCACAGAGAGCGAGAGGAGCGAAAACAAAAGCAGGAAGAAAAAAGCTAAAAGGAAAAGGAAAACATAAAAAGTAAAGTAAGACAAAACAAAAAATCCAATCCGGATCCGCATCCGAATCCAAAAAGTTGTTAAACGAAACACACTCATCCACTATAAGCCCCCGAGAGTGGATGGGGAAAGGAGCGGGGGCAAGTCTTTAGGGATGGGGACGGGCGGTAAGCGTGAAACTAGTTGAAACAACTCAGTCAGTTGTGCGCAAACTTGCACAACTTCGACGAGCAGCGAAATGTAAACAGAGCATCCCATTGCCGCCGCCGCCACCGCCGATTCCCTTCGAGAGCGAATGCCATGTACACTCGCTGTGCAAACAGCCCACAGATGGCTGCTTGGGCGCTGCTCCAAATAAGTTTCGACTGTAAGAGCGCCGGGGTCTCCGGAGCTTTCGACAGCAATCGGAATACTTATCGCGTAAGCAAAACTTTAACGAAAATTATTCAACGGGAAAATTTTCCTTCCATTCTCGACTCTGTCTCTCTCTCTCTCTCTCCCACCTTCTGAATCGCTCTCACTCTGCTTTTACTCAGTGTATTTGAATTCGAAGGACATTCGAAGGAAATTCTTCACACAGTCGAAACCTTATAACTTGAACACTCTTCTTGATGAACTTCAGATCAAAACGATTTTTTATTTATTTAACATACTTAAGTATGTATATCAATTTATTTATTTAAATATTATCGCAACTACACAGACAAGCATTTTAAAATCTCTCTACAAAGCCGGGCTTTCCAACTTCAAAATCGCATAGAATTAAAGTCCAAAATCCAACATTGCGAGTGCCCGATGCGAGAGCGCGAGACGCACACAAATTTCAATACATTCAATCATATGGTTCAAGCTCCAATGTATCGCACTGCGAGACCTCGTAGCGAGAAAATTTTGAAAAATTGAATATTTCTCGTTGCGAGGCAATTTGACAGGTTAATGATGTAGTTTTTTTTTGAGTACTCGCTATTGGGTACTCGTTTAAACTAATAAAACAAAAACTGTTCACTGTTCCGTGAAAAATAGCTTTTAAAATATTTCGCGGGCTTTGATTCATTTTGAAATTTTTTGAAATTTTTGAATTAAAATTTAAACTCAAGTGAAAGCGTATAATTTTTATGAGTACTCGGTACTCGTTAGATTGGTACTCGGTTCAAATATTGCATTACTAGAAACGATATTATGCTTTCATCTGCGTGACGCAAAACTCTCATTGGAGATTGAAATGCGTCACGCAAAACATTTTCGTGACGTCACGCACTCTCGCATCGGGCTCTCGCAATATTGGATTTTGGGCTTCAGTGTCAACGGTTCTTTGTGAAATCAAATATCCACCCCGTCGGGAGGGATTTCGGGACCAAGGGTTATCGCTTTATTAAGAGTATTGCCAGAAAAAGCGGCTAAATGGTATCACAGTTCGAACCGAAAGACTATTCGAGAGTTCTTGTGGAAGGCCCGTGGGCAATTCACCTCTGTTCCGTTCTGTACATTATGTCAAATTCTACAAAAAAAAAAAAAAAAACAAGACCTCCTTGAAACAGAGGAACTTTGGGGAACCTTCCTTTCCCCATTCACCAGATCTTTTTTTTTTTGGGATTTATTTTTGAAAAAAAAGGTCCATTATGCTGAAGGTACCTGTAGTTTCAAGGCACACCTGAACACACTTCAAAGTATATTTATGCATCCCAGTTGGAAATTTCTTCAACGAAGATACATATCATTGTGAAATTTTGTGATTGATGATTCGTGATACGTCAAGTATGCATGTCATCGCACCGGGGGCGGAAAAATGCTGATGACGATTCCCTATCGGTCTGAAATATGCAGCAATGTGCTAAGGTGGGCGCACAAGTACAAGCTACTCGTATCATCGGCGATTGCTGAATATTGTATTTCTGTTTGAAGGACGATGCTTCACGTGCTTCCTAGCAACTTGTGTACTTAGACCGCCAGGACGAGTGAAGAAAATTGAATTGAATTGTTTTGGCCCACACTCCCCATCCATTGGCATTTTTTTTGACGATTGCTAGAATAGCACACAAACAACTTTTCAAAAAGAAATCTCATGACACGACGCGTCGTGCCAATGGAGGTCTTTGGAATGTGGAAAAGTCTTGAAAAAGAATTTTCGAATTGGACTTTAAAAGAGTTCCGTTGAATTGTTAAGAGGAAAATACGAGTCGGTTCAGCCTTTAAGCAATTAAATGCATCAGCAAACGCTTAACGTAAAAATTAGTTCACTTCACGTGTGCTCATCTCAAAAACCAACATTGGATATTGACAAAGCATCAACGATAATCTCCGAGGGGTACACGAGCGTGCGTGGCGTGCATATGGCACGCGAAGGCAGGGAGGTTGCAAGCGTTGCGGTAGCCTGGAACAAGTGTCATCATTTCCCCTTTCGCTCTCGCTCGATGTTTCTTCTATTTTTTTTTTTTTTTTTTTTGCCAATGGATTATCGAAGCTGCTCATGTAGGTGGTGTTTATCATTTAACATTTAACGGAAGCTCATTTATGTTTGTTGCAAAACAAAAAGAAAAAGGGGGAGAAAAAAGAGGAAATCAAATCAAACAAAATAAAACAACTATTAAAAGTAAATATTTGTGCGCGGACCAAAGGATACAGCAGAGAGGATTTGCCAGTGCCAAAGTGAACATATGCACCGGAGACGCAATTTACACTAACGACGAGAATAATACGACATCAAAGCCGTCGTATGGCTGGATGATGTTGACGACGAGATGATGATGATGCGATTGGTGATTATGATTGTCGCTTTATAATCAACGTTTTCGTTTCGGTGTTGATTTCGATGGGTCAACCTTTTTTGCTTTAAATCGACTTTGAACAAAATTTCACAATTCACTTGGAGCTATCGCTAGATATAACTACATATACAACGAGCAAACGAGCAACTTCCGATTACAATGCCATTCGAACATGTTCGTGTTGAAGTTCGTCGGTGTTGGTGTTGGTGTTGCTGTTGATGTAAAAAAATTTCAGGCTACTTTGCGAAAGGTTTCATTCTATGCCTTTTCTTTTCCGCACTTGAGTCGTTTTGTGGTTGAAATAGCTTCTGTTGTTGTTGTTGTGTTGTTGGCATTGCTGCAGCAAATCCACATCTGTCATCTTCAATGAACTGTCAAAAAGGAAGTTCATCATTGTCGCTGCCGGTTTTCATGGCTCAATCGAACAAAGAGTAAGGGGTAAGAACATTCACTGAACGGTGTGTGAAAATCCATTCAGTCCGTCACCCCTACTTGAACGCCCTCCATACCACAAGGCATAACACCGAACTGCACCGCACCGCTCGCTTCGCACCGCTTCGCAGCCAACAGAACAGTCGTAGAAACCCGCTGCCGATTTAAGTTGTTGTTGGTGTAAATTAAGCCCAACGGATTTGCTTTTATTGCCCTTTTACTTTGATTTTGATGTAAATTTGTTAGCACCAAAGGCGCAAATATTTAGCTACATCACCCACCAATGAGTACCACCACGACCCATCGCACCACCGATGCCCTGCAACAATTGCGAATAAGCACAGCTTAAACAACAATAACAACAACAGCAGCAATCGAGAACTAACAAAATGTTTCATTGCCTTCTTGATCCTCCCGAGTCCTTTTGTGAGTTTATTTTGTTATAATTTTTTCTTCTTCTTTTTTTTTGTTATATTTTCCTGTTCCGGCGAGTCCTTTAAGCCACTAGCTGGCTGCTCGCTTGTTGTCTTTTCAGCTCTATCACTGTTCATTGCTGTTTCTGTTGGCGTTAATCTTTTTAACATATATTTGCATCATTTAAGAGCGTTTTTGACCCTCATTACGCGCCCTGGAAATACAAAGCAAGGAAATCGTTCAAAAAAAATAAAGAAAAGACGGTGAAGTCCTGCCACCACCATTGATGCATACTCGGCGCTCTAAGCTCGTCGGACGTTGAACGTTGAACATTTTGCTTACAGGCTCATAAACACTGACGTGCATCAGTGAAAAAGTCCTTTTGGAGTATATTGTTATATCCTTAAAATGATATCAGTCGAACAAGCTTTTGACCTGATTTATAGATAAAGCCATTCCGAAAGCCACACTTCGAGCAAGTTCAAAAACCTGCCTTATTGGACTCTTTGTACAGATCCGAAATTGGGCACTTGATCATTTTTGGGTCCTTGAATGCAGGAGTATACAAAGGACTGGTAGCTCGTGGCGGTACGGCGACTCGACTTCAGTCTTTTGCCGTTTCAATGAGATTTTAATGAAAAATGTCGAAATTTGAAAGGATTATTTATTGACAGGCCGAGAGATATTAGGAGCCCTGGGTTTTTTTTTTTTCCTTTGTAGGAGTCTTTAGGGAAAAATATTGAAGAAAATTCTTGTTTAGGGGTTTTTTTTCTACACTCGGCGCCATCTTGCGGGAGAAGAGTCAGTTCGTTTCCTCTCGCTGCTGGTCCGGGTGAATTTCAAAATAAGTATGTATGTATATAAAATGACATCTCTTGTTGTTCTATACTCTTTGAAGGTGTGTAAGTTAGTCTAATTTATGGGTTTGATAGATGTGGATTGCTATCGATAGCTCGATAATCGAAAGGTTCATTAATCGATAATTTCAATAATGCACAATTAAATAATCGTTAATTTAAATAATCGATTATTTCAATAATGGACAATTCAATAATTCATCATTTAAATAATCGATAATTTTAATAAACGATCATTTCAGTAATCGATCATTTCAACAATCTATATTTTCAATAATCGACAATTTAAATGATATTTTTCAATATATTTCAGTAATCGATAAATTCAATGTATGTATGTTTGTATGTATGTATGTATGTATGTATGTATGTATGTATGTATGTATGTATGTATTATGTATATATGTATGTATGTATGTATGTATGTATGTATGTATGTATGTTGTTTGTATGTATGTATGTATGTATGTATGTATGTAAGTATGTATGTATGTATTTCTGTCTCTATTTATGTTCATATGTATGTACATATGTATGTATGTATGTATGTATTTATGTATGTATGTACATATGTATGTATATATATTTTTCTGTCTCTATGTAGCATGTATGTACCCAAGCATGCAAAATAGAGCGATTCGAGCAGATCGAATCGACCTATTTTGGTTGAAAATACCTATTTCTGACCTATTTTCCGGCCTTAAAATATGACCTAATTAAAGTCCGTTTCGGAGTCCAAATTACCTCTATTTACCTATTTCATGACTTCAAAGTCGCTTCGACTTCCAAGTCGATTTTTGGTCGAAAAGAGGTAAAAATGCCTATTTTGTGACTTAATATTGACTTGACTTTGAATTCCAAATTAGGTAATTTTTCAAGGCAAAAGACCAATTTTTTGACTAAAATTCGACTTTAAAGTCCGTTTGACTTATAGGGCGAAATAGGGTCAAAAGTTGACTTATTTTGTTGCATGCTTCGACTTCAAGTCGAGCGGACTTGATTTTTGGACTTCATAGTCGGTTTGACTTTAAAGTCGAAATAGGTCAAAATAGGTCGAGCTCGCCATGTTTTTCGAATGGCAAATTGAGAATTATTCTTCTGCATATGTTTTTTCTTTAGAAAAACAATTTTTTTCAAGCAATATTTATTTAATTTCCATCAATGAGAAAGCCCTTAAAATGAAGAGTAGAAGGAACACTTTCACGAAAAATCTCAGCGGGCATATGTTTTTGGGACTTATTAAGCGCAAAATAATTTTTAATGAAGTCCATATTTTATTTATTATTTATTTCTTAAGACACACGAAGAAGAAAATCTCTCGTTCATTTCTGCTTTCGAGTAATACGAATGACTGAGTAAGATATTATGTATTTATATCTTTCTCTGTTACTCTCTCTCTCACTTTTTTCGTTTCCTTTTACGTTCTCTTTCGTTTTATCATAAGTCCATTAGGTCGAAAATGTGTCATTGCGACTTCTTTTCGATAATATTAGGTAACGGATTCTTTTCGCCCTGACTTTGAGTCGAAATGCCCTATTATGACTATTATTACCGCCATCGACTTCCAATCTTTTCCCCATTACGTGACTCGACGTCGAATCGACGTAATTTCGACCTATTTAGGTTAGGTCAAGTAAATATTCTGACCTAATATAGGTAAGAATTTACCAATTTCGACCTATTTTGCTACTTGGGTATGTATGTATGTATGTATGTATTTCTGTCTCTATGTATGTACATATGTATGTATGTATGTATGTCTGTATGTATGTACGTATAGGTATATGTATGAATGCATGCATATATTTATGTATGTATTTATGTGCCTTGAGCAATTCGAAATTCATGAAGTGGATTCATGTGAACTAGAATTTCTATTTATGAACAAACGAACGGCCTCTCAAAGGCTGTACATCAATTCCGTTGTTATTTTATCATTAGAAAACAACCGAGGGTGTTTCTCGGTTGAAGGGAGGATGGCACTATTTTTTTTTTTTATGCCTGGGCGAATTGAAGTGTTACAGAATTAAGAGCAACAACAGCAATTATAATAATAAAAGTTTCGAACGCTATAGTCGTAGTTGGCGTGTTCATTTCGTTTGATTGATTTCGACGTTCGACGGACAGCAATACAAATCCCCGCATAAAAATCACACGCACACGCATTCATATCTCGCATCGCATCAATTTCTGTTTGCAGTCCTCATTTATATTTGCACTTTACACCAATTGTATATGTTGTTGTTGTTGTTGTTGTTGTTGTCGCTGTTGCTGTTGCTGGCATTGTTGACTGCATTGTTCAATAGTTGTTGTAAGTTGTTGCCAAATCTGTTGCAAGGCGAACCGCATCACACACAAAGGATGTTGAGGCAAGCGCACAAGCGGATGCTATTAAATCAATCACAGGACCCAACGCAATTCAATCGCGGCACAGTGAAGCGAAATCATAGAAAAATCCTTCAAAATCGTTGAAGTGAAACCAAAGAAAGACCAACTATAGGAGAAAAAAAAAACGAACGCGACTTGTGAGTGAAACGCTGCGTCGACTCAACTTCGCGGTGGCGTTTCAACCGTTTACATTAGCTTTAAAGGTTCAAGAACGGGCGGACCACGCCCTTGCTACCCAAATGATTTCCTTCGATAGACGCTCACATTAATACCGAATACAGTGTACTCTCTCTCTTAAGCGGAAAACCTACCGGATCGAAAAATATGTCCGTTTAACGGACATGTCCGCTTGAGAAGAAACTATTTGAGTGGCAGGATCGCCAGATCATTCGCAAAAATTGTCCGTTTAAGAGAGGTCTCCGTAAGGAGAGAGTACACTGTATATATATACAGTGTACTCTCTCTCTTAAGCGGACACATGGGGGACCGAAAAGTATGCCCGCTTAACAGAGGTGTTCCGCTTAAGAGGAAACTATTTGAGTGGCAGGATCGCCAGACCATTCGTACAAATTGTCCGTTTAAGAGGGTGTCCGCTAAGAGAGAGTATCCGCAAGAAGAGATTTCACTGTATACGCATAAATTTCAGTTTGCTAAGCATTCCGTTGAGTTTCAGGGGCGTGGCATTTGGCATGGGTTTTTCTATAAGCACGCATTGAATTTAGGGAATATTTAAGGATTTCATTGGTCTCACTTTCCATAGTCCTTTTGTGACCATACGCATACATATGGACATACATACACACATCCTTAAGTATATACAATAGTGTAACTCGATGCAGGGTGCGTTGTTGTTGCTCTTTGTTGTTGTTGTTATTGCTCTTGTTGCAATGAGAGAAAATCGAAAATAAATAAAAATAAAATAGTGGACAAGGAAGAGGAAGAGCAGTATAATTAGAGCGGTAAAGAGAAGATAGAATCGAAACTACGAACGGAGAGCGGCGAACGGTGAGCGGTGAGATAGAGGAAAAGCATTACTGTCGCACGGCAATCATTGCCATTTGAGCGAGTAAACACAATGGATTGCGTGCGTGCAGCTCGCTCGCTGGCGCGCTGTATCCATCCACATGGTTCGCATCCGCAGCACTCGACTCGATTGGGTCACTGCGTCAACGTTACGGCCGGGGGCGTCGAAAAGCCAAAAAACGCACACGTGCCGCTAATCCGGTAATTATTTCGTCATCACCATTGAACAAATTTCCCTTCGCCCACTTGATGCGTCCGATGCGATGCGATGGACGGACGGACGGACGCGTTTTTCGCCAGGAAGTGAATTAATACAATTTGCAGCGGCAACATCCATTGGCCAGCAGCCAAAGGCCATTCATCGGTGGCAACAAATCTGATCTGATCATATGAAGGGCTCGCGATGAAGGTGATGACGCAGGCTGATGGCAAATGATGAGAGATGACGACGAGGGTTCAATCAGCAACATGCCACATAACATCTAGCGAACAATGACAATGATAGAAGCCAACAACAACAACAACAATACCAAAAGAAAAAGAAAAAATTAAAAGAAAAAGAGGCAGCAGTCAAAGCGATTCAGTTAAGACGCCAGATTAGGATTATTTTGGGAGAACAAGTTAATTTATGCCGAGATCAAAGTATCGAGCAATCATCGCATGCGATCCGATGATCGTTATCACCATGCGTTGATAAATGCTAACCCTTTCCCGATTGTTTCTTCTCTTTTCTCTTTTGAACATTCTCCAATGACCGAGTGGGCATTAAGACTCGACGCATATTAAAAAAAAATCCTATGTATCCATAGACGAGTGTGCACGATATATCACACGGAACATAGCCCCAGCGTGGTTCCATGAGACTTGAACAGCATGCGTGCAAGGAGACGTCGCCAGCGTCATAGCTAACGGCACGGCGGCGGCGGCATGGAATTGTGTTGTCGGTGGCGTCCAAAGTCTGCTGGAGCGACCCGAAGACAAAAGATATCTAGCTGCTGGCTGCTCGGCTGTGTACCGTTGCGTTGCTGGCTAACAGATCTTATAGGTAGCCAATTGCTAGGAGTAATCGCTTGTAATCTGAATGTCATTCTTGAGCTTCCATTGTCTTGTTCCCCGGTCGACTGCACAATACAAATGTCCGAATACGAATACAGATGCCGGTGTTATCAAATTAAATGACACAAATCAATGCCTTCAAACATCGCTGCATACATTAAAACGACCTCAAACAAGAAATTTCAACGACTCAAGTACTCGAACCAAAAAAGGGGGCTCAGGCGACTGTGGAAAGCATGACGGAAAAGGCTCTAGGTTCAAATGGACGAGTCGGTCTACTTCTCAGGATGAGGACAATATAAGAGCCTGCAGCCAATTCTGAGTGAGTGATTGTTTGATTGATTGACGACTGATGGTGAAATTGCGCTCAGTACTCGAGGAGAAAAGAAGAAGATGTAGGATAGAAGAAAAACGGTAAAGATAGAAAAATACAAGGAGAGAGAGGTAGACTCAGGAGGGAGATAAAGAGAGAAATTTGAGGGAGAGATGGAAAGACGAGAGGGAAGGAGGAGAAGAGAATTAAGAGAAGGGAGAAGAGAGGGGAGACGAGAGGAGAAGGAGAGAGAATGAGAGGGAGAGAGAGGAGAGAGAGAGAGGTGAGATAGAGGAGAAGGAGAGGAGGGAGAGGGAGAGGGAGAGAGAGGTAGAGAGAAGGAGAGAGGAGAGAATAGGGAGAGTAGAGGGGAGAGAGAGGGGGAGAAGAGGGAAAGAGAGGGAGTGAGGGAGGAGGGAGAGAGGAGAGAGAGGAGGAGAGAGGGAGAGAGAAGCGAGAGAGAGGAGAGAGAGAGGAGAGAAGGGAGAGAGAGAGAAAGAGCGAGAGAGAGAGAGAGAGAGAGTGAGAGATAGGGAGAGAGAGAGAAAGAGGGAGAGAGAGAGAGAAGAGCGAGAAGAGGAGAGAGAGCGAAAGAGGAAGAGACGAGAGAGAAAGGACGAGAGAGAAAGGACGAGAGAGAAAGGACGAGAGAGAGAGGACGAGAGAGAAAGGACGAGAGAGAAAGGACGAGAGAGAAAGGACGAGAGAGAAAGGACGAGAGAGAAAGGACGAGAGAGAAAGGACGAGAGAGAAAGGACAAGAGATAAAGGACGAGAGAAAGCACGAGCGAGAAAGGACGAGAGAGAAAGGACAAGAGATAAAGGACGAGAGAGGGAAGACGAGAGAAGGAGAGAGAGGAAGAGAGAAGATGGAGAGAAAGTGAAAGATAGTGGTGGCGAGAAAGATAGAGAGGGTCAGAATGTGAGAGCAGGAGAGAAGTAGAAAGAGGGAGAAGGAAAGTGACACGGGGAAAAATTATTCCATACCGTACAATCTTTCTCCTTGAAATACTTGCACAAAAAAGGATATGTATATGTATGCATGATAGGTCTTTTTTATTCATTACTTACAGGGCCTTAAACACCATTTATCATGACAATTAACATGAATTTTGAAACGAAAAACTTTTATTCTGACTAACTGACCGACTGACCGTCTGATAGCTTAAGATGACGAATAGAAGAAAAATTTTTGTAATCGATACTCATCCGTACCTAATTCCCTTAGGGCCCTTTTGCGGCATATCTCTGATCGGAGAAAAATCTCTGTGCATTTATTCAAAATCAAAAAGCCTGCATGACATGAGAACGAAGAATCGAAGAATCGAACTGAAGAGCCGGAGGAGGGAACAGTAGGTCTATTAAGTAAAGGAAAGATGAAAGGGGCTGGAAAAGAATACTACTGGTATTTACATGGAAAAAAAAAATGTATTTAAGCCTAGGCATCGGACTATTCTTATCTGCTTATACTAATATATGTAGTCGTCGAGTGCACATACATAATAAAGACATCAGGAGTATCTTGATTAATTGTCGTCGCCGCTAAAGAACAATCTCCATCATCTTATGTGCTCTTCCCTCGTCGATCTCGTCCGATTGTGCCGGCTACAGACTCGATCGACTCAGTTTCAGCTCCATCTTCGATTGGCTTCTTTATGAGGTTATTTATTTTGTGAGCCGCTTCTTCCCGATGCCTTTCATATATTTAAATTCTTTCGTTTGCCTTCATCGGAATCATGAGGAATCGTTGAAATACATACATATTTCTTCTCTCTATTCCATTGTCTCTTTGGAATTATTCGAAAATTAATTTCAATAAAAAGCTTAAATCGCTTTTTTATGAAAATTCGTAGCGAGTGGCGTTTAAAAAGATCGTTACTAAAATACAACAACAACAACAGCAACAACACAAAATAGCCATCTGAGGATCTTGGATGTAAGCATCAAATGACCAGATCTATTTGTAGCGCAGCTCTCGGCTAAATTCGGTTGACCGAACGCAGAGATTTCAGGTACCAGCGAGCGAGCTTTGTTTTTCTTGAATATTTTAAATGCTTGCGCTGACAATGCGATTAACATTTTTTGACAAAAAAAAAAAATAATAATAAATAAAAAAAACAACAGCAAACAGAAAAAAAAGGTATCAAATATAAAGCCGGGAAAAATAGAGAAACAAAAATTATAGTTTTTGAAATAAAACAAAGCAAAGATCAGCGCGATTCTAAGCGTCGTTCGCAAGGTGATCGACTGGAATTTTAATTTGAAAAAGAAGCGGAAATCTTCAAAGGGCCAAACAAAAACAAACGGAACACATGGAACGCTCGAGCTTCGAGCCCGTTATTGGCGCTACTGTTCGGTGTCCAGCGTTTCTGCAGTAGGCAAAGTAGCCAAAGTCAATGTCGAAGAGAAACAATATCATCGGTGATCTGTCCACTTTAAATGATAAATGCATAAATATAGGTATATAAATTTGAATGGTCTTAAACAGTCTCCGCTTTCCGCAGTTCAAAAACAGTTCGCTGGTGGTAGACCCCAAAATTACGACGATCTCGTCAATCATACACTGAGCGAACTTAACCATGATTTTTTAAAAGGGCGCATTATTTTTCACAGTCCTTTTGATTTTTGAGCAGAATTAAAATTTCAAAAGAAAAATTGTTGAGTCAACAACATTTTTGGTTGATTTAAAAGGAAATATGTTTAATGAAATTTTTTTTTTTTTTGGTATAATTCTCATTTGGTTTATAAAAAAGGACATATAAGATTTTTATTCATCTTTGAACTTTTTAAGCATTGCGAACAGGGCTCGGACTTCTACCACTTTAGTGGTAGATCTACCACTATTTTTACTTTCTACCACTTCTACCACGCTAGGTCCAAATCTACCACTTTTTTTTACTAATGTATTTATTTGTTTTATTTATATTATGTTCATTTAGGATGATTGAGAACATAAAAAATGTTATTTAATGTTATGTATTATTGAAAACCATGTTGGCGGCTTCTTATTGTCAAAAATATTGTCAAGAATGGCAGTATTGGCGCTCAACGACATCCAATAAATATTGACACATGATTTAACAATGTGGGAAAATGCCTAAGAACATAATTTTCTACATGATCAGATATTGTTATATTTAAAAAAAAAATTTTAAAATCTACCACTTTTTCAAAAATCTACACTTTTTCTTTAAAAATCTACCCTTTTTTCTTTAAAAATCTACGACCTTCAAAGATTTTCAAGTCCGAGCACTGATTGCGAAAGCAGTCACGACAACGGAGTGACCAAATCGGATGAAGTCCATCCGATGGCTGTTTTTGGGGTTATGTTCAGCAGAGGGATCTGTGGACATTTGATTTGAACGTTAATTAAATTTGTTTTGACATTTCTTATTGTATAAGTCAGTGCTCGGACTTCTACCACTTTGGTGGTAGATCTACCACTATTTGTACTTTCTACCACGCTAGGTCCAAATCTACCACTTTTTATTTACTTATGTATGCATTTTTTAAAATTATTTTATGATCATTTAGAATAATTGAGAACATAAAAAATGTGGTTCAATGATATGTATTATTGAAAAATATGTTGGCAGCTTCCTATTGTCCAGAATGGCAGTTTTGGCGCTTAACGACATCCAATAAATATTGACACATTATTTTGTTATAAGAGAAAACACCTAAAAACAAGTAATTTTCCGAATATGATGTGATATATTCTACTTATTACCATTTTAAACAATTTTAAATCTACCAGTTTTTATAAAAATCTACCACCTCTTCTTTAAAAATCTACCACCTTTAAAAATTTTCAAGTCCGAGCACTGGTATACGTATTTTTTTGGAAATTTTTTTTATTTTAAAAATTATCTTGTCATTTCAATTATGTCCGTGGTTAGTTAAAAAAATTAAATTTAAATCCATTTTTGAAAATTATCATTTCAATTCAACCTGAAATATGGTTGATTCAAAAGGAAAATCTTTATTTTTTCCAACAAGAAATTTTAAAAATATTCCTTGTTGAAGCCGTTTTATATGTTTTTCCTTTTGATTTAACCAGTTTTCTGGTTGATTTTTTTCTGTGTACTTTACAGAAATATTCTCCATGCTAGATCAAAACACATACACTCACATACATACATGAAGGATCGCGAGCAATGATTGCTTAATTGAATTACAACCATAGTTGAGATGAAGATCAAATCAAAAATTTAGACTTTGGCACTTTCTCCTCGTTGGTCACAAAATGAAGAATTATCGGAATGTGCGATCGCGTGCTCCTTCAGATCGATCAGAATTTCATTTATAAACGCATACAACATTGTCCGCGAGATGTCATCGTCATAAAAGGTGAAATGCTCAGAATTCATTTATCAAATTTTATGCATCGATTCGAAGGAATGGCGGAGCCGAACCGAACCGAACAGCGGAAAAGTGGGAAGTCGTCAGCGGAGAGCCGAGCGGAGATAAGAGCTGTTGCGAACATACATAACAGAACGGGCCAAGGTCTTTAGCCTGAACGGCCATAAAAGTTCTCGCCGATCGAACGATCTCTCTATCTGGTTTCGGGCAAGAGCACATTTTACACATATCTACGTATGTATGTATGTACATAGGTACGAGTATATGGATATATGACCGAAAGGTCCCATTTGAATCGTAAAGCTCAACGTGTTATCGGCGCATTGGCATCGTAATAGAATCTTCAACTTGCGGCCTCAACGATTTTACGAGCATTTCAACAGTTTTTACAGCTTTTTTTGTTTGCCTTTTATTTTTTTACTTTTAAAATGGAATGAAATTGAACGAAACGAAACGAAATCAAACGAAATCAAACGAAGTGAACAGAAATGCAGTTTCACGAATTCTAATTTGAATCGAGAGGGAGGAGAACATGAGAAGGCGGACTGAGAACGACAAAAATCGATTCAAGTCCGCATTCGGAATTTCTTAAACTCCAAATGATCAGATTTAAAGTGAAAGATTGTGAGAATTCATTTTGATAGCCGATCGATGGAATGAATGATCACTTTAATCCTCACATAGCAGGTGTTTTTTTTTATATTTTTTTTTTTTTGCCTTCTTAGGAAAGAAAGTTTGTTTTCCCATAAAAATGCCGATCCTCTTGGAAAGCAACGATCGTTTTCAGCTATTGATCGCAGACTCTTTCTATTCCTTAAACAGTAGTAGTAAGGAGAGTTCTCTGAAAGGCATCAACTGTCTTAGCAGTACCCATCTTCCAAGATTATAGTATCCATCGCATTCTAATAAAAAAAACTTATATTTCGTTTCTTCTCTAAAGGGAAGAGATCAATGGCCTTACCATATGGGAAAATATTGATAAAAGCAAGTGAAATTATACT
Source organism: Chlorops oryzae (assembly GCA_020466095.1). Lineage (NCBI taxonomy): Eukaryota > Metazoa > Arthropoda > Insecta > Diptera > Chloropidae > Chlorops > Chlorops oryzae. Next base: position 170,935,331 of record CM035806.1, on the reverse strand, counting down.
ATCGAGAGGATCCTTGACCTCACAGAATGAAAGCTGCTCTTAAACGGGGAAGAAGGACGAAAACCTTGTTACACGCATCTATTGGGATCCAGAGGTATGCTAAATCTCTTCGATAGTGATCTTGTAACTGTATGTGAAAGATCATCGCGATCGGTTGTTAGGCTCTCATTCGATGACAGGGACAAGTCTAGATTTGTAAATAGCTTCTTCAAATGTAAACGTAAACTATTTAAAGCAAGGAGACACAGTAGGAGAGAGAGATGATGATAGAGAGAGAGAGAGAGAGAGAGAGAGAGAGAGAGAGAATTGGAATTGGTACAGATCATTAAAAGGCTTTTAAAATGCATGAATATTCCAACGTGTTGCCTTGGATGCCATAAATTCACAACAAGAATGCGTGTAACCCGAGCGTGTTAGCTTTGGTGATCCCCTAACAATATCGTTGTTGCTTTCTTTATTGTTGCTGTGTTGTTGTCGATGTTGTTTGCTGATGTGTTTTATATTAACCGATTTCGATATTGGAGGCGATTTCTTTGAATAAATTAAAACCAATGCCAGGGCATAACGTGGGAAATCTTCTCCAAACTCAATAAAAACAGAGAACGAAACGAAAACGATCCGATCCGATCCAACCCGATCAGATCCAAACCTCTGCGATGCGATGAGTTTTGAACGCAATGGGATGGATCTGATGCGATCTTAACGTACGAGAATTTAATGTGCTGGCAAGACATTTCATTTTCGGATGCTCAAGCTGATGCTGATGCTAGACCATTTGTAAATGGGATGCGATCAAATGTAACGTTACCTGTCGTAGCGACCTTGTAAAGAACGAGCACACACACGATCACGCACACGTACACGCACAACGCTCTGATATCTATCTGCCTGATCAGATCGATCTGAATTGAATTGCCCTTAGAGATCGCGGTGCATTCGAGCATTGAGTGCCATGGGGCCACGGCTCATTTCCTACCGAAATGTGTACAAAACAGTTTCCACTAAAGGTTTTGTTATTCAAATTTAATGAGTACTTTGAGAGCCGTTGCAAGCAAATCGTTCTCTCTCTCTCTCACTCTCTATCTTTCTCTCTCTCTATCTTTTTTTTCTCTCTCTCTATATCTTTCTCTCTCGATCTTTATCTGTCTCTCTCTCTCTCTATCTTTCTCTCTCTCTATCTTTTTCTCTCTCTATCTTTTTCTCTCACTATCTTTTTCTCTCTCTCTCTCTCTCTCTCTATCTTTCTCTCTCTCTATCTTCTCTCTCTCTATCTTTCTCTCTCTCTCTATCTTTCTCTCTCTATCTTTCTCTCTCTCTCTCTCTCTGATCTTTCTCTCTCTCTCTCTCTACATCTCTCTCTCTCTCTCTCTCTACATCTTCTCTCTCTCTCTCTCTACATCTCTCTCTCTCTCTTCTCTCTCTCTCTCTACATCTCTCTCTCTCTACTCTTCTCTCTCTCTCTCTCTACATCTCTCTCTCTCTCTCTACATCTCTCTCTTTCTACATCTCTCTCTCTACATCTCTCTCTCTCTCTCTCTCTCTCTTTCTCTATACCTTTCTCTCTCTCTCTACATCTACATCTCTCTCTCTCTCTCCCTCTCTCTATATCTCTCTCTCTGTCTCTCTCTAAATCTCTCTCTCTGTCTATATCTCTCTTTCTCTCTCTCTCTCCATCTCTCTCTCTACATCTCTCTCTACATCTCTCTCTACATCTCTCTCTCTCTCTACATCTCTCTCTCCCTCTCTCTATATATATCTCTCTCTCTCTCTCCCTCTCTCTATATATATCTCTCTCTCTCTCTCTACATCTCTCTCTCTACATCTCTCTCTCTCTACATCTCTCTCTCTCTTCTCTCTCTCTTCTCATCTCTCTCTCTCTCTCTCTCTCTCTCTCTCTCTCTCTCTCTCTCTCTCTCTCTCTTCTCTCTCTCTCTCTCTCTCTCTCTCTCTGTCTTTATCTCTCTTTCTCTCTCTCTATATCTCTCTCTTTCTTTCCATGCTGAGCTAGCGCCTTTCTCTGTCATCAGTGCCATCAGTGCCAGTTTCACAGTGATCGTGAATGACATTCACTGTGACAGTGACGGTCTGACCGTCGGTGTTCGTCTGTGTGGAGGCTATCAACATCGATATGAACAATTAAAGCAGCCATCCGAACAGCTCCACTCGCTTTAATGCCCGGTCGAACATCAGAAGTCCATTCGACTCGATGCGATTCGATTCGATTCTCGAGAAGGCGCTTTTATGACTCAGAAGGTAAAACGCTCGTTTATCGAAACTTTACGATATCGTTCGATCGAATGCGCAGGACCATTGTCTGCTCTTGACATTTATGGCGAAGAAATTATGAAAACGTTTAGACGAAAACCGAACTGCGCTCAAATAAAGTTGTATCTCGAGAGGACTTTGCTCTCTCCATTTTTTTTTTTGTTTTTTTTTTTTGTTTTTCAAGCAAAAAATCGATGATCGCTTCAAATCGGGAGCGATACACGAAAAACCTATTGGGAACTGTTTGCTCTCGCGGTTCGATCATTCAATGGACAATTTTGACAGAGCTTTTCTTTCTGCTGAATGCTTTGTTGCAAGGCGGCGCACCCTGCCAGATGATCCGTTCAGCCGTTCAGTACACAAGGGAAAAGTACGCGGAGATCTTACGGATTTCGTCGATATCTTCTTAAATTTCATTCTCTAAAAATTTGGGGAACTAAATTCCCCAAAAGTCATAATTTGGACTATCGCGCTTGCGATTATTTCAGATAAGAAACAAGAAGAAAAAAAGAAACAAGAGATAGCGAACGAGCGAGAGAGAGAGAGAGAAGGACATAGCCACGGAGACATCAACACCGAATATTTAAGATCAATTTCGAAATCTCGGATCTTTTGAATGCTTCGGCTTTATACATACATACATAAGCCTCCTCAATGGTTGGAATAACATGGAAAAATGAAATGCACGCATGCGCATTGCGTCCAGAGAAATTGAAGATCGAAACGATCGAATTCGTGGAAAATCGCTGGTCGGAGCGCATGCGCAGCTGAAACGCTCTTTTTAATGTGCCTTCAACGGCTCTAATACAGATGTTAGGTCAGTCAGTCGGTCTGTCTGTCAGTCAGTCAGTCAGTTAAGCAATCGAAGAAGCGAGGGCAACTCAATATGTTGCCGATTAGCCCGAATAGCCGGGGGCCGATCAACTCAAATCGAGGCACTCCTAGAGCGAGAGAGCCAACTAATCACCATGGAGCCAATAAGGAGCAAAATCGAATGCTGTTCCACTGGCATTTTGACAGAATTACGCGTTATTGACTGCCGGTGAGTGCGACTGCGACTGCAACTGCAACGGCGGCGGCAGCAGCGCTTGACGCTTGACGTTTCACGCTGAAGTTGAAGTTGAAGCTGAAGCTGTGGCTAAGCCATGACAGCTTCCAGGCCGTATTAAGAGATCGTGCCCATGGATAAGCCGGCCATATAAAACGTAGCATGTTAGCAAGCGGAGCAACCAGATCACTCTGGCCGTCTTACTTACGACGAAAATAAGAACAAAAACAACAACAAAAACGTTGTTCGTTCGCGACAAAAATAATAACAAAAACAAGAGATACAAAAACAACGAAGAAGGCGAAGGCTTTAGTGACAAGTTCTTGTGCACCCGCCGCGCGATAAGATTACTTATCTCGAAAATTGATCGTTTTGAAAATGGAATGATGTGGTGGCATTTCCAACTTGTCTGCGACTCAATAATTTAGCCGACTTTATACGCAAACCGGCTGTGGGGATCGATTCTGCGGCGATCATTCCATTCCATTCCAGTCCATTCCGTTTCGTTTCATCCCATTCCGTTTCATTCCGTTTCGATGTGACTGACTGAGAAAATAGAGCCCGAGCCTAGGCCGATCTTTGTGCCACAATGGATCCGATGAGCACACGACGGCCTATGCGGATATTGCGTGAACATTTGTTTGGCAGAAAATTCAATTAAACCCATGAGGAATTGCTTTCACCAATGACATTCACTAATCAAAAAAAAAAACAAAAAATTCTAACCCAACCCAATCGGACGTCCGTGAGAGCGAAAAATTGATACACATATAATGAACACTATTATCATGACATTTCCCATTGGGCGACTCTGAGCATTGCTTACGAATGGATCGCGTGTCAATCTTTAGATCGATTCACATACCATACGTAGCTTATGGCTATTGCGATGTCCATAAATCGTTCTGTCAGTTTCCATCCATCTGGCCACATTGATGGGGGCCAATCAGAAGAGTACGAGCACAGTCACACCTAGAATCGCTATCGCTTTGTATGCAATGCTGACAGTCTGGACATCCTTAAACTTACATGAGGCACCTGTGCATCTGTCAATCGCGACCTGTGGAACCGACTATTGTTATCTTCATTTCATTTATCGGGCGCGCCGATTATTTCGACTTCAATAGGAACTTTTCTCCCGATCGTGGATGGCGAATTCTTCAAGGAATGACCATTTAAGATGACACTGAGAATACGATTTTAGACTAAAAAAAGGTTTCTTCTACCGATTTGCGATTCCGAAGGCCTTCCGATTGCCATCAAGCTTCACGTTTCCGTGTTGAAATGAAAGAACAAATTCAATTTAGTTAGCAAGAAATCATTCATCAAAAACAAAAATACGACTTAACCGATTTTGACTACACTGAGAGAAATTAAACATGATTTTTTTTTTTAAAGGGCGCATTGTTATTCACAGTCCTTTTGATTTTCGAGCAGAACGAAAATTTCAAAAGGATGGATGAGTCAACAATATTTTTGGTTGATTTAAAAGGAAATATGTTTAATTACATTTTTTTTTCGTTTGGTATAATTCTCATTTGCTTTATAAAATAAGAAATAAGATTTTTATTCATCTTTGAACTTTTTAAGCATTGCGAATAGGGCTCGGACTTCTACCATTTTAGTGGTAGATCTACCACTATTTTCACTTTCTACCACTTCTACCACGCTAGGTCCAAATCTACCACTTTTTTTTTTTACTAATGTATTTATTTGTTTTATTTATATAATATGATGTTCATTTAGGATGATTGAGAACATAAAAAATGTGATTTAATGTTATGTATTATTGAAAACGATGTTGGCAGCTTCTTATTGTCAAAAATTTTGTCAAGAATGGCAGTATTGGCGCTCAACGACATCCAATAAATTTTGACACATGATTTAACAATAAGGGAAAATGCCTAAGAACATAATTTCTATTTGATCAGATATTGTTATATTTAAAAAAAATTAAAATCTACCACTTTTTCAAAAATCTACCACGTCTTCTTTAAAAATCTACCACTTTTTCTTTAAAAATCTACCACTTTTTCTTTAAAAATCTACCACCTTCAAAGATTTTCAAGTCCGAGCACTGATTGAGAAAGCAGTTACGACAACGCAGTGACCAAATCGGATGAAGTCCTTTCGATGGCTCTTTTTGGGGTTGTGTTCAGCAGAGAGAAAAATTGTTCAAATAAAAATTTTCCTTTTTGAAGCCATATTGTATGTTTTTCCTTTTGATTTAACCAGTTTTCTGGTTGATTTTTTTCTCTGTGTATCGAACATATATACTTACAATACAGTATGTTCCAGTCTGGTGTAGATGAAACAGTTTTCCTCATGGCTCCCTTCTGCCATTGAATTGATCGGACGCACGTTTCTCACAGAGCTTAGGGAAATTATGAAGCTACAGAGAACATGAGCTCGTTAGCTCCGACCGTTAAGCAAGTGAAAGAGCGCAGCTCGGCTTCAAAATCAATGAACCTATTGCATATACAATGTACATAAATAACCGGAGCGAAGAAAGCAGTGGCATTCATTAAAAGATTTCCTGCCCCCATTGGCGATACAATAGCAAAGTATCCGTTTAGTGCTTTAGCCCTAAATGCGCGTTTAAGCCAGAGTGCCGGCGTCGGCGTCGTTGTCGGAGACGATGAGCAACCGAAGGCGAAGACAAAGTCGACAAAATGTGCACCGAGTGCGCATGGGAGAAGAAAACCACTTCCGATTCGAGCTGTTTGCGTATGCACGGAACGATACAGCTTCCGGTGTTCATTGCCGACAACTTATTTGTGCTTTTTAACTTTGCTTCTTATTTTTTTTATTTTGGCTTTGTTTTTTTATAAAGATGCTCGCGTCCCCAGAGAGACCAGAACGCCGGCAAAGTAAGATCGCAACAATACATAAACATACACACACACACACACACACCCACCAGTGTTTATGGAAATGCTCTGAAATGCGAGAAGAATGAGTTCAGTCAGAGCCGCTGGCGTTTGTGAATGCTTCCACGGATACGCATGTGTGTGTGCGTGTCTCTCTCTCTCTGTTTGGCCCATTATTGATGGCCCGTTCACACGGCAAGTGCTAAATGAAATATTACTCGATTAGAATCTGTAATTAGTTCTGTGCTCTGGCGAACAACATTTCCAACGAGTGTGCAACTACATATTTTTAAAGGGCTTTGCCGCCCTCAAAATATTAAGGCTTTTTTTGTTATTGTAATAATTTTATTACAGATTGTTCGGGCAGTTCGTTTATGTGTCAAAAAAATAAAATTAAATACCTACAGTGTACTCTCTCCTTACGGACACCCCTCTTAAACGGACAATTTTTGCGAATGCTCTGGCGATCCTGCCACTCAAATAGTTTCCTCTTAAGCGGACACCTCTGTTTAGCTGGCATACTTTTCGGCCCCGCAGGTGTCCGCTTAAGAGAGAGTACATGTAAATACATGTACTCTCTCCTTACGGACACTCCACTTAAACGGACAATTTTTGCGAATGGTCTGGCGATCCTGCCACTCAAATAGTTTCCTCTTAAGCGGACAACTCTGTTAAGCAGGCATACTTTTCGGTCCCGCAGGTGTCCGCTTAAGAGAGAGTACACTGTATATATATACAGTGTACTCTCTCCTTACGGACACCCCTCTTAAACGGATAATTTTTGCGAATGGTCTGGCGATCCTGCCACTCAAATAGTTTCCTCTTAAGCGGACACCTCGGTTAAGCGGACGTATTTTTCGGTCCTCTAGGTGTCCGCTTGAGAGAGAGTACACTGTAAAAAACAAAAAAAAAAGTAAATAAAAATAATAGAATCAAATGAGTGAAACTTGGATACTTTTGTCTAATTGAAAATTCGCATCAGAGAACCCCTGCCTAAAATCCAGGCTATGATAAAGGCCTATTTTTTTGAAACTACAGTAAAAATCGGCTGTAACGATACCACTTATAACGATCATCGGTTATAGCGTTGAACATTTTGGGTAAAGTTATTCTAATTCTTCTTAATTTCTGTTACCGGATATAGCGATTATCGCTTATAACGATGGATTTGTCTGGTCCCTTCGACATCGTTATAGCCGATTTTTACTGTAGTTCAAAACTGAAGTAGCTTCAGACTTGTACATAGTTCAATTTTCATGTTAATTCTGTCTTAAAGAGAGGCCCCGTTTTCCCCCTTCAAATACGCCCTTGGTAAAAGGGTTAAGTGGAGGGCGGTTGTGGCGATCAATGTTTTTCGAACGTTATTAATTTTGTTCTCTTCTTATCCAGCAAAGAAAAAAATATACGACACACACAAGGGCTTTTTTGATGGGTGGGATTATCGGGCAATGGCTCCTCTCTGAGACGGAATCAACATGAATATCGAACATAAAATTATCTCTCCGTCTCCCCTTAATTATAGCCAGGATTACGCTCTTGGACGCACAATCTCATATTGCCATTCATGTCTGCTTACATCGTTTTTTATACCCAGCGTAAGCAGGGTATATTAGTTTTATGCGAATCTTGTAACAGCCAGAACTAAGCTCCGTAGATATAGACATATATATATATATATATATATATATTCTTGATCAGGATCAAAAACTGAATCGATTTAGACATGTCCGTCTGTCTGTGGTCGGATCTCCTCCGAAACGGCTGGACCAACCAAGTCGAAATTTGGCACACACAAGTATATCGGGATCCGAGTATGATCCTAAGTAAAAATGGGACATCCGCCCACTTCCACGCCCACAAATGAATTTAATGTGTTTTCAGTAAAATGCTTGTAACCTGCGAACCACTCAACACATTTCATTGATATTTGGTGTACTGGTAAACTACGAAAAGGGACATATCCAGGGAAAAAATGGACGCCGTTCTCCTAAAGCCACGCCCACAAATAAGCGTTTATCGTAACTTGTGAAGTAAAAGGCCTAGAAGCTTCCAATTCGCAACATAGGTTGACCAAGGCGAATGAAAGGTGCACTGCCACGCCCACAAATGGAGGTTTTTGTAACATTGTGCGCTAATAATGTCGGGACGATGGGTATTTCAAAGTCGGGCCTGACCGACTTTAGCTTTCTTACTTGTTTTTTTTTTTTTTTTTTTTTTTTCTTCAGTACAGTGTGTGAAAATGCTTTCCATGATCTTATTTAATATTATTAATGCAATAATTAATATACTTATTCAAGTTATATACAATATTCCTCCTGAGTATGGCACTTTCTGGATGTTGAGCTCTTCTAATTACTTTGCTAGTTTTTTCCAACTCATTGTAAGTACTATGATTCCCAGCCAAAATGGACACCCATCGACAGAGACAGCAATAATAATAATTATAATAATAATAACAGCAAATGCAGCCATTGCATTCTATAGCGATTGCGTATCATAACCAAAAATGTTTGCTGCTCACACACCCGGCCATATTTTCTATTAACAAGCAGCAGATCGGCCCATAAAACACCTACAACAATGCTAGCACAGCAATCGTATAGGTGACAGTGATAATAACAATCACAATCAAAACAACAACAACAACAACAAAGGCAACAACATTGGTAATAAAAGCGATATTTGTGATAATAACACAATAACAAAAGCAATAACAACACCAATACCAACAACAACAACCAACAACAACGACACGGCATCGGCATTCGTATCGACATCGGACAATAGTGAAGGCAAAATGACAAACAGCAGCAAACGGATTATTTGCATATTTACCATTTTCGATACCCGTCCATAATATATAATGAGCAGAGCGTATACAATGCCCACTGCTGCAACTACTCGAGCAGGTTTCCGTATATTCGTTCATGAATACCCCGCCGGAAATGTCATTTGAAACGAAAGTCTCATCTCAACTCTCGAATGGATGCATAGGCACGGTCACTGTTTCGGTTAATCGTACTGTCAGAGTTTCAATGCAGTCATGCATGATGACTTTTCCGGCCGGGGCATCACGAACTTTCGTTGTACAGTTTAATAAATCTGTTTTTAAGGCTTTAACCATCGATATGCGCTAGCACAAACACAATGAGTTAAATTCATTACGCCCACATAACCATGATGCAATGTTTTGTCTGACTGTTCGTCTGTCTGTCTGTCTGTCTGTCTGTCCTTAGCCACTGCATACAGTGCACACATTTGCGTCAAACCTAATTTGTCCATACAGAACAGAAATTGCCGAACATTAAGACTTGCTCCTTTAATGCAATTCAGTGGAAAATGAAATTTTCATGCGCTATCAACGCAATTTCCACAAACGTATTAAGCATTTGGCGAGCGTGTGACAGAGAGAGTGGGAGCGGGAGCGTGTAGCGAGAGAGAGAGGGAAAATTTGTGAGGGTTTCATTGAAGAGACTCCAATTAAAATTTAAAAAATTATAGTATATTGTAAGTATTTCCACACTCTCGAGATATTGCACTTAGCAATTTTGCATCTTGGACCAAATTTTCCCAAGGCACCAACCGGGTTAAATTGCTTGAAATACTTGGAAGAGATAAGTGTGTTGGAGAATATTCCCCTGAATGTTTCAAAACAAGGCGTAAATTCCTAAAAATTCGTGTACCGTTTTTCGTTGTATTGGCATAAGTAGGGATGTGAGAAAAGCATCGGTAAAAGTCAGCATTTCCATGTATCGAATATCACCCGAAAAAAATCTCCGAGGTTGAAGAACAAAAAGTGAAGAGAATTTTTGCATAATTTATGAAGTCCAAAGGACCTCGTTGCTGCGAGGGTATCGCCTCTTAAAACGTTTTCTATTCTGTTCTTAAATGGATTCCCCAATTTTCGCTGAAGGAAGCAACAACAACAGCAACAGTAATAGCAACAGAAACATGGACAGCAACGATATCAATCCGTCGGGAATGTTTCTGCTGCGTTAAAGTTGACAACAAGAAATTTTGCGAGAAATGTTGCGCGCGCTGCATTGAAAGGACCTTCCATGTCCAAATGCCGCGCCATTCGTTTACCCAGTGGCACACATAAGAAACGATTAAAGTTGCCACACAAAAAAAAAAAATAGTTTGCAACCAACGCTAAAAAAAAAAATCAACCAAAAAAGTCCCAAATTTATTTTAAGTCGTTTCATTGAAAAAAATTTTGCTGTTCAATTTTTTATTTTCTTGTCCTTACAATTAGTTTGTACTTATACAAAAAAAGGTCTTATTCAAAGGCTTATGAAAAGTACCTAAGTGTATAAAAAAAAAATTAATGAATTTAGCATAGATAAAAACTATGTCCCTACCGGATCATACGAAATCAACTATAACTGACGTGAGAGTTAAGTAGAAAGAATACTACCAAATGAAAAAAAAAACTACCAAACAACCAAAATGAGTTTTCAAAAAAAAAAAACAAAATTACCAGTTATGGTTGTTTTTAACCAAGACGGCAACGCTGGAAACGATACAGCACTCACATGCGTACTCACAGTGAATTCTCCGAATGAGTGAAAATGCTCATTTAAGACACCCTGTACGCGACGATTGCGTGGATTGGTTGCCATGGACCGAAGCCACGCCCGCCGCAAATGCTCTCACATGTCTTCAACAATGACACGTCTGCCTCTGTTCGTTTGTGTGTGTGTGCGAAGAACGCGTTTCCCCCATTTTGAGTGAAAGTTGCTATGAGTGCTTTTTATTCATGGAAGGAGAAAATTGGGGGAATCAAAATTGGGGGAATCAAAATTGTGAGAATCGAAATTCGGAAAATCGAAATTCGGGACAATCGAAATTGGGAGAATCGAAATTCGGAGAATCGAAATTGGGAGAATCGAAATTGGGGAGAATCGAAATTGGGAGAATCGAAATTCGGGGAATCGAAATTCGGAGAATCGAAATACGGAGAATCGAAATTCGGAGAATCGAAATTGGGGAAATCGAAATTCGGAGAATCGAAATTCGGAGAATCGAAATTCGGGGAATCGAAATTCGGAGAATCGAAATTCGGAGAATCGAAATTCGGAGAATCGAAATTCGGAGAATCGAAATTGGAGAATCGAAATTCGGAGAATCGAAATTCGGAGAATCGAAATTCGGAGAATCGAAATTCGGAGAATCGAAATTCGGAGAATCGAAATTCGGAGAATCGAAATTCGGAGAATCGAAATTCGGAGAATCGAAATTGGGGAATCGAAATTGGGAGAATCGAAATTCGGAGAATCAATCGGAATCGAATTGGAGAATCGAAATTCGGGAATCGAAATCGGAATCGAAATTCGGAGAATCGAAATTGGGAGAATCGAAATTCGGAGAATCGAAATTCGGAGAATCGAAATTCGGAGAATCGAAATTGGGGAATCGAAATCGGAGAATTCGAGAATCGAAATTCGGAGAATCGAAATTCGGAGAATCGAAATTCGGAGAATCGAAATTGGGAATCGAAATTGGAATCGAAATTCGGATCGAATTCGAAATCGAAATTGGGGGAATCGAAATTCGGAGAATCGAAATTCGGGGAATCGAAATTGGAGAATCGAAATTGGGAGAATCGAAATTCGGAGAATCAAAATACATATTATATTTTTTTTATATACTAAGTATGACGAAAAAAGAGGAGCGACCTTTAGGTGGGTGAATCTGCTTAACCGAATTTTCTAGCTAAAATATTCAACTAAAAATCTTAATCTCAGAGAAAAACGCTTCCAGAAATCTAACGAGTTATTTATAGCCCATTAACTCACTCAAAAGGGTGGATTTTGAAGTGTCCTGCAGCTCCACAATTTCGACTGGAAGTCCTTCTAAAATTAACAATAAATCACACGCAACATTCCATAACTTAAAACCCCCCAAAAGGATCACATGATGGCCGTAAATCTCTTTTCCCGAAAAATAGTGGCTCAAAGGCGACATTTACATACGGACAATAATTTTTAAAAATGTCAATTCAACGCAGCCAAAGTAAAATATGAGGAAATTCCTTTATTCCTGAATTCCTGAAACATTTGAATAGCATGTCTCTGTGCATATGTAGAAGGCAATGGCAACGATGCTGCCGACAATATCCTTTCATCTGTTGTCATCGTGGCCAAAGTGAAGACATTTGGTGTTGCGAGGGCCAACAGGTTAAAAGGAATTCAATGCTGACATCTGTTTCTGAGGTTTCGATAGATTCGGGTCCGTCATGTATGTATGTACCTGTCGGTTCGATAGCACGGCGAGGGCTGTGTGTTCCTATTTACTGTATATTGATGGCTTAATATTATACGCAGGCGACCATTGGCTCGTATTAAGATATCACTTTGCGATATGGAGACCAAATAGATTGTCTTGGCTTCATGAGGTTTTCGGCTATTAGTTTTAATTTCCTTATTTTCGCCCTTCCATTTTCTCTTTTTCCCTTTTGTTTTTTATTTTTGTGTTTTTGGTTTTGTTTTATTATCTCTTTTTTTTCTCGTTTATTTATTGCGTTGGCCGCTTACCGGGCATCGGGCATAGGGTAGCCGGTTGATCAATGCTCGGTGGCTAGATGGCTTCTTGGACTGATTGCAATGAGGCAGAAGTATGAGAGATTTATGCGACTTGCGATGTGCAGGAGAAATCGAACTATCAAAAAAAAGGTCAAAAAGGCAAAATAAAAAATGAAAAAAAAAACAGGATAGCATTTGAGGCCGCATGAATTATGACTTCAATGTGCAGCAACAAAAAAGCAAAAATAACTTCTTTTTTTCATCTTTAGGGGCGCTACATTTTAAAAGGGCGTATTATTAGTTCCCAACAAGCACAGTGGACACATAAGTATGCCTCGGAATTGGAATATGTAAAATAATGAAAAAAATATTCCAAAAAAAAACTCCCAAAAAAATGCAAAAAATTCAAAAAATTATCAAAAAAAAATTCAAACAAAAATGCAAAAAATCCAAAAAATTCAAAAAAATCAAAAAATTCAAAAAATTCAAAAAATTCAAAAAATTCAAAAAATTCAAACAATTCAAAACAAATTCAAAAATTCAAAAAATTCAAAACAAATTCAAAAATTAAAAAAATTCAAAAAAAATCCACAGTCAAAAATTCCAAATTATTTCGATTTAGAATGCTTATTAAAATGTTGAATTGTCAAATTAACAATAAAAGCCTACTTCAGTGAATAAAATATTCAAAAAGCACAGTTAAATGCAAAAAGATTCAAAAAAATATTCAAAAAAATATTCAAAAAATAATCAAAAAATATTCAAAAAAATTCAAAAAAATATTCAAAAAATATTCAAAAAATATTCAAAAAATATTCAAAAAAATATTTTAAAAAAATGCAAAAAATTCAAAAAATAATCAAAAAAAAGTTCAAGCAAAAATTCAAAAAAATTCAAAATATTCAAAATCCGAGCCCTACACATAAGTATGATTGGACAAGACGGAAAAATATTGCCTCAAATTTTTTCCGATTCCATTGATTGACTTGGTTTGACGCATGAGAGAAATCACTGAAATGCATATCCTTTATTTAAGCTCAAAAATAACTAAGGAAAAGTCATATTTCTTGTGGACTTATTTTTTTTTGTACAGTAACGATGGAATATTATTGCTAATAATTTGAATTTTAATAGCTTTATTGCCGACTATAGGATGCAAAATATTTTTATATGAAATTTTCTCATTCTTCGTTGCTGCAACTTTATTAAACCCAAATCATCGATCAGAGCCAGCACAGTGGGCCTTGTGGCTTCATTTTTTCGTATTTTTTCCCCTTTATTATTATTATTTTTTTATTATTTTTTTTTACTTTTTTGCTCTTTACTTTTTGCTTTTTGTTTATGTTCATAGTTAATTTTATTTGCTTAAAAAGTTGTGCAAGATACAAAAAAAGATTAAAAATTTTGTAAGAAGTCGCAATTTTCCGATTTTCCGACTTTCCAACGTATTTAATACGCCATTGTGAATACCCCTAATGTTTCGAAAACATCCCATTTGAATGTATAAAAATGAAAGAGAAGTTAAGACTATTCCGGAACATGAATGAATCTAAGCAATTGCTCAACTACTCGAGCAAACAGTTCTGATCTTACCTTTAAGGAAATCAAAGTATTTTCCAGATTTACATTACAATAAAAGGTTTCACCTGACGTATTTTTGCGATTTTTTCGTTTTTTTTTTCAATTTTTGCGATTTAGGTGGCATATCCCAGTACAAGAGGTACCCCTTAATAATGGACCTATCCAAGACATTTTTGGAGAGGAAGTTTATGGCTACAAAAGAAGCATAAGTACCCAACTTTCGTTCAAGTCCCATTTGAATTTCGTAAGAGGCAATTTTCCAAAAACACCCTTCGGCCACGCCCACTTTTCCAGTTTTTGGAAATTCAATTACCTGGCTTTAAATATGTTCAACTACTCGAGTAACCATTAAAAATGATCCGAACGAATGATTCTCGAACTTGTTCTTACTCATGTCCCTGTGAGTACGTATACCAAATTTGGTCGAGGTAGCTCAACTCGTTCGATAAGAAAACCGTATACAAACAGACGGAAAAACATATGCAACATATGCAACGTATGCAGCATATGAAACTTATGCAACATACGCAAAAAATTCAACATATGCAACAAATGCAGCAGCAGCGCAATTGCTGCTCAGTGGCAGCGCAGTAGCAGCGAAGAAGCAGCGCAGTAACAGCGCAGTCGCAGCGCAGTAGCCAATCAGTAGCAGCGCAGTAGCAGCACAGTCGCAGCGCAATAGCAGCGTAATCACAGCTCAGTAGCAGCGCAGTCGCAGCGCAGTAGCAGCGCCGTCGCAGCGCAGTCGCAGCGCAGTCGCAGCACAGTAGCAGCGCAGATCGCAGCGCAGTCGCAGCGCAGTCCAAGCGCAGTAGCAGCGTAGTCGCAGTGCAGTCGCAGCGCAGTCTCAGCGTAGGAGTGGCGCAGTCGCAGCGTAGGAGCAGCGCAGTCGCAGCGTACGAGCAGCGCAGTCGCAGCGCAGTCGCAATTTTTCGATAAAAAACCCAATACCCCAAAATGTCTTAAAACGCATCAATTTTGCAAATTTTTATTAATTCTAAGGCAAATAGATGCTATTGCATTTAAAATTGGCAAAAAAAAAATTTTGGAATTTTTTTAACAAGGGTATTATACGTCCAATTTTTTCGATAAAAAACCCAATACCCCAAAATGTCTTAAAACGCATCAATTTTGCAAATTTTTTATTAATTCTAAGGCAAATAGATGCTATTGCATTTAAAATTGGCAAAAAAAAAAATTTTTTGGAATTTTTTTTAACAAGGGTATTATACGTCCAATTTTTTCGATAAAAAACCCAATACCCCAAAATGTCTTAAAACGCATCAATTTTGCAAATTTTTATTAATTCTAAGGCAAATAGATGCTATTGCATTTAAAATTGGCAAAAAAAAAAATTTTTGGAATTTTTTTAACAAGGGTATTATACTCCAATTTTTTCGATAAAAAACCCAATACCCCAAAATGTCTTAAAACGCATCAATTTTGCAAATTTTTATTAATTCTAAGGCAAATAGATGCTATTGCATTTAAAATTGGCAAAAAAAAAATTTTTTGGAATTTTTTTTAACAAGGGTATTATACGTCCAATTTTTTCGATAAAAAACCCAATACCCCAAAATGTCTTAAAACGCATCAATTTTGCAAATTTTATTAATTCTAAGGCAAATAGATGCTATTGCATTTAAAATTGGCAAAAAAAAAAAATTTTTTGAATTTTTTTAACAAGGGTATTATACGTCCAAATTTTTCGATAAAAAACCCAATACCCCAAAATGTCTTAAAACGCATCAATTTTGCAAATTTTTATTAATTCTAAGGCAAATAGATGCTATTGCATTTAAAATTGGCAAAAAAAATTTTTTGGAATTTTTTTAACAAGGGTATTATACGTCCAATTTTTCGATAAAAAACCCAATACCCCAAAATGTCTTAAAACGCATCAATTTTGCAAATTTTTATTAATTCTAAGGCAAATAGATGCTATTGCATTTAAAATTGGCAAAAAAAAAAATTTTTTTGGAATTTTTTTAACAAGGGTATTATACGTCCAAATTTTTCGATAAAAAACCCAATACCCCAAAATGTCTTAAAACGCATCAATTTTGCAAATTTTTATTAATTCTAAGGCAAATAGATGCTATTGCATTTAAAATTGGCAAAAAAAAAATTTTTTGGAATTTTTTTAACAAGGGTATTATACGTCCAATTTTTTCGATAAAAAACCCAATACCCCAAAATGTCTTAAAACGCATCAATTTTGCAATTTTTATTAATTCTAAGGCAAATAGATGCTATTGCATTTAAAATTGGCAAAAAAAAAAAATTTTTGGAATTTTTTTAACAAGGGTATTATACGTCCAATTTTTCGATAAAAAACCCAATACCCCAAAATGTCTTAAAACGCATCAATTTGCAAATTTTTATTAATTCTAAGGCAAATAGATGCTATTGCATTTAAAATTGGAAAAAAAAAATTTTTTGGAATTTTTTTAACAAGGGTATTATACGTCCAATTTTTTCGATAAAAAACCCAATACCCCAAAATGTCTTAAAACGCATCAATTTTGCAAATTTTTATTAATTCTAAGGCAAATAGATGCTATTGCATTTAAAATTGGCAAAAAAAAAATTTTTGGAATTTTTTTAACAAGGGTATTATACGTCCAATTTTTTCGATAAAAAACCCAATACCCCAAAATGTCTTAAAACGCATCAATTTTGCAAATTTTTATTAATTCTAAGGCAAATAGATGCTATTGCATTTAAAATTGGCAAAAAAAAAATTTTTTGGAATTTTTTTAACAAGGGTCCAATTTTTTCGATAAAAAACCCAATACCCCAAAATGTCTTAAAACGCATCAATTTTGCAAATTTTTATTAATTCTAAGGCAAATAGATGCTATTGCATTTAAAATTGGCAAAAAAAAAAATTTTTGGAATTTTTTTAACAAGGGTATTATACGTCCAATTTTTTCGATAAAAAACCCAATACCCCAAAATGTCTTAAAACGCATCAATTTTGCAAATTTTTATTAATTCTAAGGCAAATAGATGCTATTGCATTTAAAATTGGCAAAAAAAAAATTTTGGAATTTTTTTAACAAGGGTATTATACGTCCAATTTTTTCGATAAAAAACCCAATACCCCAAAATGTCTTAAAAACGCATCAATTTTGCAAATTTTTATTAATTCTAAGGCAAATAGATGCTATTGCATTTAAAATTGGCAAAAAAAAATTTTTTTTGAATTTTTTTAACAAGGGTATTATACGTCCAATTTTTTTCGATAAAAAACCCAATACCCCAAAATGTCTTAAAACGCATCAATTTTGCAAATTTTTATTAATTCTAAGGCAAATAGATGCTATTGCATTTAAAATTGGCAAAAAAAAATTTTTGGAATTTTTTTTAACAAGGGTATTATACGTCCAATTTTTTCGATAAAAAACCCAATACCCCAAAATGTCTTAAAACGCATCAATTTTGCAAATTTTTATTAATTCTAAGGCAAATAGATGCTATTGCATTTAAAATTGGCAAAAAAAATTTTTTTGGAATTTTTTTAACAAGGGTATTATACGTCCAATTTTTTCGATAAAAAACCCAATACCCCAAAATGTCTTAAAACGCATCAATTTTGCAAATTTTTATTAATTCTAAGGCAAATAGATGCTATTGCATTTAAAATTGAAAAAAAAAATTTTTTGGAATTTTTTTTAACAAGGGTATTATACGTCCAATTTTTTCGATAAAAAACCCAATACCCCAAAATGTCTTAAAACGCATCAATTTTGCAAATTTTTATTAATTCTAAGGCAAATAGATGCTATTGCATTTAAAATTGGCAAAAAAAAAATTTTTGGAATTTTTTTAACAAGGGTATTATACGTCCAATTTTTGATAAAAAACCCAATACCCCAAAATGTCTTAAAACGCATCAATTTTGCAAATTTTTATTAATTCTAAGGCAAATAGATGCTATTGCATTTAAAATTGGCAAAAAAAAAATTTTTTGGAATTTTTTTAACAAGGGTATTATACGTCCAATTTTTTCGATAAAAAACCCAATACCCCAAAATGTCTTAAAACGCATCAATTTTGCAAATTTTTATTAATTCTAAGGCAAATAGATGCTATTGCATTTAAAATTGGCAAAAAAAAAATTTTTGGAATTTTTTTAACAAGGGTATTATACGTCCAATTTTTTCGATAAAAAACCCAATACCCCAAAATGTCTTAAAACGCATCAATTTTGCAAATTTTTATTAATTCTAAGGCAAATAGATGCTATTGCATTTAAAATTGGCAAAAAAAAATTTTTTTGGAATTTTTTTTAACAAGGGTATTATACGTCCAATTTTTTCGATAAAAAACCCAATACCCCAAAATGTCTTAAAACGCATCAATTTTGCAAATTTTTATTAATTCTAAGGCAAATAGATGCTATTGCATTTAAAATTGGCAAAAAAAAAATTTTTTTGGAATTTTTTTAACAAGGGTATTATACGTCCAATTTTTTCGATAAAAAACCCAATACCCCAAAATGTCTTAAAACGCATCAATTTTGCAAATTTTTATTAATTCTAAGGCAAATAGATGCTATTGCATTTAAAATTGGCAAAAAAAAAATTTTTGGAATTTTTTTAACAAGGGTATTATACGTCCAATTTTTTCGATAAAAAACCCAATACCCCAAAATGTCTTAAAACGCATCAATTTTGCAAATTTTTATTAATTCTAAGGCAAATAGATGCTATTGCATTTAAAATTGGCAAAAAAAAAATTTTTTGAATTTTTTAACAAGGGTATTATACGTCCAATTTTTTCGATAAAAAACCCAATACCCCAAAATGTCTTAAAACGCATCAATTTTGCAAATTTTTATTAATTCTAAGGCAAATAGATGCTATTGCATTTAAAATTGGCAAAAAAAAAAATTTTTGGAATTTTTTTAACAAGGGTATTATACGTCCAATTTTTTCGATAAAAAACCCAATACCCCAAAATGTCTTAAAACGCATCAATTTTGCAAATTTTTATTAATTCTAAGGCAAATAGATGCTATTGCATTTAAAATTGGCAAAAAAAAAAAATTTTGGAATTTTTTAACAAGGGTATTATACGTCCAATTTTTTCGATAAAAAACCCAATACCCCAAAATGTCTTAAAACGCATCAATTTTGCAAATTTTTATTAATTCTAAGGCAAATAGATGCTATTGCATTTAAAATTGGCAAAAAAAAATTTTTTGGAATTTTTTTAACAAGGGTATTATACGTCCAATTTTTTCGATAAAAAACCCAATACCCCAAAATGTCTTAAAACGCATCAATTTTGCAAATTTTTATTAATTCTAAGGCAAATAGATGCTATTGCATTAAAATTGGCAAAAAAAAAATTTTTTGGATTTTTTTTAACAAGGGTATTATACGTCCAATTTTTTCGATAAAAAACCCAATACCCCAAAATGTCTTAAAACGCATCAATTTTGCAAATTTTTATTAATTCTAAGGCAAATAGATGCTATTGCATTTAAAATTGGCAAAAAAAAATTTTTTGGAATTTTTTTAACAAGGGTATTATACGTCCAATTTTTTTCGATAAAAAACCCAATACCCCAAATGTGTCTTAAAACGCATCAATTTTGCAAATTTTTATTAATTCTAAGGCAAATAGATGCTATTGCATTTAAAATTGGCAAAAAAAAATTTTTTTGGAATTTTTTTTAACAAGGGTATTATACGTCCAATTTTTTCGATAAAAAACCCAATACCCCAAAATGTCTTAAAACGCATCAATTTTGCAAATTTTTATTAATTCTAAGGCAAATAGATGCTATTGCATTTAAAATTGGCAAAAAAAAAATTTTTTGGAATTTTTTTAACAAGGGTATTATACGTCCAATTTTTTCGATAAAAAACCCAATACCCCAAAATGTCTTAAAACGCATCAATTTTGCAAATTTTTATTAATTCTAAGGCAAATAGATGCTATTGCATTTAAAATTGGCAAAAAAAAAATTTTTTGGAATTTTTTTAACAAGGGTATTATACGTCCAATTTTTTCGATAAAAAACCCAATACCCCAAAATGTCTTAAAACGCATCAATTTTGCAAATTTTTATTAATTCTAAGGCAAATAGATGCTATTGCATTTAAAATTGGCAAAAAAAAATTTTTTTGGAATTTTTTTAACAAGGGTATTATACGTCCAATTTTTTCGATAAAAAACCCAATACCCCAAAATGTCTTAAAACGCATCAATTTTGCAAATTTTTATTAATTCTAAGGCAAATAGATGCTATTGCATTTAAAATTGGCAAAAAAAAAAAATTTTGGAATTTTTTTAACAAGGGTATTATACGTCCAATTTTTTCGATAAAAAACCCAATACCCCAAAATGTCTTAAAACGCATCAATTTTGCAAATTTTTATTAATTCTAAGGCAAATAGATGCTATTGCATTTAAAATTGGCAAAAAAAAATTTTTTTGGAATTTTTTAACAAGGGTATTATACGTCCAATTTTTTCGATAAAAAACCCAATACCCCAAAATGTCTTAAAACGCATCAATTTTGCAAATTTTTATTAATTCTAAGGCAAATAGATGCTATTGCATTTAAAATTGGCAAAAAAAAAAATTTTTGGAATTTTTTTAACAAGGGTATTATACGTCCAATTTTTTCGATAAAAAACCCAATACCCCAAAATGTCTTAAAACGCATCAATTTTGCAAATTTTTATTAATTCTAAGGCAAATAGATGCTATTGCATTTAAAATTGGCAAAAAAAAAATTTTTGGAATTTTTTTAACAAGGGTATTATACGTCCAATTTTTTCGATAAAAAACCCCAATACCCCAAAATGTCTTAAAACGCATCAATTTTGCAAATTTTTATTAATTCTAAGGCAAATAGATGCTATTGCATTTAAAATTGGCAAAAAAAAATTTTTTGGAATTTTTTTAACAAGGGTATTATACGTCCAATTTTTTCGATAAAAAACCCAATACCCCAAAATGTCTTAAAACGCATCAATTTTGCAAATTTTTATTAATTCTAAGGCAAATAGATGCTATTGCATTTAAAATTGGCAAAAAAAAATTTTTTTGGAATTTTTTTAACAAGGGTATTATACGTCCAATTTTTTCGATAAAAAACCCAATACCCCAAAATGTCTTAAAACGCATCAATTTTGCAAATTTTTATTAATTCTAAGGCAAATAGATGCTATTGCATTTAAAATTGGCAAAAAAAAAATTTTTTGGAATTTTTTTTAACAAGGGTATTATACGTCCAATTTTTTCGATAAAAAAACCCAATACCCCAAAATGTCTTAAAACGCATCAATTTTGCAAATTTTTTATTAATTCTAAGGCAAATAGATGCTATTGCATTTGGCAAAAAAAAATTTTTTGGAATTTTTTTAACAAGGGTATTATACGTCCAATTTTTTCGATAAAAAACCCAATACCCCAAAATGTCTTAAAACGCATCAATTTTGCAAATTTTTATTAATTCTAAGGCAAATAGATGCTATTGCATTTAAAATTGGCAAAAAAAAATTTTTTTGGAATTTTTTTAACAAGGGTATTATACGTCCAATTTTTTCGATAAAAAACCCAATACCCCAAAATGTCTTAAAACGCATCAATTTTGCAAATTTTTATTAATTCTAAGGCAAATAGATGCTATTGCATTTAAAATTGGCAAAAAAAAAATTTTTTGAATTTTTTTAACAAGGGTATTATACGTCCAATTTTTTCGATAAAAAACCCAATACCCCAAAATGTCTTAAAACGCATCAATTTTGCAAATTTTTATTAATTCTAAGGCAAAATAATGCTATTGCATTTAAAATTGGCAAAAAAAAATTTTTTGGAATTTTTTTTAACAAGGGTATTATACGTCCAATTTTTTCGATAAAAAACCCAATACCCCAAAATGTCTTAAAACGCATCAATTTTGCAAATTTTTATTAATTCTAAGGCAAATAGATGCTATTGCATTTAAAATTGGCAAAAAAAAATTTTTTGGAATTTTTTTAACAAGGGTATTATACGTCCAATTTTTTCGATAAAAAACCCAATACCCCAAAATGTCTTAAAACGCATCAATTTTGCAAATTTTTATTAATTCTAAGGCAAATAGATGCTATTGCATTTAAAATTGGCAAAAAAAAATTTTTTTGAATTTTTTTAACAAGGTATTATACGTCCAATTTTTTCGATAAAAAACCCAATACCCCAAAATGTCTTAAAACGCATCAATTTTGCAAATTTTTATTAATTCTAAGGCAAATAGATGCTATTGCATTTAAAATTGGCAAAAAAAAATTTTTTGGAATTTTTTTAACAAGGGTATTATACGTCCAAATTTTTCGATAAAAAACCCAATACCCCAAAATGTCTTAAAACGCATCAATTTTGCAAATTTTTATTAATTCTAAGGCAAATAGATGCTATTGCATTTAAAATTGGCAAAAAAAAATTTTTTGGAATTTTTTTAACAAGGGTATTATACGTCCAATTTTTTCGATAAAAAACCCAATACCCCAAAATGTCTTAAAACGCATCAATTTTGCAAATTTTTATTAATTCTAAGGCAAATAGATGCTATTGCATTTAAAATTGGCAAAAAAAAAATTTTTTGGAATTTTTTTAACAAGGGTATTATACGTCCAATTTTTTCGATAAAAAACCCAATACCCCAAAATGTCTTAAAACGCATCAATTTTGCAAATTTTTTTTAATTCTAAGGCAAATAGATGCTATTGCATTTAAAATTGGCAAAAAAAAAAATTTTTTGGAATTTTTTTAACAAGGGTATTATACGTCCAATTTTTTCGATAAAAAACCCAATACCCCAAAATGTCTTAAAACGCATCAATTTTGCAAATTTTTATTAATTCTAAGGCAAATAGATGCTATTGCATTTAAAATTGGCAAAAAAAATTTTTTGGAATTTTTTTAACAAGGTATTATACGTCCAATTTTTCGATAAAAAACCCAATACCCCAAAATGTCTTAAAACGCATCAATTTTGCAAATTTTTATTAATTCTAAGGCAAATAGATGCTATTGCATTTAAAATTGGCAAAAAAAAATTTTTTGGAATTTTTTTAACAAGGGTATTATACGTCCAATTTTTTCGATAAAAAACCCAATACCCCAAAATGTCTTAAAACGCATCAATTTTGCAAATTTTTATTAATTCTAAGGCAAATAGATGCTATTGCATTTAAAATGGCAAAAAAAAATTTTTTGAATTTTTTTAACAAGGGTATTATACGTCCAATTTTTTCGATAAAAAACCCAATACCCCAAAATGTCTTAAAACGCATCAATTTTGCAAATTTTTATTAATTCTAAGGCAAATAGATGCTATTGCATTTAAAATTGGCAAAAAAAAATTTTTTTGGAATTTTTTTTAACAAGGGTATTATACGTCCAATTTTTTCGATAAAAAACCCAATACCCCAAAATGTCTTAAAACGCATCAATTTTGCAAATTTTTATTAATTCTAAGGCAAATAGATGCTATTGCATTTAAAATTGGCAAAAAAAAATTTTTTGGAATTTTTTTAACAAGGGTATTATACGTCCAATTTTTTCGATAAAAAACCCAATACCCCAAAATGTCTTAAAACGCATCAATTTTGCAAATTTTATTAATTCTAAGGCAAATAGATGCTATTGCATTTAAAATTGGCAAAAAAAAAATTTTTTGGAATTTTTTTAACAAGGGTATTATACGTCCAATTTTTTCGATAAAAAACCACAATACCCCAAAATGTCTTAAAACGCATCAATTTGCAAATTTTTATTAATTCTAAGGCAAATAGATGCTATTGCATTTAAAATTGGCAAAAAAAATTTTTTTGGAATTTTTTAACAAGGGTATTATACGTCCAATTTTTTCGATAAAAAACCCAATACCCAAAATGTCCCAAAATGTCTTAAAACGCATCAATTTTGCAAATTTTTATTAATTCTAAGGCAAATAGATGCTATTGCATTTAAAATTGGCAAAAAAAAAATTTTTTGGAATTTTTTTAACAAGGGTATTATACGTCCAATTTTTTCGATAAAAAACCCAATACCCCAAAATGTCTTAAAACGCATCAATTTTGCAAATTTTTTATTATTCTAAGGCAAATAGATGCTATTGCATTTAAATTTGGCAAAAAAAAAATTTTTGGAATTTTTTTAACAAGGGTATTATACGTCCAATTTTTTCGATAAAAAACCCAATACCCCAAAATGTCTTAAAACGCATCAATTTTGCAAATTTTTATTAATTCTAAGGCAAATAGATGCTATTGCATTTAAAATTGGCAAAAAAAAAATTTTTGGAATTTTTTTAACAAGGGTATTATACGTCCAATTTTTTCGATAAAAAACCCAATACCCCAAAATGTCTTAAAACGCATCAATTTTGCAAATTTTTATTAATTCTAAGGCAAATAGATGCTATTGCATTTAAAATTGGCAAAAAAAAATTTTTTTGGAATTTTTTTAACAAGGGTATTATACGTCCAATTTTTTCGATAAAAAACCCAATACCCCAAAATGTCTTAAAACGCATCAATTTTGCAAATTTTTATTAATTCTAAGGCAAATAGATGCTATTGCATTTAAAATTGGCAAAAAAAAAATTTTTTTGGAATTTTTTTAACAAGGGTATTATACGTCCAATTTTTTCGATAAAAAACCCAATACCCCAAAATGTCTTAAAACGCATCAATTTTGCAAATTTTTTATTAATTCTAAGGCAAATAGATGCTATTGCATTTAAAATTGGCAAAAAAAAATTTTTTGGAATTTTTTTTAACAAGGGTATTATACGTCCAATTTTTTCGATAAAAAACCCAATACCCCAAAATGTCTTAAAACGCATCAATTTTGCAAATTTTTATTAATTCTAAGGCAAATAGATGCTATTGCATTTAAAATTGGCAAAAAAAAAATTTTTTTGGAATTTTTTTAACAAGGGTATTATACGTCCAATTTTTTCGATAAAAAACCCAATACCCCAAAATGTCTTAAAACGCATCAATTTTGCAAATTTTTATTAATTCTAAGGCAAATAGATGCTATTGCATTTAAAATTGGCAAAAAAAAATTTTTTGGAATTTTTTTAACAAGGGTATTATACGTCCAATTTTTTCGATAAAAAACCCAATACCCCAAAATGTCTTAAAACGCATCAATTTTGCAAATTTTTATTAATTCTAAGGCAAATAGATGCTATTGCATTTAAATTGGCAAAAAAAAATTTTTTGGAATTTTTTTAACAAGGGTATTATACGTCCAATTTTTTCGATAAAAAACCCAATACCCCAAAATGTCTTAAAACGCATCAATTTTGCAAATTTTTATTAATTCTAAGGCAAATAGATGCTATTGCATTTAAAATTGGCAAAAAAAAAATTTTTTGGAATTTTTTTAACAAGGGTATTATACGTCCAATTTTTTCGATAAAAAACCCAATACCCCAAAATGTCTTAAAACGCATCAATTTTGCAAATTTTTATTAATTCTAAGGCAAATAGATGCTATTGCATTTAAAATTGGCAAAAAAAAAATTTTTGGAATTTTTTAACAAGGGTATTATACGTCCAATTTTTTCGATAAAAAACCCAATACCCCAAAATGTCTTAAAACGCATCAATTTTGCAAATTTTATTAATTCTAAGGCAAATAGATGCTATTGCATTTAAAATTGGCAAAAAAAAAAATTTTTGAATTTTTTTAACAAGGGTACGTCCAATTTTTTCGATAAAAAACCCAATACCCCAAAATGTCTTAAAACGCATCAATTTTGCAAATTTTTATTAATTCTAAGGCAAATAGATGCTATTGCATTTAAAATTGGCAAAAAAAAAATTTTTGGAATTTTTTTAACAAGGGTATTATACGTCCAATTTTTTCGATAAAAAACCCAATACCCCAAAATGTCTTAAAACGCATCAATTTTGCAAATTTTTATTAATTCTAAGGCAAATTGGCAAAAAAAAATTTTTTTGGAATTTTTTTAACAAGGGTATTATACGTCCAATTTTTTCGATAAAAAACCCAATACCCCAAAATGTCTTAAAACGCATCAATTTTGCAAATTTTTATTAATTCTAAGGCAAATAGATGCTATTGCATTTAAAATTGGCAAAAAAAAAATTTTTGGAATTTTTTTAACAAGGGTATTATACGTCCAATTTTTTCGATAAAAAACCCAATACCCCAAAATGTCTTAAAACGCATCAATTTTGCAAATTTTTATTAATTCTAAGGCAAATTGGCAAAAAAAAATTTTTTTGGAATTTTTTTAACAAGGGTATTATACGTCCAATTTTTTCGATAAAAAACCCAATACCCCAAAATGTCTTAAAACGCATCAATTTTGCAAATTTTTATTAATTCTAAGGCAAATAGATGCTATTGCATTTAAAATTGGCAAAAAAAAAAAATTTTTGGAATTTTTTTAACAAGGGTATTATACGTCCAATTTTTTCGATAAAAAACCCAATACCCCAAAATGTCTTAAAACGCATCAATTTTGCAAATTTTTATTAATTCTAAGGCAAATAGATGCTATTGCATTTAAAATTGGCAAAAAAAAAATTTTTTGGAATTTTTTTAACAAGGGTATTATACGTCCAATTTTTTCGATAAAAAACCCAATACCCCAAAATGTCTTAAAACGCATCAATTTTCAAATTTTTATTAATTCTAAGGCAAATTGGCAAAAAAAAATTTTTTGGAATTTTTTTAACAAGGGTATTATACGTCCAATTTTTTCGATAAAAAACCCAATACCCCAAAATGTCTTAAAACGCATCAATTTTGCAAATTTTTATTAATTCTAAGGCAAATAGAGCTATTGCATTTAAAATTGGCAAAAAAAAAAATTTTTGGAATTTTTTTAACAAGGGTATTATACGTCCAAATTTTTCGATAAAAAACCCAATACCCCAAAATGTCTTAAAACGCATCAATTTTGCAAAGTCGCAGCGCAGTCGCAGCGCAGTAGCAGCGCAGTAGCAGCGCAGTCGCAGCGCAGTCGCAGCGCAGTAGCAGCGCAGTAGCAGCGCAGTCGCAGCGCAGTAGCAGCGCAGTCGCAGCGCAGTTGCAGCGCAGTAGCAGCGCAGTCGGAGCGCAGTAGCAGCGCAGTCGCAGCGCAGTGGCAGCGCAGTCGCAGCGCAGTGGCAGCGCAGTCGCAGCGCAGTAGCAGCGCAGTCGCAACGCAGTAGCAGCGCAGTTGCAGCGCAGTTGCAGCGCAGTCGCAGCGCAGTCGCAGCGCAGTAGCAGCGCAGTCGCGGCGCAGTCGCAGCGCAGCGAAGTCGCAGCGCAGTCGCAGCGAAGTCGCAGCGCAGTCGCGGCGCAGTAGCAGCGCAGTTGCAGCGCAGTCGCAGCGCAGTAGCAGCGCAGTAGAGCGCTCTCAGCGCAGTCGCGGCGCAGTCGCGGCGCAGTCGCAGCGCAGTCGCTGCGCAGTCGCAGCGCAGTAGCAGCGCAGTAGCAGCGCAGTCGAAGCGCAGTAGCAGCGCAATCGCAGCGCTGTCGAGGCGCAGTCGCAGCGCAGTAGCAGCGCAGTCGCAGCGCAGTAGCAGAGAAAAGCGGAAGCAGCGCAGAGCAGCGCAGTGCAGCGCAGTCGCAGCGCAGTCCAAACAGCGCAGTCCAGCGCAGTCCAGCGCAGTGCAGGCAGTCGCCGCAGTAGCAGCGCAGTCGCGGCGCAGTGCAGCGCAGCGCAGCGCAGTAGCAGCGCAGGCAGCGCAGGCAAGCAAAAGCAGCGCAAAGCAGCGCAGTAGCAGCGCGTAGCAGCGCAGTAGCAGCGCATCGCAGCGCAGTCGCGGCGCAGTAAGCCAGCGCAGGAAGCAGCGCAGTCGTAGCGCAGTCGCAGCGCAGTATCAAGCAAAAGCAGCGCAGTAGCAGCGCAGTCGAAGCGCAGTCGCAGCGCAGTAGCAGCGCAGTACGCGCAGTAGCACGCATAGCAGCGCAATAGCAGCGCAAAGGCAATCGCAGCGCAGTCGCAGCGCAGTACGGCGCAGTCGCAGCGCAGTCGCAGCGCAGTCGCAGCGCAGTCGCAGCGCAGTAGCAGCGCAGTTCGAAGCGCAGTAGCAGCGCAGTCGCCGCAGTCGCTGCGCAGTCGCAGCGCAGTAGCAGCGCAGTAGCAGCGCAGTCGCAGCGCAGTCGCAGCGCAGTCGCAGCGCATCGGGCGCAGTCGCAGCGCAGTAGCAGCGCAGTCGCACGCAGTAGCAGCGCAGTCGCAGCGCAGTCGCAGCGCAGTAGCAGCGCAGTAGCAGCGCAATCACAGCGCAGTCGCAGCGCAGTCGCAGCGCAGTACAGCGCAGACGCAGCGCAGTAGCAGCGCAGTCGCAGCGCAGTAGCAGATCAAAAGCAGCGCAGCAGCAGCGCAGTAGCAGCGCAGTCGCAGCGCAGTCGCGGCGCAGTAGCAGCGCAGTCGTAGCGCAGTCGCAGCGCAGTCGCAGCTCAGTCGCAGCGCAGTAGCAGCGCAGTCGCGGCGCAGAAGCAGCGCAGTCGCAGCGCAGTAGCAGAGCAAAAGCAGCGCAGTCGCAGCGCAGTAGCAGAGCAAAAGCAGCGCAGCAGCAGCGCAGTCGCAGAGCAAAAGCAGCGCAGTAGCAGCGCAGTCGAAGCGCAGTCGCAGCGCAGTAGCAGGGCAGTCGCGGCGCAGTAGCAGCGCAGTCGCAGCGCAGTAGCAGAGCAAAAGCAGCGCAGCAGCAGCGCAGTAGCAGCGCAGTCGCAGCGCGTAGCAGCGCAGTCGCGGCGCAGCAGCAGCGCAGTCGCAGCGCAGTCGCAGCGCAGCGCAGCGCAGTCGCAGGCAGTACAGCGCAGTAGCAGCGCATCGCAGCGCAGAAGCAGCGCAGTCGCAGCGCAGTACCGCAAGTCGCAGCGCAGTCGCAGCGCAGAAGCAAGCAAAAGCAGCGCAGCAGCAGCGCAGTACCACCGCAGTCGCAGCGCAGTAGCAGCGCAGTCGCAGCGCAGTAGCAGCGCAGTCGCAGCGCAGCAGCAGCGCAGTAGCAGCGCAGTCGCAGCGCAGTAGCAGCGCAGTCGCAGCGCAGTTTCACGCGTCGCAGCGCAGTTGCAGCGCAGTAGCAGCGCAGTCGCAGTGCAGTAGCAGAGCAAAAGCACGCGGTAGCAGCGCAGTCGCAGCGCAGTAGCAGCGCAGTAGCAGCGAAGTCGCAGCGCAGTAAGCAGCGCAGGGTCGCAGCGCAGTCCGCAGGCGCCAGTAGCAGCGCAGTCGCAGCGCAGTACAGCGCAGTCGCAGCGCAGTCGAGCGCAAAGCAGCGCAAGCAGCGCAGTAGCAGCGCAGTAGCAGCGCAGTAGCAAGCAAAAGCAGCGCAGTCGCACGCAGTCGCAGCGCAGTAGCAGCGCAGTCGCAGCGCAGTAGCAGCGCAGTCGCAGCGCAGTAGCAGCGCAGTCGCAGCGCAGTAGCAGCGCAGTCGCAGCGCAGTAGCAGCGCAGTCGCAGCGCAGTAGCAGCGCAGTCGCACGCACACAGCGCAGCGCAGCGCAGTCGCATGCAGTCACAGCGCAGTCGCAGCGCAGTAGCAGCGCAGTCCAGCGCAGTACCAGACAAAAGCAGCGCAGGCAGCGCAGTAGCAGCGCAGGCAGCGCAGTCGCAGCGCAGTCGCAGCGCAGTAGCAGAGCAAAAGCAGCGCAGCAGTAGCGCAGCAGCAGCGCAGCAGCAGCGCAGCAGCAGCGCAGTAGCAGCGCAGTAGCAGCGCAGTAGCAGCGCAGTCGCAGCGCAGTAGCAGAGCAAAAGCAGCGCAGTAGCAGCGCAGTCGCAGCGCAGTAGCAGCGCAGTCGCAGCGCAGTAGCAGCGCAGTAGCAGCGCAGTCGCAGCGCAGTCGCAGCGCAGTCGCAGCGCAGTAGCAGCGCAGTCGCAGCGCAGTAGCAGCAGCAGATAGCAGCGCAGTAGCAGCGCAGTGCAGCGCAGTAGCAGCGCAGTAGCAGCGCAGTCGCAGCGCAGTAGCAGCGCAGCAGCAGTCGCAGCGCAGTAGCAGCGCAGTCGCAGCGCAGTCAGCAGCGCAGTAGCAGCGCAGTCAGCAGCGCAGTAGCAGCGCAGTAGCAGCGCAGTCAGCAGCGCAGTAGCAGCGCAGTCGCAGCGCAAAAGCAGCGCAGAGCAGCGCAGTAGCAGCGCAGTAGCAGCGCAGTCGCAGCGCAGTAGCAGCGCAGTCGCAGCGCAGTAGCAGCGCAGTCGCAGCGCAGTCGCAGCGCAGTAGCAGCGCAGTCGCAGCGCAAAAGCAGCGCAGTCGCAGCGCAGTAGCTGCGCAGTCGCTAGTGCAGTGCAGCGCAGCTACGCTGTAGCAGCGCTGTACAGCGCGTAGCAGACGCAAAAGCTGCGCATGCGCGATACTGCTCTGCACTGCGCTGCGACTCGCTGCTACTGCAGCGACTGCGCTGCTACTGCGCTGCGACTGCGCTGTTGTCGGCACTGCGCTGCACTGCGCTGCTCTGCTGCGACTGCGCTGCTACTGCGCTGCGACTGCGCTGCTACTGCGCTGCTACTGCGCTGCGACTGCGCTGCTTCTGCGCTGCGACTGCGCTGCTAACTGCGCTGCGCGCTGCACTGCGCTGCTACTGCGCTGCGACTGCGCTGCTTACTGCGCTGGACTGCGCTGCTACTGCGCTGCGACTGCGCTGCTACTGCGCTAAGCCGCTGCGACTGCGCTGCGACTGCGCTGCTACTGCGCTGCGACTGCGCTGCTGACTGCGCTGTGACTGCGCTGCACTGCGCTGCGACTGCCTGCTACTGCGCTGCTAGCGCTGCGTACTGCGCTGCGACTGCGCTGCTACTGCGCTCGCTTCGCTTGCGACTGCGCTGCTACTGCGCTGCGACTGCGCTGTGCACTGCACGCGTGCGACTGCGCTGCTTCTGCTCTGCGACTGCGCTGCTACTGCCTGCTTGCTTGCGACTGCGCTGCTACTGCGCTGCGTACTGCGCTGTCGACTGCGCTGCGACTGCGCTGCTTTTGCTGCGCTGCACTGCGCTGCTACTGCGCTGCACTGCGCTGCACTGCGCTGCCACTGCGCTGCGACTGCGTAAGCGACTGCGCTGCGACTGCGCTGCTACTGCGCTGCTTTGCCGCACTGCGCTGCGACTGCGCTGCTACTGTACTGCTGCGACTGCGCTGCTACTGCGCTGCTACTGCGCTCGCTACTGCGCTGCGACTGCGCTGCTACTGCGCTGCGACTGCGCTGCTACTGCGCTGCGACTGCGCTGCTCTGCGCTGGACTGCGCTGCTACTGCGCTGCGACTGCGCTGCTTTTGCTTTGCTTCTGCGCTGCGACTGCGCTGCTTTTGCTCTGCTACTGCGCTGCGACTGCGCTGCGACTGCGCTGCTACTGCGCTGCGACTGCGCTGCTACTGCGCTGCTACTGCGCTGCGACTGCGCTGCTACTGCGCTGCTACTGCGCTGCTACTGCGCTGCTAGTACGCTGCGACTGCCTGCTGCGCTGCGACTGCGCTGCGACTGCGCTGCGACTGCGCTGCTACTGCGCTGCTACTGCGCTGCGACTGCGCTGCTACTGCGCTGCGACTGCGCTGCGACTGCGCTGCGACTGCGCTGCTACTGCGCTGCTTTTGCTCTGCTACTGCGCTGCGACTGCGCTGCTACTGCGCTGCGACGGCGCTGCTACTGCGCTGCTTTTGCTCTGTTACTGCGCTGCGACTGCGCTGCTACTGTTCTGCGACTGCGCTGCTACTGCGCTGAAACTGCGCTGCGACTGCGCTGCTTTTGCTCTGCTACTGCGCTGCGACTGCGCTGCGACTGCGCTGCTACTGCGCTGCGACTGCGCTGCTACTGCGCTGCGACTGCGCTGCTACTGCGCTGCTGCGACTGCGCTGCGACTGCGCTGCTACTGCGCTGCTACTGCGCTGCGACTGCGCTGCGACTGCGCTGCTGACTGCGCTGCACTGCGCTGCGACTGCGCTGCGACTGCGCTGCTACTCTTGCGCTGCGACTGCGCTGCTACTGCGCTGCGACTGCGCTGCTACTGCGCTGCGACTGCGCTGCTACTGCGCTGCGACTGCGCTGCTACTGCGCTGCGACTGCGCTGCTACTGCGCTGCGACTGCGCTGCTTTTGCTCTGCTTCTGCGCTGCGACTGCGCTGCTTTTGCTCTGTTACTGCGCTGCGACTGCGTTGCGACTGCGCTGCTACTGCGCTGCTACTGCGCTGCGACTGCGCTGCTACTGCGCTGCGACTGCGCTGCTACTGCGCTGCTACTGCGCTGCTACTGCGCTGCTAGTACGCTGCGACTGCGCTGCTACTGCGCTGCGACTGCGCTGCGACTGCGCTATGACTGCGCTGCGACTGCGCTGCTACTGCGCTGCGACTGCGCTGCGACTGCTGCTGCGACTGCGCTGCTACTGCGCTGCTTTTGCTCTGCTACTGCGCGACTGCGTGCACTGCGCTGCACGCGCTGCTACTGCGCTGCGACGGCGCTGCTACTGCGCTGCTTTTGCTCTGTTACTGCGCTGCGTCTGCGCTGCTACTGTTCTGCGACTGCGCTGCTACTGCGCTGAAACTGCGCTGCGACTGCGCTGCTTTTGCTCTGCTACTGCGCTGCGACTGCGCTGCTACTGCGCAGCTACTGCGCTGCGACTGCGCTGCTACTGCGCTGCGACTGCGCTGCGACGGCACTGCGCTGCTGCGCTGCGCTGCGAATGCGCTGCTACTGCGCTGCTCTGCTCTGCTCACTGCGCTGCTTGCACTCGCTGCTGTCTGCGCTTCGTCTGCGCTGCTACTGTGCGCTGCTACTGCGCTGCTTTTGCGTCTGCTGACTGCGCTGCGACTGCGCTGCGACGGCGCTGCTACTTCGCTGCGACAGCGTTGCGACTGCGCTGCTACTGCGCTGCTACTGCGCTGCGACTGCGCTGCTACTGCGCTGCGACTGCGCTGCTACTGCGCTGCGACTGCGCTTTGACTGCGCTGCTTCTGCGCTGCGACTGCGCTGCGACTGCGTTGCTACTGCGACTGCGCTTCTACAGCGCTGCGACTGCGCTGCGACTGCGCTGCGACTGCGCTGCTACCGCGCCGTGACTGCTCTGGTATTGCGCTGCTACTGCGCTGCTGCTGCGCTGCGACTGCACTGCGACTGCGCTCGATGTCGCGTCCGCCTAATTATGCGTGACAAATTTGTTTTTGTAAAATGGGAATATTGTATTTGGGAATTGGGAATTTCGTCAATGGGAATTTCGCACCGCTTCCGACTTAAGGGATTTTTTCAATTTTTAAGTTCAAATTTAAAATTATATCTCGAACATTTTTGCGTTGTCTTTCCTCCATTTCATACATTTTAAGCGTATCAGTTTCCAAAGTATAGTGCTCTGGATCGTGATCTGGAGGCCATCATCGAGAACTAATGAAAAATTTAATCAACAAAAGAATATTATATTGTCGCCTCTTTATAGTTAAAAATACTCTCTGCACTGCATTGCGATTCGTACGATCATGTTGGGCTGAAAATTGTTGAAATTAAACAAAAGCCATACCGAATACCGAAGCGCAACCAACTATCACAATAACAACAAACAAAACAACACGAAAAGTCGACAATGGAACAAAATCTGACAGCCAACAGATTTGATTACAATATTAAAATGAATAACGATTTAATCGGCAGGCAAGCAAACTTAAGGTCCACAAATCTTTTATGCATCATAATAAAAAGCCATTTATCCCCAACTGTTGAATCATTTAAAAGATTTAGTCAAATTCACGCTTAAGCCTGTTGAGGATTACGATTCGTTTTTTTATTTTTCTTCGGAGTTGTTTTACAGGAAAGAAATAGCATACCCAGCGGCGAACAGTGCCTACCGCCTACAAAGTATGCGATACTGTAAGCGACCTTTCTATTAATAGCTACAAAGTATACGAGATTGTAGGCGACCTGCCGAATGCCGGATATCCGGTTGCCGTATATTTAATTTTTTTTGTTTTGTTATATATTTTTCGGTTTTAAAGCCATATTGAACGGAGTAGCAATGGCCGGATACCGGATAGTGGCCGGATACCGGATAGTGGCCATTTAGTGGTTGGATACCGGATAGTGGCCGGATACCGGATAGTGGCCGGATACCGGATAGTGGCCGGATACCGGATAGATGGCCGGATACCGGATAGTGGCCGGATACCGGATAGTGGCCGGAACCGGATAGTGGCCGGATACCGGATAGTGGCCGGATACCGGATAGTGGCCGGATACCGGATAGTGCCGGACCGGATAGTGGCCGGAACCGGATAGTGGCCGGATACCGGATAGTGGCCGGACTACCGGATAGTGGCCGGATACCGGATAGTGGCCGGATACCGGATAGGCCGGATAGTGGCCGGATACCGGATAGTGGCCGGATACCGGATAGTGGCCGGATACCGGATAGTGGCCGGATACCGGATACTGGCCGGATACCGGATAGTGGCCGGATATCCGTTGCAACTCTACTTTATATAGAGTGGTGGTAGGCGATCACTTAACAAAACGGCCACGCTCGAACAAAAGTATACTAGGATGGTATATGAGGTCGTATGCATTACCGCCTACGAAATGTGTTGCGGTTTCTCGCTTCTGTAGGCATCATTTTGGCCGCTGTGATATAAAATCTCCGCCGGAATGAATTCGAAAATGGCATGGCAACGCGTAAATTCCATTTACTTTGTTCTGCAGAAATACCAAAAAGAAAACAACAACAACATTTTAGTATATACAATATATGTACATATATACATATGCACTTTTTATTTTTTAATTATTAAATCTAGCCTGCTTGTCAGCTATAAACGTATGTACTTGTACACTTTCTCCAATCTTTATTCTCTTCTTTCTTTTATTTCGTTCTTGCTTGCTTTTCTTTGATTTTTTCGTTCTTTCATTCTTCTTTCAGCTTTTTAACGTTTTTTTTTTTTTGTACATATGTATTTCATTTAGTGTGTCTTACATAATATTGTAAGTATGCATGTATAGTACTTAATGCTTTATGTATAAATCGTAGTGGGCTATGTACAAAGAAAACGTATTAACAAAATCTTCCGAAAATTTGATGGGCGAAAAGTATAAACTGAGAGAAAAAAAAAAAAATAATAAAAGTAAAAAATAATAAAACTAAAAAATAATAAAACTAAAAAATAATGAAATAAAAAACAAAAATAATAAAAAAAAAAAATTTAACTTCCAATTTATTTAAACGAAAACAAAAAAAAAAGTGTTTTTCCAATTTCTAATGAACCTTTTAACAAATTACATACGATTAACATAAAGAAAAGAAAAAAAAAAAAAAACTCAAGAAAGAAAATAATTCAGAATGCTTAATATAAAATATTAACAAGATTTCTTTTTATTTTTATTTTTATTTTTCTTTTTGTTTTTCTCTTTTTTAATATTAGACTTTTAACAAATTAAAGAATTCATTGGTGCGAAAAATTAGGGATCGTTCTTATGAATATTTTTTCTGTTTGATTTTTATTTAACGATTTTGAAAAAGAAAGTCTCTAGGAATTACAAAATGGCGAGCTTAGAAAATACAATTAGAAGTAGCGCAGCATAGAATACATGGACGCACAATCGAATTTAGATATAATAATTAAACATACAGTATGTATTTAATATACGCTTAATAATTTAAATAGACCAAACAAAATGATTCGACATGTAAAAATATTGCTTTCCAAAGGACAACACACATGAGTTTAGAATTTCACGATTAGAATAGGAAGAAAAAAAAAAAAAAACCAGGAAATACGATAGCGAAAAAGAAAAGCAAAACAAACCATCAATCAGAATCAGAACTGGAATAATGAATTCATTGGATATGTTTCAAATGGAAATGTGCGGGCGAAAGGAACAAAACACAAAGCCAGTAAAGCACGATGCGACAGAACGCATCAAAATGTTGCGGAACTTTTGAAAATTTCAACGTTTCGAAAGCATTTACGTGTGGCGTACTTTCGATGGGTTTGTGTCCTGGAGTACGCGAAACATTTCCATTTTCTCATTGCAGCATGCTTGTTGTTGTTGTAATGAAATAAGCAAATTTTCCATACCACTCTGACTTTAGTTTGCATAAATTCAATTATGTTTTAAATGAAGAAAATATAAAAATTCATACAAACTTGATTTTGTTTTTCAATTCTTTAGTCATTATCTTACGGTATTTTTTTTTGAATAATTAGAATTTTTTAAATTTTTTTTTGGTTTTATTCAATTTTCTTAGAAAAAAAAAAATCAATGAAAATTAAAGCTTCCTTAATTACCAATTCGAAAAAAGGGGGATTGTGCCTCGCTAAACAATTAATTCGTAAATATCTGTCAAAATGATTTTCAAGTATTTTTCAAAATTCATGTAGAAAAATTCGAAGGATGAAGAAACAACGTAAATAATACCTTATACGATTATGAATTTTTTTTTTTTACTGATTTTCTCACATCGATAATCTATTGAAATGACATTTATAAACACCTATAAATCTTATTCGTTTAACATGATTACATACACACATACATAACAATATATAAGTTCATAAATACATACATATTGATCAGTATGTCCGTGTACTGCAAGCTCTCTCTCAATAAATCGTCCAAATCCGTTTGGCAGAACTCATCTTCCAAACCAAGTGTCTTTCATAAATACATATTATTATATTATTGTTTTCAAAAATTTATTTGAATTGAATTGAAATTGAATTGATTTGAATTGATTTAAATTGAAATTGATTTGAAATTGAATTGAAATTGAATTGATTTGAATTGAAATTGAATTGATTTGAATTGAATTGATTTGAAATTGAATTGATTTGAATTGAAATTGAATTGATTTGAATTGAATTGATTTGAAATTGAATTGATTTGAATTGAAATTGAAATTGAAATTGAAATTGAATTGAAATTGAAATTGAAACTCGTTGCAAAAGTGATTTTTAAATATCGAATAACCTTAGGACAAACTAATGTTGCGGATAATTCTTAAAGGCTGGGGCACATAGAAAGCGATATACCTACCGACTTTTGTGTGCCCGCGAGCCTTAACAACTAGCAGCATTCTCATGAAATGTTTTGCAATTACGTGGGGTATGCTTCTAGCAAATTTACACTATATACATACAACCGCATCATGCATCATGTTGCAGAACAATTTCAAGATAAATGTTGCCCGTCATTCGGATACGCTGAAATGGCATGGGAAATGTTTAAAATTCTTTGGTTCTTCAAAAAACCAAAAAAAAAATTTGTGAACTTTTAATACAAGCATGCAAATTGGCTCCTAACAAAGACACTTGCTTCGAGAAGACTTCGAATTGAATTCTTGCTCTGTACACAATCCATACAGACATGCATGCATATGTACATACATATAAGGACATATAACAATAATAATTAACATTAATTGCTTAAAAATATTTTTTACTCTTATATAATTTCTTTTAATATTTCGTTTATCTTAATCTATTTTTTATTTATTTTTTTTTTTTTTTTTTTGGTTATATAAACTAGAATTCTAACTAATTTTAGCTTGTGCACTAACATATTTGTATACACACACGTACGTGAAAATGCATGTACATGTATAAAAAATATGTTAATGTATTTCGCTTAAATACCTATGCGTATGTTGTTGTTCTTTTTTTTTCCCCCCCCCCCCATCAATTTATGTTGTAGCGGCATTCATAGTTTCTGGATTATCTGAGCCATATATAGAACTATAGCTGCAACATCGGCCAAAAGCTATTACGTCGTGGTTCACCACACTACAGTGTGAGCTATATGGCATGGTTCACCATAGTTGAACTTTTTCACCAAATGATGGTGGCTCGGGCGCCAAAATTCGACGGAAGTTGCAGCTATAGTTCTGTATGATCTGAGCTGCGCAAAAGGGGACGAAAGGGATAGTGGTTGAATGTGGGTTGCTGCAGTTGGTAAAGAAACGTAATAAGCCTTACGAATATATCGCAACGCCGGCAACTAAAAATGACACAACTTAAAATGACACAACTCAAAATTTGTGAGCTTCGAGTTATGCAATGAATCTTGTTCATGTCACAATTGTTGTTATTTTTCTTCGTTTTTTCTTTTGCTTTGATTGACAACACTGCGACGCATTTTGCTTTTCGCTTTTTCGGGAAAATGACAAATTTTTAGTTATGTCTCTTTAGTTGCCGTAGTGCGATATGTACTTTAGAAAAATAGGCCACGATTGTGTGTTTTTGTTTTTGCTTTTTGAATATTCCAAATGAAAAAATTTGAATTTTTTTTTTTAAACCAAGCTTGCGTTAAAAATCGAAGTCAATTTCTAATTTCAAAACTCGAAAGCTTTTGCAAACTGGTCCCTTGAAACTGGCAGATGGAGTAAAGAAAAGTTCGCAACAAAGCCGTAACAACATAAATCGCACACACACACACGCAACACATGCGTTGACCTTAACACAAGCTGTAGAATTTATCAGGCATGTTGCTCTAGAAATCGAATGCGAATAAAAAGAAAATCGAAATCGCTTAGATATTCTATTGAAATCACATACATTAATGCAATTCACAATCTTCAAAGATTCCATTTTAATTTATCCCCATGTTAAAATGAGAATTTTTAGGCTCCATTTTAGGAGCTTAGGTGTATTTTAACCAATTTTAGATGGTGATTAGTTAAAGAGAGATTTAAGAAGACTTTGTGAATTGCCCAAAATGATTCCGATTTTTTTTTTTTTTTTTTTATTTGCATCCGATTTGAAGAGCAACATGCCTGCCGGGTATATATCTTATCTATTAATGCTTTTTGTTTTCGTTTGATTTTTTAAAAGTTTTTTTCTTTCTTCTTCTTTTTTGAAAATGATAACACTCATTGAGATAGTCTTTTGTTTTTAATTTACCAAAAATTTTTGTATATAAAATTATTGTGAACTTTAAAAAGTGCTTTGAGAAAAAAATTATTGTTCTTGATTTGCTAGAGTCACACCACATCGCGATCGATTTTCGTAGAGATTTCTTTTTTTTTTTTTTTTAGTATATAAATTTCAATTTTAAAGCTTTTAAGACGTTCAACCCTTTTGTATAAATTAGTTTTATTTATTTATTTAATTTTTTTTTTCATTGTAATAACTACGTTTTATACTTCGAATGCCTTGAAAGTCTCGTGTAAAAGAAAATGGCAATAAACAGTTTAGTAATCGGAAAAATAATTAAGACTCGGAGAGCAAGGCATTGAAAGTTGAACGAAAATTCTACAGCTTGTGTAAAATATTTCCAACTTGTTCTCTTAATATTGATTTTTTTTTACTTATCTAAAAATTAATTCTAGCGGACCGAAAGGAAATAATAATAGTATATAATTATTGGAGAGAAACGAAAACCAGGACGTTCACATAATGTAATAAGTGTAATAGATTATTCCGACTTAGAAATTAAGTGTATAAGGTTTTTTTCAATTTCATTTCATGTATATATGTATGTTTATGTGCCTCTCTATATACAGAGAGAGTATAATATGATATTCGCGACACGAATGTATGACTAAAGCATACACTGCACCGGAATACATACATATTATATATATATATATATATATTATATATATATTTATGTATATATATTATATGTATATATATTTATATATATTATTATATATATTTAATATTTATTTATGTATACATATTTATATATATTTATTTATGTATATATATTAATGTATATATATTTAAATATATAAACATATATGTAGACACATATATAAAGATTTAATGTGAGACTTATTAAACTAACTTAATTCAATTTTTTTTGCTTTTATAAATTTTTAAAATTTTTTTTTTCGTTTTTTACTTTTTAGATCCATTTTTTTTTTTATAGTTTCTTTCAAGTTTTAGATCTTTTTTTTTCGTTTCTTCTTTTATCTTCTCAACTGTTGGAGTTCAATATAGTTGGATGGATACACCACGCGCAAGAAGTCTTAGATGTATAACAGTTTACCCAAAACTTTTTATGCATTTTTCTTCTTTTTTTTTCTCAGTATATGTATGTATGTATACTCTCTCTCTTTGTTAAAACGCTTTGGATGTTCTTTTGTTTTGGATGCCTGCGGAGCGTGGACTTGTGCGTGCATAACACGTACATATAAACTATAATATATATTTTATATATACGTACGCAGTAGTTCTCTCTATATAATTTGGAAGAATACGAAATTCTGGAGCGGGAGGGGGAAAAGATTAAATGGGGAAAATATAGTGACTGAAGAATATTGAAGTGGAAAATTATTGATGAGTTGCTCAAAGGGAAATGGCAAAATTGTCACATAAAAAAAAAAAAAAAAAAAAAAAAAAAAAAAAATTAAAAAAAAATAAAAAAAATTTAGAAAGAGCTTCAGTAATAGTTTACACATGATTGCTAAAAAGGACATTTCAGTTTTCTTGGAGGATTGTAGATAATGGACACATATAACATTATGGCTGGAGATTTTTTTAGCGAGAAAAAAAAATTGTTTAATTGATTTGAGCGTATTTTGAATACGATAACCGAAAGTAAATATGTTTACGATCGTTTTCATTTTATGAAAGTATGTGTGTATGTATTGTGTGATTGATATTTTGCAACAGCTTTTTTTTTATTCTTGAATAATGAATTATGAATGATGAATTTATGATTTGATGAATTGATGATTTGATGATAATTGATGAATTGATGAATTGATGATTTGATGATTGATGAATTGATGAATGATGAATTGATGGTTTGATGAATTGATGAATTGATGGTTTGATGAATTGATGAACTGATGATTTGATGAATTGATGAATTGATGAATTGATCAATTGATGATTTGATCAATTGATGATTTGATGAATTGATGAACTGATGAATTGATGAATTGATGATTTGATGAATTGATGATTGATGAATTGATGATTGTGAATTGATGAATTGATGAATTGATGATTTGATGAATTGATGATTGATGAATTGATGATTTGATGAATTGATGATTTGATGAATTGATGATATGAATTGATGAATTGATGAACTGATGAATTGATGAATTGATGGTTGATTTTTCAATGTATGCAGCAACGAATTGATGAATGGCATACAATTCCTGTTTCAATTACCGATGTTAACGCCATTTTTTTTTTTTATTACTCTGTATTCTGGGCTTAAAAGTGGAAGAATTGATTTATCAATTTTTGCATTTAATTTTCGCCTCTAGTGTAAGCATTCCGTTATCGGGGTTTTACCTAGCTAAGTCTTTTTGTTTTTGGAACGAGACTTCTTTTCAGATATCGTTAAAATTTTTTTTTAGTTTTTATTACACATTTTAATTTTTTTAATGTTGCCATCGCGCTTGATTCAAGTTTAGTTTTGCTATGTTGTTCTCTTTTATTTTTTTCTCCTTTTGTACCGATCGATCTTAATTTCCTTAATTTTCATGTAATTCGGACATTTTTTCTAGAAAATAATTTTGACTGTGTTTATTTTTATGGCTTTTCCTTTCTTTAGTTTTAATTCAAATTTAAATTCAAATTCAAGTTTTCGCACCAATTTCTTCGTTAATAACAACTTTAAGCTTAACACATTTTTTTGGGCCGGAAGGTATTTCATTTTCATCGTCCTTATATAAATATAAGTGTGTATATATATATCTATAAATCGGCGTTTAATGAAATATGTTGTTAATGGTATATTATTATAGTACACTAATTGAAGAGTTTCGTCTCTCATTTCTTTTTTTCATTTTTTTATAACTAATATAATTAGCTACAGATAAACGCCTTAAGTTTTTTTACTTATCGTCCTTCTTGTTTCTCTTCTCGTCTGTTCTGTTCTCTTCACGTCTCTTCTCGTCTCTTCTGTTCTCTTCTCGTCTCTTCTATTTTTAATTTTGCTTTTCGTTTACACCGTTATACGAGATAACGGTGTTTGGCTTACTGTTATTCTGGATTTTCATGATGGGTTGTCGGTTTATTCTTCTTTTTTTTCTTCCGTTGAGCGCTTTGCTAACGGGGCCGCGTTCCTTTATAATTTGGATTTGGATGACGTCCATGCGAGTGGCGTGGGGGCGCTATCAATGCCATATTTTTTTTATTATTTATCATAAGATTTGAATAATTACAAAACACAATAAAAAAAAAAATAATTTAAAATAAAAAAAAAACTAAAAACGGTTAAAATTCCTGAACAAATTTTTTACCTGGAATCATCATGTTCACGGCTGGATATATGCCAGTCATTTGCGGCATTGGTGGTCTTACATCGGTCGATGGTGATCGTCGATTGTTCGGCATAGGAACCGATGGCTGTGGGACCGCGATAGACAAATGGAATTGTATTCGAAAATTCGAAAATT
Source organism: Chlorops oryzae (assembly GCA_020466095.1). Taxonomy (NCBI): domain Eukaryota; kingdom Metazoa; phylum Arthropoda; class Insecta; order Diptera; family Chloropidae; genus Chlorops; species Chlorops oryzae. The sequence goes on along the minus strand of CM035806.1, from coordinate 170,892,742 downwards.
GAAGCATACTTTTAGGAGGATTGCAATGGCATAAACGTATGCCTGGCATACTTACATGGGCAAGATATGTCTGTCCGTATTTGAAGAACACACCAGGTGCTGGTGCTGGTGCAGCTGCCCCACCTGGATTGTATGAACCCAATAGTGGTTGATGATGATTAGCCGCAGCTGAGGTTCCTGCAACATCGGGTCCTGCAGCAGCAGCAGCAGCGCCGCCCAAAGCAGCGGACGCCTGCGATCCAGCAGCGACAGCTGCATTTGTGCTGCCGCCATTTTGTATTTGACCCTGTGCCGATTGCGGCCCTGGAATGTTTGTGGTGCGTTGTGCGGTTGCTGTTATATAAACTGGCTGATGTTGATGTTGCTGCGACTGAGATTGCGATTGGTTCTGCTGCTGCTGTGAATGCTGTTGTTGGTGATCCATGCTATTGTTTCCATAAGATGATGCTGCAGCTGCAGCTGCAGCACTTGTTGTCGGATAATTGGAAATACCATTCGGTGAATTGTTGTTGCTGCTATCATTGCTGCTCGAGTTTGTCGTTCCCGGTGAGTTGCGTTGCGATAGATTCCGTCGGAATTCAACGCCGCTTGGCTTGTGGCGGAAGCTTGCAGCAGCAGCGTTCAAACGAACTGGTGGCTTGCCACTGACAGTCGGGCCCTCCGCTCCGCCAGCGCTGCTTGGATACTGAATTCCATAGGAAGAGGAGGTCGCAGCATTGCTGTTGCCACTGCTGCTGCCAGCGTTACCAGTGCCAGCACTAGTTCCAGTTCCACTGCTGCTGGCTGCATAGCTAGACTGCGAAGACTGAGTTTTCTCAGCGCCACCACCAGTGTTGTTGCCGCCGGCGCCGCCCGCCGCCGCCGCTGCTGCTGTTGCCAGTGTTGTTGCTGCTACTATTACTGTTAGTGTTGCTGTTGTTACTATTATTACTATTATTGTGGCTGCTGCTGTTATTGTTGTTATTTCCTCCTTTGCCCTTGCCATGACCACGCGAATTGTTGTTATTGCCCCCGCTGCTGCTTGGATTGTTGTTACTGTTACTGTTGCTGTTGCTGTTACTATTTGGAGAGCCCCGGTTATCGTTGCTGGAACTGTACATCGATGCTTTGCTGGCATTGTTGTTATTGTAGGAAGCGTTATTAGCTCCTTGGCGATTAGAGTTGCCGCCGCCGCCGCTATTGTAATGCGATAGGGATTTCTTACCGCTGCGCTTCTCATAGGAAGATGTTGGCACGTAAACGTTTTGTGGGCTATTGGCAGCATTGCTGCTCGTTGGGTGCTCAACGCCGGCGCCAGTTGTATAGTAGTGCGGTGTCGAACTGTTGCTATAGCTGCCATTATTGCCGCTCGTTGAGTTAACAATTGGTGGTGTCGAGAATAGCGGTGGATTGCGCTGTGTCAATTGAATCGATTGCGAATGTGGAGTGCTTGGCGCTGAATGCGATGCGGCTGCATTTCTTCCGCTGCCATGTTGCGAGCCGCTACTCAATCCACTTGCTGCTGGTGTCAAGGTAGCGGGATCCACGATCGGTATCGCTGCCGGGCCAGGAGCGTGTATAGCACCAGTTGCTGGCGCTGTTGCAGCAACATGCGAGTGCAATTGCGGCCGATGAGCGTAGAATGGTGTCAAAACAGTGTTCGCTGGCTGAGCAGCAGCAGCAGCAGATGTTCCGCCAGCAGAGAGCATTGTATTCGACATTAGGCTGGTTGCAGCAGCTGATGCAGCTGATCCGGCCGGTGCCGGTGCAGCGGCTGCAGCGTATGGAAACATATTGGTGGAAAAGACAGCCGCGTGCTGTGGGACCGCATACATAGTAGCTCCTTGAGCTTGGGCGGCATTGTTGAGATCATTGGCTGTTGCAGCTGCGCCACTGCCAGGTGCTGCTGCCAGTGTAAGCGTTGGCAATGTTGCATGCCCGATTTGGTGATATGTGGTGCCTGTATTGCCACCGGCTGGCATTGCTGCCATTAATTGCGGTGCTCCAGTTTGCTGCACACTATAATGTGGCGGGGTTGGACGTTTGATGCGACCGGTGCCATAATAAGTTGTGCCACTGTGCACATGATAGCTGCTACCACTTGAAGTGCCCGGAATGGCGGCTACGGCACCAGGATTTGTGCTACCGCCCATTGCAGTAACTGTAACTGAATTAGCTGAATGGGCTGGCGGCAGGCGCTGCAATGAGTCCGTTGCCAAGATTCATGCCACCCGCGATGTGCGACGCTGCCGTAAGTGCTGCGGCACTTGGTCCAGCTTGAGGTGGCGGTTGCGGAGGTGCCTGCAATAATGGAGCACCAGCAACGGCATTCGTAAGTGTAGCCTGTTGAGTTGGTACGTAGTAGGTCATGGTTTGGCCCCAGTAGCCTAAAAAAAAAAAATTTTTCAAATCATTCGGTAAATTGCATAATTCTAAAACATATGTATGTATGTATGTATGTATGTATTATTATGTATGTATGTATGTATTATGTATGTATGTATTTGTATGTATTATGTATGTATGTATGTATGTATGTATGTATGTATGTATGTAGTATGTATGTATGTATGTATGTATGTATGTATGTATGTATGTATGTATGTATGTATGTATGTATGTATGTATGTTATGTTTATGTATGTATTGTATGTATGTTGTATGTATGTATGTTATGTATGTATGTATGTATGTATGTATGTATGTATGTATGTATGTATGTATGTATGTATGTATGTATGTATGTATGTATTGTATGTATGTATGTATGTATGTATGTATTATGTATGTATGTATGTATGTATGTATGTATGTATGTATGTTTATGTATGTTATGTATGTATTGTATGTATGTATGTATGTATGTATGTATGTATAGTATTATGTATGTATGTATGTATGTATGTATGTATGTATGTATGATATGTATGTATATATATATGTATGTATGAAAGAGGGCATATTAATTACCGTTATAGGGATATGAATAGCCTATAGTGGGGTATGTTGTCATCGGGATTTGTTGCTGTTCGCTGGAATAGATGACTTGACCAGGAAATATTGGTGTAGCGTTTGTGGTTGCAAACTGTGTTGCTGGGTAAGCGGTGGCCATAGGCACCATGGTTGAAGCGCTGGCGGGAGCACTTGGGTAAACTGCTTGCGCACCAGCGGACATTAAGCTAGTGGGATCGGTTCTCGGTTGTGTTGGATCATAGACTGGCATGAAATAGCCTTGCAATTCGCCATCCTGGAATGGGAATGGGACAATTGTATTAATTTTATATTAATTTTATTTACATCAAAAGTTTCGATTAAGATTAAGCAAAATCGCAAATCATTGATGAACTTACGACTGGTGGCGGATAAGCGTATACCATGCTTTGTGGTATAGCATAAACACTCCCATCCGGCTGAAAGAAAAATGAAAAAAAAATGAAATAAAATAATTCCATTAGAAAATGCTGGCATTTTTTCATTGTAGCCGTTAGGACTCACTCCTTGTTGATATGTGGTAGTGCAATAGGGACTGTTGTTGGGTGCTGTTGTAGTATGGAACATTGTTGAGCCGTCTGGCGCTTGAAAGCTTTGCGTGTACGTCCATGATTGCGGCTTCGGTTCTTCAGTCAAGCGTCTAGCATACGAATCGATGTTGCTATACGGCGTCGAACGCGATGAATGCGATAGTGCATCCGTTAATTGCGCATGGTGCTGCTGTGCTGCTGATGCTGCTGGTGCTGATGCTGATGCTGACGCTGTTGATGATGCTGCTGATGATGATGCTGCGGCTGATGTTGGGATACTGCTGCTGATGTCGATGCCTGGCTAACCGGGGCTTGATTACGAGAAGACGTGCGAGTTGGTTGAACTGAGGCTTCTATTGACGGAGATTTCTAAAAAGAAAATATTTCACCATGAAATTCCTTTTTCCTCGCGATGTACCATTAACAATGGCCATACCTCATGAGCAGATGCCGATGTCGATGTCGATGCAGCGGCAGCGCCAGCGGCAGCGGCAGGCTCTGTCTTTTCGTTTGGAATTTTCGGACTAGTTGGTTGATTCTTATATTTTTGCACTTCGATGCGTTCATAGTTTTTGGTCGAAGTTGTTGTCGTCGTCGTCACGGTCAAGCAATCATCGCTTGCCTTGCTTTCCGGTTCATCAGTAGCAATTTGTGCGGTCGCTTCTTTTAAAGAGTAGTAGCGAGAGGTTTGAATTTTGCTTGGAAATTCTCATTATTATATATTGATTTTTCAACGTCTTACCTTCTGGACAAGCTGTATCGCTTGCTAAATGATCATTTACTTTGTAGGAACTGCAATCTTGAGATTCCTCTCCATCGTTGGTATTCAACGATGTTGTTTGTGCGAAATTTTCGTCAGTAGCCGAGACTAGATCTGGGCTTTCGGTTTGCATGCTTGTTGCAGGTTCTTCTTCGGAATGCTGAAGCTGCTGTTGCTGTTGTAAACCAACGCCACCGATTTTATTATGATCTGCTGCTTGTTGCTGTGTTGTTGTTGTTGTTGTTGTTGTTGTGGGGGCTGGTTCGAGTAATTTGAAGCACCAGCTATGTCGTTGTCGATGTCAACGTTTTGGTTGTCATGATGATGGGTAGCAGCTGAGCTTGTGCCTTGCTGATTCGACGGTAAATTGGAAGGATCAAAGTGGTAGAGCGAACTAAAACGAGAATTTTTCGAATCATTTCTTTCGATTTCTTGATATTTGGGCATTCTTTTTTTTATTCCTACTTATTGGTTGTTTTAAGCGTGTTTTATATTTTACACAAACATATCAATATATATAAATATATATATACATAAAAAAATTGAGAACTTTTGTATTCCTTTGTTCAGCTTTGATTTCTATGAAAATGCAAGATTTTTTTTTTATATATAAGTATATAAGTATATAAATATTTATAAGTATTTAAAGTAAGTCTACAGTTTTGATAATCTTGTTATCTTTTTTTTTTTTTTTAATTGTTTCAAGCTTAGACCGCACCTTTGGTAGAAATGCTTTAAGAAATTCCTAAAAAAAAAAAAATAAACAAAATTTATTTTATAAAGGCCAACAATCCTGGCGACAACAAAAGTTAATTTTAATTTGAATATTAATTTAAGGGGACCTTCTGGTCTAGAATTTTTTGAAAATTGATTTTTTTTTTTTTATATATATTTCGGAAGAATAGACTTTTAAGAATATGCTGGCAAAGTTTCGTGAAGATATTGACAATATTTGTTTTGCTACAGCCTTTGTAGAAGGTGGAGACAGCAGGCAGCGCAACTTTGAACGCGTTTATCTCAAAACTACTTTTTTTGACCTGGTGTGAATGAAAACAAAAAAAAACCATCGAACCGATTTGTCTGGAATTTTTATATATTATTCATATGGCCCAAACTAGAATCGAATTTCTATTTCAAGACCTTCATATTTTTTCATCAAAAAAATGGTCAAAAAAAAAGGGGAGTTTTTGATGGTTGAAATAAAAAATTGCGCCATTTTGTCAATTAAAAAAAAATTTTTTTTTTTCTAGTTCCTGCCATAGCCACATTCATTCTGATTAATAAGATATTTTTGTTTTTTTTTTTCGATTACCAGAACTGCCAAAATCTTTCACACCACGGAGGTACTTTTTCAAAGAGGGTCCACTTCAACGCCATTTTTAAAATACTAAAAAAAAAAAAAAAAATTACAACATTTTTTATTTTTTGTCAATAAAGAATATAATAAGCCTGCATACTTAGAAAATCGTTTTTTATTTGGCTTAATACCAAAAAAAAAATCATGAAAATACCCTAAATTTTCGTGCTCTAGACCAGAAGGTCCCCTTAAGTTGCTGAAGGGAAACTCATCCGTGAGTAGAAATGAAGAAAAAGTTTGACTTTCCGATTGCCACTAAAAATCTCTTATCGTAAAAATGTTCCATTTTTGCTGAATTCTGACCGTCTGCTCTCATTTCTATCCGAATGGAGGCCTAAGCTTGGGTAGTAAAAAAAAAAAAAAATTCATAAATTATTGCACATTGGAAGAAAAGCATTTGTACATAGGTAGGTTATGGGTTCGTCATTCTTAACCCATTTTGAGACGGTGTTCTCGGATTTGTCCTTTTTGCCACAATGGTTTTCGATGATGAACACCAAGAAGGCGCCTTTTGGAAGTAACACTATCCACAGAGAACCAAAGAGGTTGCAGTAATGGGCCTTCGACTCAAAAGGGGTTAAAACAATTGACGGCAATCAAAGCAATTGAATGCTTAACAAAATTTTTGCCATAATCATGAAAAACTACGAATGGGTGGTTAAAAATACTCTAAGTGAAATACAATTGAGAAAAGTGCGTAAGTGCACACACCAGATTTTCAGTGTAGCTTAAAGTTTGAAACCGATTGCTTTTCTTGCATTTTAAAGATAATAAATTGTAATGTGCTAGCATGGCTCGTCGAAAAGAAGCGGAATTTTAACTTTTCAACTCCCAGTCCAAGATCAGTGGCAACAAAATTCAAAAATGTAGTGCTCTGATCTACCGATGATCTGTCGATCACATTTGAAATTGGCGATCGAAAATTGGTCCAAGATCAGTGGCAACAAAATCAAAAATGAGCTGCTCTGATCTTCCGATGATCTGTCGAACACATTTGAAACTGGCGATCGAAAATTGGTCCAAGATCAGTGGCAACAAAATCAAAAATGAGCTGCTCTGATCTTCCGATGATCTGTCGATCACATTTGAAATTGGCGATCGAAAATTGGTCCAAGATCAGTGGCAACAAAATCAAAAATGAGCTGCTCTGATCTTCCGATGATCTGTCGATCACATTTGAAATTGGCGATCGAAAATTGGTCCAAGATCAGTGGCAACAAAATCAAATTAGCTGCTCTGATCTTCCGATGATCTGTCGATCACATTTGAAATTGGCGATCGAAAATTGGTCCAAGATCAGTGGCAACAAAATCAAAAATGAGCTGCTCTGATCTTCCGATGATCTGTCGATCACATTTGAAATTGGCGATCGAAAATTGGTCCGAGATCAGTGGCAACAAAATCAAATTAGCTGCTCTGATCTATCGATGATCTGTCGATCACATTTGAAATTGGCGATCGAAAATCGGTACGCATCGATAAGTATTTTTACCGACGCACTACCGATACATGGAGCCCCCGCTTATTGATGAGTGATTCTGAAAGGTTGAATGGAGAGTTTATTTACATTATTTGATCTGGAAGCATGAATGGGGGGAAAGCCTTTTTGTGATAATTTGTCGAATTGCTTAGGTTGAATGTGTACTTTAGCTATGAAATTGCAAGATAATCAATGAATATTTTAAGGAACGCCTTTTAAACAGCATTTTTATATCGTCGATATCAATATCGATCGTTACCAGGTGCATACCCAAACATATATGTATATCGAGAAAAAGAGAAAGTACATTTTTACACAAAAAAAAAAAAAAAAAAAAAAAAAAAATTAAAAATAAAGCTAATCAATATAGGGTAATTTCACGAGAAACGGTCCCACCCGTGCCAACCATTCTGAGCAGAAATGAGGTAGCTTCAGTGCTTAACGATTGTTCAACGTTTTCAAATTATTTAAAATCCTTGAGAATCACGTCCTTTTTTTTGTGAATTATCATGAGCTGAAACGTAAAAAGCGATTGTGACGGGTGGGGGTGGGATGATCGTATTC